>JBBBDQ010001045.1:8632500-8841660 GCA_037127315.1 Ascarosepion bandense
CTCTAATTCCTTTGTAGGGGCCAAAAAAGTAAAAAGAAAGAATATTCTCCTCTTACCCCCACCATATAAAAAATACTTCACCCTAGTACTACCATTACCACCAATAGCAAGTGAGTGATTCGGGATTCTCCACTACCAGTCTCAAGTGAGAGACTGGGGTGTGGGAAGACTTGGTCTGTGGAGAGACTTGTTTCTGAGTTAGCTTAATTTTTTTCACCAAACCACAATTGAAAATGAGTTTGCCTACCCTCACCATGAAAAAGGGGAAATGCTGAATTCTTCTGTGTATTTTTTCTCTTCATTATTATTAATTATCAAACTTTATACTTCAATCTTCCTCTACCACTTGTTTAATTTAGAATATGCTTACCTCCTGTTGCTTATCAATGCTGGTAAATTGATGTGACAAGATTGGACTAAGTTTTAACATTCCAATAGAACTTAGACTATGCAAAAACTTGTTTTTTTGTAATAGGAGTAAATAGTTTTAAATCTTCTGGCCTGCACTCCTTTCATGACTATTGAACAGGAGTAGTGGTTCATCCCTCGTTCCCTGATGAGAATATGGTTTACTGGTTCTCTCTTCAATCACGGCCACAATGATTAACTGTCTTAACTTTTTGTTGATCAGACTAATTGGTGGTTGTGATTTTCCATTGTGGGTTGACAGTTTGCTAGCTGCTGTTTCTGACTCATTAGCAGTCTGAACTCTTTGATAACAATTAGATTCTGCTCTGATCAGCAATCACATAATATTACTGTTATGTCGCCAAGTATAAATGAATAACTCAACAACAGAATCAGAATATAAGTTGTATTCCGCGGAAAGACGGTTAGTATGTACAGAAGTGATTAGTAATATTTACAATAGGAAAGATACAAGAGTCCAATCCGTCGTAAGACGTGTGTATATGTGATTACTTCCGGTACGTCACCGGAAGTGTGACTAACTCTTCACTGACTCGCACTGACTCTTCAGTAACTCATTAGAGACTCTTAAGTGACTCTCTACAACTCCCCGGAGAGAATCCACCATTGCTATATATAGCAATGGGAACAGTCCATTTGTAGTCAAATAGGAGCTCTAACAATTACGGTATTTGTCATGCTATGTTACACATGAGTAGGTGTCCTTGCATGTATTTCCAGTGGACAACTCTGAGGCCACACACTGGCTGGTTTGTATTACCATTGATGACAGTGACAATTATGCTGTACTTTTTTTCTCTTCAAAACAAATCTCATTGAAATCGCAACAAAAAGAAATGGTCATGGGCACAATGATAAACTGCATCTGGCAGCAAGGCCTCTGATTGGAAGGTTGTGAGGAGCATGGAACGACCTCTTAATTGCTGTTGTTCTCAGGTCCATCTTGACTCGTAGTGGTAGCACCTGTTAGGGTCCCAGCTATGGGCAAATGGTTAACACTCCCCAAACTGGGGTTAAAACACTATAAAAGTATAAAAATACACTTTTATAGAAATATATACATAAAAATATACTTTTATAGAAAAATACACATTTTTGAAGAAAAAACATGACCAACAATACATTTTTGGAGAAAAAATTATTACCATAACACATTTTTGAAGGAAAAAATTATTCTCAGCAAAACGTTTTTTAATACAAATCTAGAAGAACATTTTCAGTTTTCTAAAATAAAAAAGAATAAAACAGAAAATTTTCATTAAAATCTGACTAGATCAATCTTCTCAATATAACCAAACATTAAAAAAAAAACCTTAAGACCTTACTTTTTTGTCATTATATAATCCACAGAGGTTGATATGCCATTAAACAAAACTCAAACAAAAAGAAATACAACTAAACCAGCAAACTAAACAACTGCCTTTCCCTTCAAACTTTCTTTAGTATTCATGGTATCCCTTCCAATTTCTGCAGCGTAGATTCTCAGCGAATGCTGAACAATATCATCGAAAATGAGGACAAAACTGGAAGCAACGGAAATGTGGTTCTACAGAAGGATGCTGTGGATATCATGGACTGGATATGCAAGCAACGATGAGGTGTCGGAAAGAATGGCAACAAAAAGGAAATTAATACTGAGCATCAGGAAGAGACAACTGAAGTTCCTGGGACACGCAATGAGGAAGGAGAGCCTGGAGAACCTGATACTGACTGGCCAGATAGAAGGAAAGAGACAGAGGAAGGCAGCGGATAACATATTTGCAGGGCCTGATCAGGTGGTTGACGGAACGGGGGTTGACAGGAGTAACGGGAGCAAACATACTAGGAGCCACAAGGGATAGGGTGACGTGGAGAGCCATGATCGCCTACGTCCTGAAAGGACAGGGCACATAGAAGATTCTTTTTCCTGATACCTTTGCCCTTTATGAAACCAACTTAAATTTTTCTATAGTTTCCAATGATTTCTTTGTTCCAGGCTGTCTTTCCCTTTACCAAAAAAGATTCCAGCATTCACTTACATGGCCTTGATGATTACATCCGAGATAACCTTCCAATGACCATAGAACTATCACTCGAGGCCACCAACTATTCTTTCATGTGCTTTCATAATAGATAAAATGCATGTTTGTAGATTATTATTTCTAGAAACCCCTGCCAATTTGAAATTTCAAATTTAACATTTATTTATTTGAGCAAGAAATTCTTAATCTTTTTTGAGATTATTGTTTTTAATATTCATATTTTCTCCAATTTTTGTTTTTAGAAAATAGTGAGGTTAGTAAGTACAGAATTTTATATATTACAAAATTCTACTTCACTCTTCCTTTTGTACCAATGCCAGTTTTTGTGAAAATATGCTTTGTTACTGCTATGTCAAACTGGCTAAGGGAGAAAATAGTTGATAAGGGAATCCCTGCAAAAAAAAAAGAAAAAAAAAACATTCTCTCATAACTACTTTATCTGTACAACTACTACTAGTAGTAGTAATAGTAAAAACAAATGACATTGTAGGAATGAACCAAAATGACCTCAGGTCAGATACTACTACCATGCAGAGAATACATTGTTTCTTTTACCCTCTCTGTCTCTAAATAACTCCCAAGAACTAAGATACCCAAATCTATTCCCTTTTCTTTCTCTGCTACTATTTCTCTTTCCCCTACTCTCTCTATCTCCCGACCCATGCTTGACCTAAAGGATTGGCCAGTCCCTCTCTGGCTTCTAAGCAGGCAGCATGTGTTCTCTTGCTAGCGGACACTTAACACGAAAGTATGTAAAAATAAGAAAATAAAATATTCCTCTCAACGCTAATATTTGTATCCCCTTCTTTGTCAATTATACCCACAAAGATACCAAAAAAAAATATTACAACATTAGTGCTACATATATTACAACATTAGTGCTACATATATTACAACATTAGTGCTACATATATTACAACATTAGTGCTACATATATTACAACATTAGTGCTACATATATATATACATTAGTGCTACATATATGTAAAGATAAAAATACATGTTTGTTGATTATAATTTCTAGAAAATCTTGCCAATTAAATATTCTTTTTTAATATTTACTTAAGTAAGAAGCTCTTTATCTTTTTGAGATTTCTGTGTTCAATATTTTTCTTTTCTCCCCCTTTTTTTTTTGAAAATAGTGACACTGGTCAGTAGAGAATTTTATATTTTACAAATTTCTACTTTCTACTTCCTGTTGTATCATTATTGGATCTCTTGAAAATATGCCTTGTTACTGCTATGTCACACTGACTAAGGGAAAAATTTAGCGGCTGAGAGAATGCCTACAAAAAAATCAAAACAACAAAGCTCTCACTCATAACGACTAAAATCAAAGTAATTGTAATAGTAATAGTAATAGTAAAAACAAGTGACTTTTCTTTGCAGTTCTTATCAATAGAAATGCTTAAATTATAAATCTTTATCTTTACTTAAGGGTTTGTTTTTCATAATTTCATCAACTGACAAGCTAAAAGTTATCACATATTGGCACTAGACTGACTCTTCTCACTGCTATACCACACTAATTGACTGAGAAAATAGGAGATTAGTGAATGTATATCCGAAAACTAGTTTCTCATGACTAATTAATCTGTCAACCTTGTAGCAGTTCATTATTGATAAGAAGTATTTAGTTTTTAAGAAAACAAAGTTTTTCAACATTCCAAGAATTGTGTTCAAATTTTAAGCATATCAACTCAATTACACTGACATGCTACAATTGCTCTGATAATTTTGTATATAAAAATATATAAATTCTTTCATCATTTTGTGATTCTTTTTTTAATTGTATTTACATTTTTTTGGAAATGGTCTGGCTAGTAATTAAGAAATCTTATGTTTTTCCAAAATAGGCTACTATTTAACCTTTGTACCATTGTCAAATAATATGGAAAATATGCCTTGTCACAGGTATGTCACAATGATCAGCCAAGAAAATAGTGTGTGAGTAAACATATGAAAAAACCACTCTCCCATAACTAATTTATTTGCATAGCATGTAGTAGTAACAAAAAAAAAATACCTATTCCACAGATACTGAAATAAATGAAGTACAAATACAATTTTTATCTATATTGCATAATTATATTCTGCAAACTTTAAACCTGTCAACTCAATTACACTAGTATGTTAAGTCATTGCAGATTAGTGCTACATATACGTAAAGATGTTAGTTTCTTAAGCAGTAGATAAAATTCATGTTTGTAGCTTATTATTTCTAGAAAATCCTGCCAATTAAAAATTCTTTTTAATATTTGGGTAAGAAGTTCTTAATCTTTTTAAGATTTTTGTTTTCAATATTCATATTTTCTCCATTTTTTGATTTATTTATAGAAAGTGGCGACATTGGAAAGTACAGAATTTTATATTTTTCAAAATTCTATTTTATACTTCATGTTGTGTCATTTTCAGATCTCTTGAAAATATGCCAAGTAACTGCTATGTCACAATGATTGAACTAGGAAAATAGCGGATGTGAGAAAGCCTTAGAAAAGCAAAAACCACTTTCTCCATACCATTATAACTAGTAATTTTAATAAAAATAAATTGTGAATTTCTTTGCAGTTCTTACTGATAATAGCCAATCAAAGAATTGATTGAAATATAAATGATTATCCTTTACTTCAGGGTTTAATTTTCAGAAAATTAAGTATATTGACTGACATGATATGTTGTTGCATATTCTCATTACATATTCGAAAAGATGTTATTTATATTTTACAAACTTCTTTATCACCCTTCCATTTGTGCCACTATCAGATCTCTTATCTGCTCAGCATGTAGTAGTAACTAAAAAAATATTTCTATACAACATATATTTTTTGAAATACATGAACTACATGTACAATTTTTATCTATTTTGCATCCTTATATTTTGCAATTTTTAAGCCTGTCAACTCAAGTACACTGATAAGTTAAGTCATTGCATGTTGGCACTACATATAGGTAAAGATGTTATTTCTAAACAGATAAAAGGCATCTTTGTAGATTATTATTTCTAGAAAATGCTGCCAATTAAAAAATTCTTTTTTAATATTTGAGTAAGAAGTCCTTAATCTTAAGATTTTTGTTTTCAATATTCATATTTTATCCATTTTTTTTTTAGAAAATGGTGGAATTGGTAAGTACAGATTTTTATATTTTACAAAATTCTATTTTATATTCCTGTTGTGTCATTTTCAGATCTCCTAAAAATATGTCTAGTAACTGCTATGCTGCAATGATTGACCTAGGAAAACAGAGGATGAGAGAAAGCCTTAGAAAAGCAAAAAATACTTTATTTGTTCAATTAAAACTCGGAATTTTAATGATAATAAATTGTGAATTTCTTTGCAGTTCTTACTGATGGTTTCAAATCAAAGAATTATGCAATATATAAATAATTATCCTTAATTAAGTGTTAAATTTTCAGAAATGTAAGTATATCAGCTGACATGATAAAATACATTGCATATTGATGCTACATATTGAAAAAGATTCTATGTATATTATGCAAATGTTACAATTCTCTTTGATTTGTACCATTGTCAGATCTTTTGAAAATAGGTTCTTGTTACTGCTATGTCACAATGATTATCTGAGAAAATAGTGAATGAGTTAAATGCTTGAGAAGATAACTCTCTTTTATGAATAATTTATCTGCCAAACTTGTATTAGTTTATTATTGATAGGAAGCTATAAGTTTTTTAAAATACAATTTTTATCAATATCTTAATGATTTTCTTCAAATTTCAAACATGTCAATTCAGTTTAGCTGACTATTTAAATGTAATGGCATATTGAGACAAGATATTGGAAAAAATGTTTTTTAAATGTTGGATAAATACATTTTTACAGATTATTAGTTCTAGAAAATCTTGCCTATTTAAAATTTTTTTGTAACATTTATTTGAGATAGAAATCTTCAATCATTTTGGACATTTTTGTTTTTAATATTCATATTTTCTCTACTTTGTTTTAGGAAATAATTGCATTGGTAAATTAAGGATTTTACATTTTACAAAATATTACTTCACTTTTCTTGCTATGCCATTGAATGATCTCTAGAAAATAAATCTCGTTACAGCTATGTCACAATGATTGACCAATAATGTAGTTGATGAGAGAATGTCTTAGAAAACCACATCCTTAAAAACTATTTTACCCGTACTTCTATTACTAAGATTTGTCATAATAATAAATTATGAATTCATTTGCAATTCTTATTCATGTTAGGCAATCAAAGAATTGTTTAATTATAGATATTAATTTTTTTTTGTTTAATTATAGATATTAATTTTTAACTAATTATTTGAGTTTCATAAATGTAAGTATATCAGCTGATGTAATAAAAGTCATGCATATTGGCATTAATTATTGGAAAAGATTTTATTTATATTTTACAAAATTCTCCTTCTCTCTTTCATTTGTGCCACTATCAGATCTTTTATCTGCCCAGCATGTTAGTTAAGTGACACATTTGAAGCAGGCTTGAAAAAGAGACATGACTGACTGGGCAGAAGATTATCTCACAGTAGGTTGCCATTGCTTTCTGCGGTAGACTTGTTGTCATCCAAGGCTATAGAACCCAATCTGTTATTTAACCCATAACTGGAAGGATATTTGTGCACCCAGCATGTTGTAGTAACAAAAAAATATTCCTAGCCCACATATATCATTGAAAACATGAACTACAAATACAATTTTTATATATACTGCATAATTATATTCTGCTAACTTTAAGCCTGTCAACACAAGTTAAGTCATTGCATATTGGCACTACTTGTAGGTAAAGATGTTATTTCTAAACAGATGAAATACATGGTTGTAGATTATTATTTCTAGAAAATCCTGCCAATTAAAAATTCTTTTTTTAATATTTGAGTAAGAAGTCCTTAATCTTAAGATTCTTGTTTTTAATTTTTTTTTTTTAGAAAATGGTGGAATTGGTAAGTACAGATTTTTATATTTTACAAAATTCTATTTTATACTTCCTGTTGTGTCATTTTCAGATCTCTTAAAAATATGTCTAGTAACTGCTATGCCGCAATGATTGACCTAGGAAAACAGAGGATGAGAGAAAACCATAGAAAAGCAAAAAATACTTTATTTGTTCAATTATAACTAGTAATTTTAATGATAATAAATTGTGAATTTCTTTGCAGTTCTTACTGATGGTTTCAAATCAAAGAATTATGCAATATATAAATAATTATCCTTAATTAAGTGTTAAATTTTCAGAAATGTAAGTATATCAGCTGACATGATAAAATACATTGCATATTGATGCTACATATTGAAAAAGATTCTATGTATATTATGCAAATGTTACAATTCTCTTTGATTTGTACCATTGTCAGATCTTTTGAAAATAGTTCTTGTTACTGCTATGTCACAATGATTATCTGAGAAAATAGTGAATGAGTTAAATGCTTGAGAAGATAACTCTCTTTTATGAATAATTTATCTGCCAAACTTGTATTAGTTTATTATTGATAGGAAGCTATAAGTTTTTTAAAATACAATTTTTATCAATATCTTAATGATTTTCTTCAAATTTCAAACATGTCAATTCAGTTTAGCTGACTATTTAAATGTAATGGCATATTGAGACAAGATATTGGAAAAAATGTTTTTTAAATGTTGGATAAATACATTTTTACAGATTATTAGTTCTAGAAAATCTTGCCTATTTAAAATTTTTTTGTAACATTTATTTGAGATAGAAATCTTCAATCATTTTGGACATTTTTGTTTTTAATATTCATATTTTCTCTACTTTGTTTTAGGAAATAATTGCATTGGTAAATTAAGGATTTTACATTTTACAAAATATTACTTCACTTTTCTTGCTATGCCATTGAATGATCTCTAGAAAATAAATCTCGTTACAGCTATGTCACAATGATTGAAAAGATGTTATTTATATTTTACAAACTTCTTTATCACCCTTCCATTTGTGCCACTATCAGATCTTTTCTTATCTGCTCAGCATGTAGTAGTAACTAAAAAAATATTTCTATACAACATATATTTTTTGAAATACATGAACTACATGTACAATTTTTATCTATTTTGCATCCTTATATTTTGCAATTTTTAAGCCTGTCAACTCAAGTACACTGATAAGTTAAGTCATTGCATGTTGGCACTACATATAGGTAAAGATGTTATTTCTAAACAGATAAAAGGCATCTTTGTAGATTATTATTTCTAGAAAATGCTGCCAATTAAAAAATTCTTTTTTAATATTTGAGTAAGAAGTCCTTAATCTTAAGATTTTTGTTTTCAATATTCATATTTTATCCATTTTTTTTTTTAGAAAATGGTGGAATTGGTAAGTACAGATTTTTATATTTTACAAAATTCTATTTTATATTCCTGTTGTGTCATTTTCAGATCTCCTAAAAATATGTCTAGTAACTGCTATGCTGCAATGATTGACCTAGGAAAACAGAGGATGAGAGAAAGCCTTAGAAAAGCAAAAAATACTTTATTTGTTCAATTAAAACTCGGAATTTTAATGATAATAAATTGTGAATTTCTTTGCAGTTCTTACTGATGGTTTCAAATCAAAGAATTATGCAATATATAAATAATTATCCTTAATTAAGTGTTAAATTTTCAGAAATTTAAGTATATCAGCTGACATGATAAAATACATTGCATATTGATGCTACATATTGAAAAAGATTCTATGTATATTATGCAAATGTTACAATTCTCTTTGATTTGTACCATTGTCAGATCTTTTGAAAATAGTTCTTGTTACTGCTATGTCACAATGATTATCTGAGAAAATAGTGAATGAGTTAAATGCTTGAAAAGATAACTCTTTTAGGAATAATTTATCTGCCAAACTTGTATTAGTTTATTATTGATAGGAAGCTATAAGTTTTTTAAAATACAATTTTTATCAATATCTTAATGATTTTCTTCAAATTTCAAACATGTCAATTCAGTTTAGCTGACTATTTAAATGTAATGGCATATTGAGACAAGATATTGGAAAAAATGTTTTTTAAATGTTGGATAAAATACATTTTTACAGATTATTAGTTCTAGAAATAGAAAAAATAAAATATTACTTCACTTTTATTGTTGTGCCATTGAAAGATTTCCAGCCTAGCTACTGCTATGTCACAATGATTAAGAATGTAGTTGATGAGAGGAAACCACATTCTTAAAAACTATTTTACCTGTACTACTATTACTAATCTTTGTCATAATAATAAATTGTGAAATTCCTTGCAATTCTTACTGATGGTAGGCAATCAAAGAGTTGTTTAATTATAAATATTTATTTTTACTTAAGGGTTTAATGTTCATAGATTTAAGTATATCAGCTGACCAGATCAAATTCATTGCATATTGGCATTACATATTGGAAAATGTTATTTATATTTTATAAAATTCTCCTTCTCACTTCCATTTTGTACCACTGACAGATCTTTTAAAAATAGGCCTTGTTACTGCTATGTTAGAATGATTGAGCAAGAGAATAGTGGATGAGAGAATGTCGGAGAAGACCACTCTCTCAAAACTGCATTCATGATGATGTTGGCAGTGGTTATAAAAAGAGACTTGCAGTTCTGATAGTAGTCAATTGATAAATTGCTTGAATATATAAAGCTTTATCTTTATTTAACAGTTTTAATTTTCATAAGTTTATGTATGCCTCTCTGTAAGAAGTCTGTCAAGGCTGACAAAATAAACCTGGCTGCTGCACTTCAAAATGACCTCCAATCTGTGACTGAATGTGGTAGGAAATGGCTAGCAAATTTTCATGCCTCCAAAACAAAGCTGTTCTTCTTTAACCACCGTAGAGAATCATTCCTGCTTACTATTGATGAGGCTAGTCTCCTAGAGGGCAACGCACTGCGCTTCCTTGGCCTCACTTTGTCAACCAACCACAAGTGGAATCCATAGTTGCATCTGCTTTTAAATGTTGCATAAAATACATGTTTGTAGATAATTATCTCAAGATAATCTTGCCAATTTTAAAATTATTTTTGACATTTGTTTGAGATTGAAATCTTAAATCCTTTTTGAGATTTTTGTTTTTAATATTCACATTTTCTCCACTTTTTTAGGAAATGGTCACATTGGTAAGTACAGAATTTTACATTTTACAAAAGTTTACTTCATTCATGTTTCCTGTTGTATCATTGTCTGACCTCTTAAAAATATGCCTTGTAACTGCTATGTTACAATGATTGACTGAGAAAATTAAGAACGTTGCGTCACTGTGTTAGGCCAGGAAGTTTTTCTTGTCAGAATCCATTTTGCACATTTATAAATCTACCATTTGTTCATGCATTGAATACTGCTGCCATATCTGGTTGAGTGCTCCTGCTATTCATCTTGAGCTTCTCAATAAAATTCAAAGGAGAATCTGCAATATAATAGATCCTGATTTGGCATCCTGCCTTCAGTTTGTTTCTTACTGGTGTGAAGTGGCTTCCCTCTGTCTTTTCTACAAGTATTTTCACTGAAACTGCTATGATAAGCTATTCTCCCTGGTATCTGACCACTTGTATTTACTCATGCTACTAGATTGGCATCAAGGTCTCAACCTTTTACCATAAAACACCTTAATGTGATCCTCTCTTCTATTCTAACAGTTTCTTTTTTCACACTTCCTGTCTATGGAACTCACTCCATTTGCATTGTTCCCTGAGAGATACAATCTTCAAAAGTTTAAATGCAATGTCAATTGACATCTTTTATCCACTTGATTCCCATCGTCTCTTACGTTTTTTTCATCAACATCCCCTGTATGTTTTTTTTCTCACACACTAACCCCCTGCGCACTAGTGGCATTTCTGCTTTTGCTTGGTGTGAAATGATTCTAAAAAAAAATGTAAACTGATGTTATAAAAGTCATTGCATATTCACAGTAAATTATAGTTAAATATATTACTTTTAAATGTTGCATAAAATACATGTTTGTAGATAATTATCTCAAGATAATCTTGCCAATTTTAAAATTATTTTTGACATTTGTTTGAGATTGAAATCTTAAATCCTTTTTGAGATTTTTGTTTTTAATATTCACATTTTCTCCACTTTTTTAGGAAATGGTCACATTGGTAAGTACAGAATTTTACATTTTACAAAAGTTTACTTCATTCATGTTTCCTGTTGTATCATTGTCTGACCTCTTAAAAATATGCCTTGTAACTGCTATGTTACAATGATTGACTGAGAAAATAGTAGATGAGAAACAACTTTCTCAAAACTACTTTATCAATACCACTAATAATACTAATAATAGTAATAATAATGGAGGACCTGAAGCAGACTACCACCACGTTTAATTTTGTTGTTTTTCATTGTTTTTTTTTTTTACTTTTTCAATAGTGTCCTATTGATTGTTACTTAAACTTTCTGATTATCAAAAAACATTTTTTTAAATTTTGATATTTAAACAAATTTGGTTGGGGGTCACTTTTTCATACAACGTTAAAGTAAATTGGTCCTCCATTTTCAATCCACTATAAGGTTGTAGGAGAAACTGGTCCCCCACTAAAATTGTTTAAATATTGAAAATTTTGCAATTTTTTTATATCATTCGTAAAGTTTAAGGTGTAAAATATAATATTGCACTGAAAAAAGTCCAAAGAGTTTGATAATGAACAAATTTACAGGTGGCAGTAATGTCATACTGCCAACTTGTTTCGATATGGAGATACTCAATTTACTATAATGTTGTATGAGAAATTGGTCCACCCCAGAAAAGTTTTAGTATTGAAAATTTTCAGAATTTTTTTGTCAGTCATAAAGCTAAGGGGGTAATCAATAGGACTGCGCTGAAAAAAGTAAAAAAAAAATGAAAAATAATGAAATTAAACATGCTAGTAGTCTGCTTCAGATCCGCCATAATAATAAAACCTAGTGACTTTTCTTGCAATTCTTAATGATGGTAGCCAATCAATGAATTTTTTATAATCTAAATCTTTATCTTTACTTTAAGGGTTTAATTTTCATAATCTTCAGTATGCCAACTCACTTTCACTGAAAGTCATCGGATATTAACATTACAACCTGAAAAAGATTTTATTTTAAAATGTTAGCTGAAGTAAAGATTTTAACATTGTTATTTCCAGAAAATTCTATGAATTTGACATTTGTTTTTTTATATGTGTTTTCTTCATATTTCTATGAAATAATCAGAATGGTAAGAGCCTAATCTTATATCTACCAATGCCCCCTATTTCTTGACCCTTGTGTCATTTTGAGATCTATTTAGAAAATATACCTTGTAACTGGTATGATTAACCTAGAATGCAGTATGTAAGTAAATTCATAAGAATACCACTCTCTCATAAATAATTTATCTGCCAAGTTTGTATTAGTTCATTATTGATAGGAAGCAATGAATTAGCTTTTAAAAATGAAATGTTTGTCAAGATCTGAATGATTTTCTTGAAATTTGAATCATGCTCTTGGCCTCACACTCTCAGCGGAATGAATATATTGAATCCATTGCTAAATCTGCTGCCATAAAAGTCAGTTCTCTGTGCAGGGCAGTTTTTTCTGTCTGAATCTATCCTGCACATATATAAATCTATCATTCGCCTGTGTATTGAATACTGTTGCCACATATGGTAGGGTGCCTCTGATATTCTCCTTGAGCTTCTTGACAAAATACAACAGAGAATCTGTAATGTGCTCGATACCAAATTGGCATACTGGCTGCAGTCACTCTCTCACCAGCGTGACATGGCTTCCCTGTGCCTCTTCTATAAATACTTTCACGGCATCTGCTCCAATGAACTTAGATCACTGGTGCCTCCTAAGTACGAATTTGCATGAGATACTAGATTAGCAACTACGTCCCACCCTTTTACAGTGAAACCGATAAAATGTAACCACAATTTCTACTCCAACAGCTTCTTTTCTCGCACTTCCCGCCTGTGGAATTCCCTTCCACATGCCTGCTTCCCCGACAGCTACAATCTCCAGGAGTTTAAATGTAAGGTCAATAAACACCTCCTAACACACTCACACCCATTCTCTCAAGCACTCTTTCTATGTACCTCCTTACCCGTCTATCAGCCTCCTTCTGACATTTCCTATATCTAATCACTCTCTCAGCACCTTCCCCTGTGTAACCCCCTGTGCTATAGTGGCAGTGGAATGCCTTGCTTGGGGTTAAATGATTAAAAAAAAAAAAAATGTTACTTTTAAATGTTGGATAAAGTGCATTTTGTACACTATTATTTTGAGAAAATTCTGCTAATTCAGAATTCTTCTTAACATTATTTGAGAAAGAAATCCTTAATCCTTTTTAAAATATTTGTGCTCAATATTTTGTACGATTGTCAAATATAGAAAATATGCCCTGTCACTAGTGTGTCACAATGATTGGCCTAAAAAACAGTGTGTGAGTAAACATATGAGAAAACCACTCTCCCATAACTAATTTATTTGCACATGTAGTAGTAGTAGTAACAAAAAAAAAATACCTATTCCACAGATACTGAAATAAATGAAGTACAAATACAATTTTTATCTATATTGCATAATTATATTCTGCAAACTTTAAACCTGTCAACTCAATTACACTAGTATGTTAAGTCATTGCAGATTAGTGCTACATATACGTAAAGATGTTATTTCTAAACAGATAAAATACATGTTTATAGATTATTTCTAGAAAATCCTGCCAATTGAAAATTCTTCATTAATTCCTCAAGTAAGAAGTCCTTAATCTTAAGATTTTCATTTTCAATACTCATATTTTCTCCATTTTTTTTTATTTTTAGATAGTGGTGGCATTGGTAAGTACAGAATTTTATATTTAAAAAAATTCTATTTCATACTTCCTGTTGTCATTTTCAGATCTCTTGAAAATATGCCTAGTAACAGCTATGCCACAATGATTGAACTAGGAAAATAGCGGATGTGAGAATGCCTTAGAAAAGCAAAAACTACTTCATCCATACTATTATAACTAGTAATTTTAATAATAATAAATTGTGAATTTCTTTGCAGTTTTTACTGATGATAGCCAATCAAGGAATTGATTGAAATATGAATGAGCATCCTTTATTTAAGGGTTTAATTTTCAGAAATTTAAGTATATCGACTGATATAAGTCGTTGCATATTGGCACTACATATATATCGATGTTATTTATATTTTACAAAATGCTACATCTCTCTTTCATTTGTGTCATTGTCAGATCTTTGAGAAAATAGGCCTTGTTACTGCTATGTCACAATGATTGACTGAGAAAATAGTGAATGAGTAATTGCATGACATAATAACTGTATTTCAGGAATAATTTATCAGGGAAACTTTTATTAGTTCATTATTGATAGGAAGCAATATATTTTCTAAAATACAATTTTTATCAATATGTTAATGATTTTCTTCAAATTTGAAACCTGTCAGTTCAGTTAGAGTAACATGTTAAATGTAATGGCATATTGACACGAGATATTGGACAAAATGTTTTTTAAAATGTTTGACAAAATACATTTTTGTAGATTATTATTTCTAGAAAATGTTGTCTATTTGAAATTCTTTTATAGAATTATTTGAGATATATATCTTAATTCTTTTTTAAGATTTGTGCTCAATATTTATATTTTATTCACTTTCAGGAAATGGTCACATTGGTAAGTAAGACTTTTACATTTGACAAAATTCTAATTCACCCTACCTGTTGTGGCATTGTCAAATCTCTTGAAAATATGTCTTGTTTCTACTGTGTCATATTGGTTAATGGAAAAAATAGTGTGTGCAGAAAGGTCTGAAGAAAAAAACAACTCTCTCAGAACTACTTTATTTGTACTGCTACTTGTAGTAGTAATAATAAGTTTGGTCCATTTTCACCACTAGTATCCAATAAATGAATTCCTACTTGTAGTAGTAATAGAAAAAAAACAATTTCATTTCCTTGCAGTTCTTACTGATAATAGCCAATCAAAGATTGTTTAAAGTTAAATATTTATCTTTACTTAACAGTTGAATTTTCATAAATTAAAAAACATTTACAAAATGCTCCATCTCTCTTTCATTTGTGTCATTGTCAGATCTTTGAGAAAATAGGCCTTGTCACTGCTATGTCACAATGATTGACTGAGAAAATAGTGAATGAGTAAGTGCATGAGATAATAACTGTATTTCAGGAATAATTTATCTGCCAAACTTATATAAGTTTATTATTGATAGGAAGCAATAAGTTTTCTAAAATACAATTTTTATCAATATCTTAATGATTTTCTTCAAATTTCAAACACTGACACAAGATATTGGAAAAATGTTTTTTTCATTGTTGAAAAAAATACAGGCTAGTAAAAAATTTTATGTTTTATCAAAATACACTAATCTTTAAATTTTGTACGATTGTCAAATATAGAAAATATGCCCTGTCACTAGTGTGTCACAATGATTGGCCTAAAAAACAGTGTGTGAGTAAACATATGAGAAAACCACTCTCCCATAACTAATTTATTTGCACATGTAGTAGTCGTAGTAACAAAAAAAAATATACCTATTCCACAGATACTGAAATAAATGAAGTACAAATACAATTTTTATCTATATTGCATAATTATATTCTGCAAACTTTAAACCTGTCAACTCAATTACACTAGTATGTTAAGTCATTGCAGATTAGTGCTACATATACGTAAAGATGTTATTTCTAAACAGATAAAATACATGTTTATAGATTATTTCTAGAAAATCCTGCCAATTGAAAATTCTTCATTAATTCCTCAAGTAAGAAGTCCTTAATCTTAAGATTTTCATTTTCAATACTCATATTTTCTCCATTTTTTTTTATTTTTAGATAGTGGTGGCATTGGTAAGTACAGAATTTTATATTTAAAAAAATTCTATTTCATACTTCCTGTTGTCATTTTCAGATCTCTTGAAAATATGCCTAGTAACAGCTATGCCACAATGATTGAACTAGGAAAATAGCGGATGTGAGAATGCCTTAGAAAAGCAAAAACTACTTCATCCATACTATTATAACTAGTAATTTTAATAATAATAAATTGTGAATTTCTTTGCAGTTTTTACTGATGATAGCCAATCAAGGAATTGATTGAAATATGAATGAGCATCCTTTATTTAAGGGTTTAATTTTCAGAAATTTAAGTATATCGACTGATATAAGTTGTTGCATATTGGCACTACATATATATCGATGTTATTTATATTTTACAAAATGCTACATCTCTCTTTCATTTGTGTCATTGTCAGATCTTTGAGAAAATAGGCCTTGTTACTGCTATGTCACAATGATTGACTGAGAAAATAGTGAATGAGTAATTGCATGACATAATAACTGTATTTCAGGAATAATTTATCAGGGAAACTTTTATTAGTTCATTATTGATAGGAAGCAATATATTTTCTAAAATACAATTTTTATCAATATGTTAATGATTTTCTTCAAATTTGAAACCTGTCAGTTCAGTTAGAGTAACATGTTAAATGTAATGGCATATTGACACGAGATATTGGACAAAATGTTTTTTAAAATGTTTGACAAAATACATTTTTGTAGATTATTATTTCTAGAAAATGTTGTCTATTTGAAATTCTTTTATAGAATTATTTGAGATATATATCTTAATTCTTTTTTAAGATTTTTATTTTTAATATTCATATTTTCTCAATTTTTTTAGGAACAAATCCTATTGGTAAGTAAAGATTTTACATTTTACAAAATACTATTTCACTTTTCTTATTGTGCTATTGAAAAATGTCTGCAAAATTGGCCTAGTTGTCACAATGATTGACCAAGAATGATGAGAGAATGTGTTAGAAAACCCATCCTTCAAAACTACTTCATCCATACTACTATAACTAGTATTTGTAATAATAAATTGTGAATTTGCTTGCAATTCTTACTGATGGTAGGCAATCAAGGAATTGTTTAAAGATATTTATTTTTAATTAAGGTTTAAGGTTAATAAATTTAAGTATATCACCTGACATGATAAAAGTCATTTAATATTGGTACTACATCTTGGAAAAGATATTTATGGTTGCAAAATTGTCTGTCTCTCTTCCATTTGTGCCACTATCAGATCTCTTATCTGCCCAGTATGTAGTAGTAACTAAAAAAAATATTCCTATCCAACATATATTTTTTGAAATACGTGAACTACACATACAATTTTTATCTATATTGCATAACTACATTCTGCAATTTTTAAGCCTGTCAAGTCAATTACACTGGTATGTTAAGTCATTGCATGTTACTGCTACGTATAGGTAAAGATGTTATTTCTAAACAGATAAAATACATGCTTGTAGATTATTATTTTTAGAAAATCCTGCCAATTAAAAAATTTTGTTTCATTATTTATTTGAGTAAGAAATCCTTAATCTCTTTGTGTTTTTTGTTTTTAATATTCATATTTTCTCTAATTTTTTTTAGGTGATGTTGATACTGGTAAGTACTGAATTTTCTATTTTACAAAATTCTATTTTATACTTCCTGTTGTGTCATTGTGGGATCTCTTGAAAATATGTCTAGTTACTGCTATGTCATAATGATTGACCTAGTATTGTAGTAAATGATCTCTACACCCAGCTCCCCTACCTCCACTGTAATGAAAAGTCCCGAATACAACCATAAAATCTAGGCAAGAATTATCCTTTTGTTCTTGTATGTTCAATTAAAGCAGAAGAAAGCTTATTAGAAGTTGAATCTAAGCCCCTGTTCTCATTACACCTACGAAAATTGTGGGTGAGAATACGTCAGAAAAGCAAAATATACTTTATCCATACTATTATAACTATTCATTTTAATAATAATAAATTGTACATTTCTTTACAGTTCTTACTGATGGTAGCCAATCAAAAAATTGATTGAAATATAAATATTTATCTTTACTTAAGGGATTTAATTTTCAGAAATTTAAGTATATCAACTGACATAATAAGTCGTTGCATATTGACACTACATATATATCGATGTTATTTATATTTTACAAAATGCTACATCTCTCTTTCATTTGTGTCATTGTCAGATCTTTGAGAAAATAGGCCTTGTTACTGCTATGTCACAATGATTGACTGAGAAAATAGTGAATGAGTAATTGCATGACATAATTGTATTTCAGGAATAATTTATCAGGGAAACTTTTATTAGTTCATTATTGATAGGAAGCAATATATTTTCTAAAATACAATTTTTATCAATATGTTAATGATTTTCTTCAAATTTGAAACCTGTCAGTTCAGTTAGAGTAACATGTTAGATGTAATGGCATATTGACATGAGATATTGGAAAAAATGTTTTTTAAAATGTTTGATAAAATGCATTTTTGTAGATTACAATTTCTAGAAAATCCTAGTCTATTGATCCATTAATATGAATTTTTTTTTCTCACTATATGAAGAGTCTTGAAATTACCATTAACGATATTTCTAATGCATTCTTACCATTTCTATTTGAATTTCTAGAATAAGTTATCATTATTGACATTATGTAGCCAGATTAATGTTCTTAACGCTAAGTCTATCAAACAAACAAATACTTACACAACGTCCACCCTCGTCACTTTTATAGATATATATTAGATATTAATACCATTAATTGTCCATGTACTTTGCTATGTAAGGTGGGAATTACACTAAAATAAAAACTGTTGAAATGATTAGAGGTAAAGATGTTACAAGACATGGAAGCAAGACTTTCCATGTATTTCTTTCATTTAAATTTTCAGTCCTTTTCTTTTTTCAGTTGGTTTTTTTTTCCATTTTTCTCTATCTTTCTTACTTCTTGTTGTGTCACTAGATGTACTTATTTGTGTCAAAAAAGAACACACACAACCTAAATCATTATACATTTTATTTACTATTGATTAACAATAGATGAAAAGCATAACCAGTGAGTTACTCGTAGACTGATAGTTCAATACAGGATATGTGAGGATGTGTAACTACCATCTTTAAATCCTACTTGTTCTCTATTTGATGTGCATTGTAGTGCAGTGGATATCAGCTCAGAACAAGAAATTGGAGAGTAGAGTTCGAATTCCAGTTGAATTCTTTGCATTCACTTACGTGCAAATACCATTGGGAAAGGTATTAATCGTCTCTTCCCTTTAGTTATGGGTTAAATAACAGGACAGATTGGGTTCTATAGCCTTGGCTGGCAACTAGCCTACCGCAGAAAGCAATGGCAACCTACTGCGGGATAATCTTCTGCTCAGTCAGTCATGTTTCTATCGAGACATGATCGCCCTAAAGCGTGTATCACGTATGGCACTTAACTGACTGATTGTTTTCTTTTTACTTAGTTGTGATCAAGGGACATAACTTGGTTCACATCTTGGGAGTGAGTTAACGCCCTTGTTAAGATATCCATTCTAATATTTACCAGTTACTTTTTCATTTTACTATCTTCTTCCCCTCTTCTGCTTCTTTTTTGTTTTTCACTTCTTTTTGTATTTTAAAAACCCCAAAAAATGATCTAATAAATATCATCTAGGACTCCTCCTCACCTATAAAATTGCCGCAGTATTGATTCCATTAAGTGTTGATAAAACCTCTATACAGATGTTAAAAAATATTTTCTTGATAGTTGTTCACAGCTAAACGATATTTGTAGGTAAAAGACATCTCATATAAGTAGATGTCTCTATCATATCCTATAAATGCCTAGTTGAACATGTATATTTGACATAAAAGTCCTAAATGCAGGACATCATTTTGTTACCAATACACTGAATGGGATTCATTTCATGATGTTCATATGAATAATTCTTTTACTTGAAAGAATATAAGTCAAAAAGCAATTGTATAATTTTATTATTTTATACACATCATTTTTGACACCAGTATTATATATTGACTGGATTTATGTTTACTGTTTCAGATCAAGCATCCAATCATATAACAGAAGGTAAGTAAAAAAACAGTTATATAATTTTGTTATTATTTTATATTCATCTTTTTTGACACGAGTATTATATATTGACTGGATTTATGTTTACTGTTTCAGATCAAGCATCCAATCATACACCAGAAGGTAAGTCAAAAAGCAGTTATATAATTTTGTTATTATTTTATATTCATCTTTTTTGACACGAGTATTATATATTGACTGGATTTATGTTTACTGTTTCAGATCAAGCATCCAATCATACACCAGAAGGTAAGTCAAAAAGCAGTTATATAATTTTGTTATTATTTTATATTCATCTTTTTTGACACGAGTATTATATATTGACTGGATTTATGTTTACTGTTTCAGATCAAGCATCCAATCATACACCAGAAGGTAAGTCAAAAAGCAGTTATATAATTTTGTTATTATTTTATATTCATCTTTTTTGACACGAGTATTATATATTGACTGGATTTATGTTTACTGTTTCAGATCAAGCATCCAATCATACACCAGAAGGTAAGTAAAAAAACAGTTATATAATTTTGTTATTATTTTATATTCATCTTTTTTGACACGAGTATTATATATTGACTGGATTTATGTTTACTGTTTCAGATCAAGCATCCAATCATACACCAGAAGGTAAGTCAAAAAGCAGTTATATAATTTTGTTATTATTTTATATTCATCTTTTTTGACACGAGTATTATATATTGACTGGATTTATGTTTACTGTTTCAGATCAAGCATCCAATCATACACCAGAAGGTAAGTCAAAAAGCAGTTATATAATTTTGTTATTATTTTATATTCATCTTTTTTGACACGAGTATTATATATTGACTGGATTTATGTTTACTGTTTCAGATCAAGCATCCAATCATACACCAGAAGGTAAGTCAAAAAGCAGTTATATAATTTTGTTATTATTTTATATTCATCTTTTTTGACACGAGTATTATATATTGACTGGATTTATGTTTACTGTTTCAGATCAAGCATCCAATCATACACCAGAAGGTAAGTAAAAAAACAGTTATATAATTTTGTTATTATTTTATATTCATCTTTTTTGACACGAGTATTATATATTGACTGGATTTATGTTTACTGTTTCAGATCAAGCATCCAATCATACACCAGAAGGTAAGTCAAAAAGCAGTTATATAATTTTGTTATTATTTTATATTCATCTTTTTTGACACGAGTATTATATATTGACTGGATTTATGTTTACTGTTTCAGATCAAGCATCCAATCATACACCAGACGGTAAGTCAAAAAGTTGTATAATTTTATTTTTATATCTAAGTTACTTTGGGTTTTTTTTTTTTTTTGTTTTGATCCCAGTTTTATATCTTCTTTATATGCTGTGTCCCCTCAGGATGTTGATGATCATTGATTTCTACATTTTGCTGTCCTTCGTAGCTTTTAATAAATGTTGTCTTTTTTTTCTTCTAAATCCTGTTTTGACACCACTATTATATATTAACTGGATTTGCATTTACTTTTTCAGAGCAAGCAACTTACAATACACATGAAGGTTAGTTAAAAACCAGTTGCATAATTTAATTTTTATTTTGTACTCATCTTTTTTTGACATCGCTATTATATACTGAGTATGAGTGGCGTTGTGATGGCTATCAGCTCAAAATGAGAAATTGGAGAGCTGAATTCAAATTCCAGTTGAATTCATTGTATTTGCTTATGCTAAAATACCCTTATTAATCCATCTCTTCTCACTCCAGCTAAGGGTTAAATAACAGGACAGATTGGCAACCAGTCTTCCACAACCCACTCAAAAATAATATTCTGCCTAGTCAGTCATTGAAAGATTATCACCCAATATGACACTTAAATAACTGGTTATATATTGACTGGATTTACTTTTTCTCTTTTAGTGCATACTGCTTCAACGATAAATAATTTTGAACCAAAATTACAATATTCTTGGCTTTGTGATAAAAAAACAAAAACAAAGATTTATATAAAAATATACACTTATATCTTTATTTTTCAATGACATGGTTGTGGAATAGAGGTTGGCTGGAGTGATAGCACATATGTATATGAAGGACAATCAGTCAGTTAAGTGCCATATGTGATACACGCTTGGGTGATCATGTCTCTTTCGAGACATGATGGACTGGGCAGAAGATTATCCTGCAGTAGGTTGCCATTGCTTTCTGTGGTAGACTGGCTGCTGACCAAGGCTATAAAACGCAATCTGTCCTGTTATTTAACCCATAACTGGAGGGAAGAGACAGATTAATACCTTTTCCAATGGTATTTGTGCATAAGTGAATGCAATGAATTCAACTGGAATTCGAACTAGGCAACCTGATTTGTCTTTCTGATTCAATATGCACTGCACCACAATGCACATCCTTTGAGAACATCAGATTATGAAATTTTGATAATTATATAAACCAAATGTTTCAATAACCATTTTTTTATAAGAGATAATATTTCATTTATGAAGCTAGTGATTTTCTCTAGCACTCTATTTATGGTTTCTATGTTGTTTTCATTTTTATGCTTAACTGACTCAGAAGATGTTTGTGGCTTAGCTTATACTCTGATTCCTTAAGTTTTCTTGATTTCCAGTAGTGTTCTCTGACTCTTATTTCAACTACATCTAACAAGGGACGATGATCCCCTTTCTTCCTCTAGATGTGGTCAGCTACACCTGATTTTTTCTATTTCCCCTCATGGTCTAGTGAATTAAAGAGTTGGTTAGATCCATGTGAATAATACCACATCTTAGAAGTATAGACAAATAATCTTGCCACTTCATGTCAGCTGAGGAGTTTAGCCTTCATGTTCCGAGCCGATATCCAATGCACCACAACACACATAATAGTTTGAATAATATAAATAGTGTAAATACTATCTTGTATGAGAAATATAGACAAATACTGAAGATGTTCCTGGTTTTCTAGTCTAGAGTTTAAGGCAGAATTCATTCATCTTGTGTGATGATGGTGAAATAATGTCTGGGTCATTAATATAGTTATTCACCTCTGTTACCAATGCTGTTAATAATTCTCTAAAACTCATATCAACAAAAAAGTACTTTGAAGAGGACTAAGGCATCATTGCCCTAGGTAGGCAATTTTAGTCAGTCAGGATACTTTTCAGGAAAGTTCTTTTAAGCAGATAATGATAATTAATGTTGAATCTCTAAGACGCAGAATTACAAATGAATATTTAATTAGCAAAATTATACTTAGGTTTATTTTATTTTCAGTATTAGTTGTATCATTCTTATAAGATTATAACATTATGACATTAACATTGTTTTTTGTTCTATTTCATAGGTGCAGAAAGTCTTCCATGTAAGTATTTTTTTATTTTCAATTCTTTCAAAATAGTTGAATGCCAAGATTGAATGGGATGTTTTGATTCAAATATAGTTGAACCAAATATCACCTTCTTTGACTGTAATAATTCAATAATGACATGAAAAAATAATACTTTATAATACTATAACATTTATAATAAAACTTATATATATATATATATATATATATATATATATATAAATGTATATGTAATGTAATAGTTGTTACAATGGTTTATAAATTCATAGTATCACTACACAAAAATGTTCGCGTTTCGAAGCTAACCTTTTTTTTTAGGTGCTTCTCATCTTGTGATGAAGTTGGAATGAAAATTATCTGGTGATAAATGGTTTATTTGTGGTGAATATGCTTTTTAAGTGAAAGTGGGGTTGGGGGCTTATTTTGATTCTGTTGGCCATATCAAGCGTCCAACCATGAATTAGGGGTTGGGAGAGGTGGCTTAGTCCTGAACTAAACCTTTTTCACCAGATAATTTTCATTCCAACTTCATCACCTGATGAGAAGCACCTAAAAAAAAGGTCAGCTTCGAAACATGAAAATTTTTGTGTAGTGATACTATGAATTTATAAACCATTGTAACAACCATTACAATATAATGCTCTACGTTGTATCGAGCACTCTTTATAAAAGTAAATGCATGAACATCAGGTTAAAAAACCTACGAGTTCCACAACTTTGTTACAATATATATATATATTTCACCCTCAAGCAAGGCAGGACTGCCACTAGTGTGCATGGGGTTACAGTGAGAGAAAAATACAAGTTACAGGAGATGTTGAATAAAGGATAAGAAATGAATGGGATTCAAGGAAATAGATGATGGCAATTGATGTTGCAATTAAACTTTTGGAGATGGTACTTATCAGGGAAGCAAGGGAGTTCTAGAAATGGGAAGTACAAGAAATGAAACTGTTAGAGTAGAAGAGACGGTTACTATTTCTACAGTAAAATGGTGGGACCTAGCTCCTAATCTTGTAGCATGACTAAATACATGTGGTCAGAGAAACAGGAAATAAAGCTTGTCAGAGCAGAAGCTGTGAAAATATTTGTAGAAAAGACAGAGGGAAGCCACATCATGTCAAGTGAGAAAATGACTGAAGGGGAGTTGCTAAGTCTGGATCGATTATATTGCAGATCCTTCTTTGGATTTTGTCAATAACCTCAAGATGAATAGGGGGAGCACCCAACCAGGTATGGCAATTGTAGTCAATGCACAGATGGATGGTAGACTTGTAAATGTGCAAAATAGATTCTGATAAGAAAAACTTCCTGACCCAACACAGTGATCCAACCTTCTGTGCAGTAGATGCAGCTATGGATCCAATGGTGTCATTCGAATTTGAGATCATTTGAGAGAGTAAATGGCATAGTGGAAAACAGAGCAGAAATGGTTTGTTTATAAAATCTGGAAGTTAATTCCTCTTTTAAAAAATGCCAACTTATCAAAAAAAGAGACATTTGACTAGACATGAGTACATGTATGTTGATATAAAAACAAATTATTAGTTAGCATAATAAAATAATTAAAAATAATAAGAGTAAAAAAATAAAATAAATATATAACATCATAGGTCTGTCATTTACATTAACTTTTTAGAAAAGAGTCTTTTAAAAAAGAAACAGATGATTTATAAATAAATTATATTTGATGTGTGCTTCATTTGTCCGTTAAAGTTTCTATATTTATAACGAGCATCATAGCCCAGTGTTGCCCATGCAACTCAGAACATTTTAGTAGTAGAAGAAGATGCCACTTTTTATTTTACATTTTAAAACAATTTCTTTTGTTTCAAAATTATGGGGAAAAATATTCACATTTTTTTTTTTGTTGACCAAACGAATTTTTAAAACGTCAGAATAAAAATAAAATATAAAGGCTTATTTTTTTTTTTTTAAATAAAGAATATTGTAGTCGTGTTTGACATGTGTGATTTGATTTCTGTGACATAAAACGTCAGAATACAAATTAAATATAAAGGCTCATTTTTTTTTTTTTAATAAAAAAGTACTTTAGTTCTGTGACATAATCTAGCAACCATCTTAAATCTTAGATGTTTTCCAGAGCAAATGTAAACAATCAACTCCATTGGCCAAAAAGTGAAAGGGAAAATTGCTAAACTTAAACTCAAAAAGTATGTGTCGACCTGGCTTCCCTGTAGATATGTGTCCCTAGAAAGTTCGAATGGTGTAGCTTTAAAAAATGTAGGCATGCATAGGGAACAGTCACACACAGACTCACAGATTGCCTTTTATATATATAGATTGACTTTAAAAGAAACTGTGAAGGAAAACTGTTGATGATTCATTTTTCAAATTTGAAAAATATATACTTTTTATATTTATTGTCCAATCAAAAGAGTGACTTCCAGCCACAGAAATTTAAAGTTGGAACCAGCTTGAGCCTCTTTGGGTGATATCTAAAAAAAAAAAGTCAGCAGATAATTTCAGAAGGGTAGGGCCAAATCGTTTTGCAGCAGCAGCAGGAATTAGGCCTCCTGGCTGATGGACAGGCAGCGTGGATGGCATGATTTTTGCCAAGAAGGTAATGAAATGTGAAACTTGAAAGACGTAGACCACAGGCTCCGGTGACACACATGAATTGAAAATGTCAAAAATGTGAAAATGTTATCCAGAAGGTGGAAAAATAAGGTTTTAAAATAAAAAGCTAATGCTGGCTATCACCTGCCATAGAAAAAAAAACAAAGAAAAAAGAAATAGCTTAGCTTATTTTGCCCTACCATTTAACAGTACTATAAACAATCTTGTTTTCTTTATGTTTAAAAATAAATTTTTGTTAATCTTTTCAGATGCTGAAGGATATCCAAGTATAGGTTATCCAAGTTGTAAGTATAAAATGTATTTCTCTTAAAATGGTATCCATTGACTATATATAATAAATAGTTCAATCATTTTATTTACCCATCATTGCACAGGATGGGAAGAGTATATGTCTAATTTAAATTTTTTTATACAACCCACATCTGCAGACATTAAATACTGGAGATAACTCTTGTATTTTTGAAAGAGTTATTCTCCATGATAAAGTTACTATGTTGAACAAACAATACTTGAAAATAAGAAAGTAAAACAAAGATTAAACTGATGGCCATGCACAATTTCTTTTTCTTTGTTGCATAGAATATATTTTCAAGGGGTGTGTAAGTTTTGAAACAAATCAGATGAAAAATGTGGAAGTGTATATTAATAGAAATGAGTGCGGATACACACACATTCACACATGTCTTCAGTTTTATTTATATAGATTATAGTAATTATATATATCACTTTGAAATGCCTGAATTGATATTGTGACTTATGGAGATAAACTCTTTGTTGCATATTGGTTACAATTGTAACCTTTCTCTAACCTTTGTTGCATATTTGTTACAATTTAAAAATTGTTGCCTAATCAAGTAGTTTTAGTTATACATGAAGTCTGACAAAGGAATCGAGTACAACATTGAAACATTTACAACAAGCTGCTGACATTTGCTGAAAAGAAAGTGAAACCCATCTTTCCTTTATCAGATTCTTAGAGAAGAATTGAAAAGCACAAATGTGCGTTAATGAATGCAAGAAACAGTGATGACAAATTTTGATTTGCCTCAGGGATATATATATATGTATATTATTTGAAGTAGCTAATTGGTTTTGGCAAATGTAACCGGGTAGGACAATCTAGCAAGTAGCCATCATGGACTGGTACTTGTTGTAGTCATATGCTTAGGCGTAGGCTTATGCAATAGGTGTTGTCAATAGGCGTAGTTCTAGGCGTCCCCACCTTAGTCTGTATTTATGGATGACACCAGCCAATCATATGACTGTGAAGGGGAACCAAGGTGTATGCATATTCATTACATCACCTTCTCCTGAGCTAAATTTTCCCATGAAATTTAGTTTCAATATTTTCTCTTTTTAGGGTCTGGACATAATCGATTGATTTTTTTTCCTAAATCTTTTTCCTTCCTGCCATGGCATCGTTTGACACACTGGTACTTCTGGCCTTGAGGTCAAGAATACCTCCATTGGCGAATGTTGACCTGCTGGAATGGGAATTTCAAATGCGTCATACAGGACTTCCATTGGAATTTCTTCAGTATTTTCCATGACCTCTGTAGTGTGTCTGGGTCTCAATTGATTCCAGTGTCTTTTGCACCAAAATTTTTCCCCTTTTATGTCATGTATGACCTGCCCAATTCTTTTGGTTATCATTCCTTCTTCCCAATATATTTTTCCAGCCCTAAAGTTCTTGAAAAAAAAACTTTGTCACCTGGCTTAGACGCTTTAGTCATCTGGTTTTCTTTTTTAGCAGTTTTCTTAGTCAGACTAGGCAATCATCTGTCGAACACAGAGCATATTTTCCTTGCAAACATTAACTCTGCTGGTGATAACCCTGACGCCATATTCGAGTTTGGCGTGATTTTATATACTGTCAAAAATTTCTGAATACTTCTTTCATTGATGTCCATGCATTGAACACTTGTTTAAAGGTGTCCATGAATTTTTCCGTTTGTCCATTTGTCCATTCGATCTTGGATGATATACTGGTGTTGTCATGTGATCATTGGACAATGATGAACAGAATTCCTTGAATTCTCTTCCCAGAAACTGTGTTCCGTTGTCGCTGGCTAAAGTTTTAGAGAGACCAAAGCGACTAAAAATTTCATGAAGTGCGTTTATTGTATTACTTGCGGTCAGATGTCTGCACTTAACAATTTCTGGCCACTTAGTGAAACTGTCCACAATAATTAGGTAATAAGATCCATTTATGGGCCCTACATAGTTGATATGCTATGCATGGGACATTTGTCTTTGGTCATAGTTGAATCTTTGCTGGTGGATCCCTTGCTGCAGGTTGACATCCTCTGCACTGTTTCACCAGGTTTTCAATGTCTTGGTCCATTCTCAGCCAATAGGTATAGCTTCTCATTAGAGATATCATTCTCGAAATCCCTGGATGGCCAGTGTAAAATTCTTTCAGAATTTTCTTTTGCAGAGTACCCAGTATTACATCTCTATCTGCGTATACTAATACCTGTTCGCAGATTGAAAATGGTGCCACACTAATTCCTTTTTAAGTTTTCTTGATCAACCAGACTGCTTTTTTTTTAATGAAATCATCATTCTCCGCTGCTTTTTTCACATCTTCTAACTGGTAGTTCTCTAATAGTGTTGCAATTCCGACAATTCACTTTCATCTTTAGCACTGCTATTACTGTTTCTTTCAGTGGTTCCATATATTCTGGTATCAATCTTGATAACCCATCGGCGTGACCTAGCTTCTTTGAAGGCACATATTTTGAAATTATAATTCAATAGAATTACACCCCAACACTGTAGTTGATTTGTCATGTGAGCTGGTATACCTTTTTTTTTCAAATACTGATAACAGTGGTCTGTGGTCTGTTTGCAGAATAAACTCTCTTCTGTATAGAAACCTGTGAAATTTTTTGACAGCGTAGATTATTGCTAAACTCTCTTTTTCTATTTGACTGTAACTTCGTTCCACTGGCAGTAATGTTCTCGAGGCATGTACTATTGGCTTCTTAGATCCGTCCTTGAATTTATGAAGCAATACATCACCTAGTTCCTTATTACTGGCATTAGCTGCTTCAATAATTTTCCTGTTCAGGGTGAAATGCACTAATGATATGTCTGTTAATAGACAGCCTTTTATTTTTTTAAAAGCATGTTCACATTCTTTTGACCATATCCACTTTGCCCCCTTTTCTACCAACTTACTTAAACGAGCTCTCATATCATACATTTTCTGCATATAAATGCTATAGTAATTTACTAATTCCAAGAACGCCTGGAGTTTAGCCACATTAACAAATGTAACCGGGTAGGACAATCCAGCAAGTAGCCGTAATGGACTGGTACTCATTGTAGTCATATGCAGTATGCTTAGGCATAGGCTTATGCAATAGGCATAGTCCTTAGCATAGTCCTAGGTGTCCCTGCCTTAGTCTGTATTTATGACTGACACCAGCCAATCATATTCCTGTGAGGGGGAACCAAGGTGTATGCATATTCATTATATCAAATTTATCTCAACACTAAAGTTAGGACTTGGTCTAATGAATATTTTACAATGCATCTAGTGAAAAAATTGGATAGTCAAGTTTGAATTCCAGTCAATTTCATTACATTCACTTATGTGCAAACATCTTTGGGAAAAGGTATGAATGCATCTCCTTTCGTACACTTTCTATGGATTGAATAGCAGTTCAGACATACTCCTATAGCCTTAGTTGGCAGCTAGTATCCCTCAAAAAAAGATGCCAACCTGTTGCGAGAAAATCTCTACCTAGTCAGTCATAAATAAAAAGAGACATGATTGCCTATGCATGCATCATGAACAGCAATTAACTGCCTGAATGAAACATGATAAACATTATCCATGATGAGGTACCATATCCAAGGGAAATTGTCCGCACAAATCTCTAATGTCAACAATTTATAAATTATTAGCAAAATTATTTCATGACCAAAAAGGCATTCATTCTCTAAGCATGACCAAAAGCCCCACCACATCCTAGACGAATGAGGCTGAAGTATTTTACTTCATCCTCTTTATTCATCAGACCTCGTACTTCTAATCTATCCTTTATTTCAGCCATAAGAGCCTTTTTGTAAGTCAGAACATTCAGAAATAAGGAAAACACCAGTTCAGATCTGTCAAAATAGAAGAAAAGATAAGTTATCATGGATAAAAATGATCGTTTGACACTCCTTATTGTGCAGTGGTGAATACAACAATGAGATGTTGAAATTTACAGTGCAAGTAATTGTCATTGATTAATTAAATTACTTTTTTTTTTTTTACAGTAAGTTTCACCCTTGAACAGGTTAAGATTGCAGTGACTGGGAATATATCCTGTTAGGAGTCGGTTCCACAGAGCAATAATTCATGGGAAGAAGCTCTTAGATTGCAACTTACTTCTCTCTGATTGAATATGGATGGAATGTGGGGGATTTGCTACTATACAAGTGGCATGCCATGTCTTTGCGTTGAACGTTTGAACTGGTGGAACCAAGGAATGTAGTTTGTCTGGGCACTTTCTGTGGAAGTGGCAATTGAGCAGAGTCGCATCTATGTTTATATTCTTTAAAATACAATATTTCAGCCAAGTAAAATAGAATAAAGTAATAAATTCATGAGGGCTTTTCATAATTTTATAAATGACATTACCGGTGTTTGGCACATGTATTAAAAAAATAGGCCACAAAACACACCGTCTATATATATATATATATATATATATATATATATATATATATATAATGTATTAGTCATCCACATACAAGCCTGTTTCGCTGTATCACAGCTCATCAGTGTGGCTAAACACATCCACTTGCTTCTGGCCGAGATCGAAACTCAACCGATTTGGTGTCAGTCGGAGTTGCTACTCCTTAAGCCATCAACGCATGGAATCAGAGAAGGGAAATTTTAACGTGTTGTATATAAGCAGTGTATGCACACACCAGTCACCAAAAGAAATCAATTCATTTCTGAAGAGTCACGCATATAGCAGATATATATAAATTGTAGAATATCTAAAAACTTTTTCTAAAATATATATATATATTTTTAGACGCACTAGAATGACAGTGTAATCAATTTCTATTTTTTCCTCAAATTTGGTCATTTGCAGTAATATTTTCGTGTTGTATGATGAAATTTGTTTGGCCTTTAAAAATATTGCATCATTTATGATTGCATCAGATTTTTATCATGCCTAGACACTACTGTCTATCGATTGTCCTACAGCCATTGTCAGCAATGGATATTACGAAAATTGTAATGCTGCACGAACACACTGGCAAACCTTATAGAGAGATTGCAGATGTTGTTGGTGTCAGCCTTTGAACAGTCAGTCGTATCATCAAGGCAAAGAAACAAACTGTATCATCAGTTCAAAACATGAATGAAAATGTGGTTGGAAAAAAAAAAAACAACAGCAAGAGATGACATGTACGTGATGAAAAATAGTGTGAAAGATTCTAGGAAGACTTAATTAATTTTGTTTCAATTAATTTGCACAAGGGTCGGTATATATATTTGAAAATATTTCTGTAAGTACAGAATTTAATTAAAGAAATAAGTATGCATCTTGATGTTAATATATTTACAATATGTAACATCAAGATACACACTTTTATTTCTTTAATATATATATATATATATTTCTTATTTCTTTAATATATATATATATATATATATATATATATAGTTCACACTCCACCCTCGTCTATTGAACAGGTGTAGAGGCTCACCCCTGTTCCCTGTTCCCTGTTCTAATCTTTTCACTCTTATATATACATTTTCATATTGCAACCAGTCATCATATTTTTAGGATACTTGTCTTGGAAAGTAATGAAAGAAAAAAAATCACTTGAAAATGATTTTGTTTCGTCTATCATGATTTATTTCTCTGTTGAAATTTCCAGATATTTGAAAATATGTTTCCTTTTTTTAATCATATTTTACATAACTTTCTTTTGACTTACAGCTCCAGAAAGCCTTCCACGTAAGTACATTATTATAAATTTCCAGTTCTTTAGTTGAGATTGGATGTCAAGATTATAATATTTCAAAAACTGTGTTCATCTAATCATCGTCATCATCCCAGTTTAGCATAGAATTAATTCAATTTTGTGTAATTTTATCTTGAATTTTAATTTACTTTTCAAATAAATATTATTGTTTGTGAGAAAGTCATGTCTCACAATGTCCAGCTTTACATCACAAAAAAAGCAAGTCAAAGTAAGGCTAGAATTTTCTATCCAGTAGACTGAGTGTGATAAATAAAGGAAATATGCATAAAGAAAAGAAGACAAAATACCTGCCCAGTAGCAGGACGTATAAAAGCAAACGACTGAACACTCACACTAGAAAATGTAAAAATAGTTCAGAGATGGGATGAGTATATCAGAGATCTCTTCCACAACAAGAGAGAGCAATCAGCAACATACAGAAATACAAATGGACTATAAATATTGAAAATTTTGATTTTAGTCAACATCAGGAAGAATATTTGATACTCAGAGGATAGATTGAGGGAGCATTTCAATATAGTATGATGGTTAGCAGGCCTGTTTTGCTAAATCAGTTATGATTGAGTTGTGAGTTCAATCCTCACTGGCTGCTTCACACTTTCAGCCTTGTGCCATATCTGAGCTTTGCTTAGAAAATCGTTTGTACACTTTGATATTGTGTAATGGTTGTCAAGCCTATCATGCTAAATCAATTACAACTGAGTAGAGAGTTTGATCCTCACTGGGTTCTCCACACTAATTAATTTATAATTGAATTGACAAAGGTCAGCATGTGTCAAGTGGCATCATGCTGCTCGCTTACCGTAGTAACAATCCTGGTGCTATGTTTTATTTATTTTCAATACATATTAAATTAGAATTGAATTTATTTATGAAAAGAAAATTTTTTAAGAAAAGGTTATGAAATCATAAAATATAATTTGAACACATAATATTTACATGTTTTAAAGATAAATCCTTGGAGAAATCAGATTGGTTGAAAAATTAAATTTAAGTTGCATGAATTTATACCCTGAATAAATAAAAAAAAAAAAACTAGATTATCATTTTGTTTTTAATTGCTTTTTTAATAAAATGTTATACAGACTTTTGGGTTGTGAAAAAAAGTCATGGATAAATTTTTTCCTTTTATTTATTTACTAATTTTAATATTTTAAATTATCTATTCTTCTGGACAACTCTGAATTGTTGTTATTCAATAATTATGTTTTCATGATTAAGAAATACAAAGTTTAACAAAGTAATTTCAAGATGTGTTCTGCCACAAGTTAATAAATGAAATATACTCATTTTAATCTTTTAGTTTGCATACACATGTAATGGGCTATTATTTTGCATTTTGACCTAGTATCAATGCCAACCTAATTTAATTTATTTTTTATTTTTCATTTAGTTCAAATTCAACAAGAGACTGGTAAGTATAAACATGGCTTATCTTAACATGCAAACTATTTATTATGTGTAGATAAATATCATGCACATTAATTTCAAAGAAGTCTGGATATGTGCAAATTTCATTCTGAAGGTAGAAAAATAAAGTTTCAAAATAAAAAGCTAGAAGCTATCACAGAAGAAACATATAAAAAGAAGAAATGGCTTAGCCTATTTTTCCCCACCATTCAACGGTACAGATATTACTATAAACAATCTTATTTTCTTTCTGTGTAAAAAGAAAATTTTTTTTTCATATTTTTCAGATGATAAAGAATATCCAAAATCAGGTATTGAAAATGGTAAGTATAAAACATGTTTTTTCTTAAAACTGTATTCATTGATATATATAAAAAAAATTTTAAATCATTTTATTCACTATTATAGCAATTAATCTTTTTTATACACACATGTAAGGGGCCATCATTTTGAATTTTTACCTAGTATTAATCTCAACCTGATTTAATTTATTTTTCATTTATTTCGAACACAACAAGAGATTGCTAAGTATAAACATGGCTTATTATAACATGCTAATTCTTCGTTATGCATAGATGATTATCATGCACAGACAAAATACTACATTAAATAAACTATGAAAATGACTACAAATACTAGAAGCATTAAACATTAATATCTAATATTATGTTAAATCTATGGTAGCATAACAAAGAAGAAATGATGGAGGTTAAAGAAATAAGCAGTTGCATTGACGTAAAAATACAAGAAATGATGGATTAGTGTAAATGTCTCTCGATGAAAGAACGTGATGAGTAGAATTGTAAAAGTCATCCACATAGCCATATGGTAGGAAAGAGAGGGTGAATTGTGACTTATTGCTGCAATGGCCTTTGGCGTGTTGTCTTTTTGGAATGAGAGGTCGCATTCTGACGAGCATTGTGAATCCTGGCTGTTGCACCTTCTGACTGGCAAAGATGTTTTTTGATGGGCTTTTATATCCTTTTCTTAGGCTCAGATTGGTTTAAAAAATTTTTTTTTTCTTTAGGTGGAAGTGGGTGCTATTGAATGGAAATTCTGGATTGCATTTTTCTTTTGAGTGTTTAAGTAAAATGGAAGCTCTGTGCAAAGCTGGTGTGCAGTTGACAGAATTTTTAGTTCACTTTTGGGTTTGGAGTGTTCACATCCTGCCAGTGGTGGAAATTTGTGTAACATGAATCAGATGAAGATCTTGTTCCAGGACGATTAGTACAATATCAATAAAATTTGATCAAGTTTAAGAATAAATATACAAAATAAACTTTATGAACAAAAAAACCCAAAGATATTATACCACACAATGAGATATAAAGGAAAAGCAGAAAACATATGCGGATGTAATATTGGAAAGAAGATTCTATATAGAGGTCATCAGTTATGGATGAATTGCTTATTGTATAATAAAATCTTTTCCAACTACACAGGGCTGGTCCATAATTGGTGGCCTTGGGCAGTACTTTCTGATCCATTTTATGTTATTGTTATACATTGCGACTAATGGTTATAATATTGTCTCGACTGACTACAGCAGTACTCTAATGAACTCTTTATCAGAATTCTCTTGGAACTTTGTCACTGTGCTTTCTTTGAGTTCTTTATTTAATGTATCTTGCCATTTTCATTTGTGTTATCAAACGTATATTATTTACTCTATGACATCCCCCTCTTTGAGATTTTTTATTTCCATAAGTATTTTATTTTATTTCTTAGTATTCCTCCTCTCCTCTTTCTGCTTAGTTCACTATATACTGAAGTTTGTATTTCTTTCATTTGGATGTCAAACACTAGTTTTTTTGTATGTTTCTTTTCTTCTGGTATTCATACTTGCATGTTCAACAAATCGTTGTGGTGTTGGTATGTTAAATATATCATACAGAACTTGCATATGTTCTTCCTTTCTTACAAGCTTTAGTAAATTTTTTCTTTAATTGATTTCAGTGCCTTTTGAGTTCCCACTTTTTTCCTTTCACTATATTTTTCCCTTTTTTTTTTTTTTTTTCTTGTCTTTTACATTCTTCAACTTCTATTTGCAAACATGCCTCAGAAAGATAAAGTTTTGAGGAAATTCATTTAATTTTGCAAACATTTTCTCAGGACTTGGTAATGAAATATATAGTAATATGATTCTAAACATTTTTTTAATACAGTCAAAAAATAAGCACAAACAAAAATGTTTTTTTTTATTTATACACTGCCATTTTGAATGGTCAGTTTTTTTTTGTTTTTTTTTAATTACACCCATTTTTTCAAATCTCTCCAGTTCTTTGTTGTCGTCATCTAATGCTGTGAACCGTGCACTACATTTTAGTTTAAATACTGGCATCAACCCTTTTTGCACTTGAAATTTTGCCTTCACTTTGCAACACCAAAAGAACTCATCTGACAAATCATCTGGAAAATGTTTTTTCAGTTTTTTCTTTAAATATTCCTTTTGTTTTTGTTTTTTTTTTTAATTGCTCACTTGTCCACTTTTATTTTTACAATAAATATTTATAGGTAAATACCATAAGTCTAATAATTCCATCCAGTCAGCACCAAATAATTTTGTATAATGTTTCAACACATAAGCCTTAGTAATTACATATTTGTTATAAAATGAAATATTGGATGTCATTTCACCAATAATAAATAATTTCTCACCCCTACGTGCCTTGTGCAATTTTTTAAGTTCTTTTTAATATTGGCTTTCTGTTTGCTTTCCATGTGACTTCATTGATTATTGTGATATTACTATCAGTGTATAGTTGCATTTTTATATCCACATTATTAATTTTCACATACACAAATTTTCTTTGTTTTTTTTTGTAATTATTTTTTCTGTCTCAATGCTATGTACACATTTTTTTCTGCGAGAAATTTTCCTCGCTTTAGATTTACAGTGTAAATTTTTATATCCTGCTTTTCCACAGTTGTAGCACTTCAAATTCTTAGAGACGGTTGTCTTTAGGATGTAACCTTCCACATTCGAAACCTGGATTAATTTTTTTCTCCATTTTTCTTTGGCTTGTATATATGCAAATTCTTCTTTCTTCATATTTCATCCATATTGCTTCTCAGTTTTAGGATTCTCCGACATTAGTTCGATATTTCTTTTAATGTTAGGTTTTTATTATGTTTCAGTTATGTTAAGATTCTAGCTTGTATTTCTGAGTTTTTTTTTTTCACAATTAACCCACGAATCTAAATTAATCCTTTAAACATATCCAGAGATAGTTGAATTTAAAACTTTACACTTCCTGTTAATGATTGCAGTATATGAGACAAAATCTTTGTCTTTTTTTTTTTATCAGATTCATACACTTTCAACAAGTATTGAATAACGATCTTCTCTTGCTAAAAACTTTAGTCAGAATATTTACCATTTCTTAATGAAATGTAGTTCTGCAGAAGGACACTTTTAGTCAATATCAGGAAGAAAATAAATTGTCATCTACATTATGCAAAAAAAAAAAAAAATAACACTGATAACACTCATTTTAACAGATATATTTTCCAAAATTGCACAAAAATATCTTGGAATACTAAAGAATAAATTTTTTCATTAAAATTGTTGTTTGTTTCAACCACAGCTTCTAGACAACTTCAGAATCACTTGCATGTCTTTTGAATGGTTCCTTGTTTAAGTTGGTGAATGCTGCCCTAATCCTTGCCTTCAGTTCATCTTTTGTGTTCAAGGAGTTTTGTTGGTCTCTCGCTCAATGGCAACCCGCACGTTTTTTTTTTTTAATCGTATCACCCTGAGCAAGTGCAGGGGGCTACATAAGAATAAAAAGATTAAGTAGAAGAGTGTGAAGAGAAAGACGAACCAGTTAGAAAGGAGCAAGAGAAGGATGGGAATACAGGTGTGATGACAGTTGCAAAGGTGGAAAGAAAGGAAAGGATATACAGGGTGGTGAAGAAAGAACTAGAGTCAAGTGGTTAAGAGATGAGTATTGATATTGCATTTAAATTCCTGGAGGTTGTAGCCATCAGGAAAGCAAGAATATGGAAGCGAGTTCCACAGGTGGGAAGTGCGAGAGAAGAAGCTGCAGGAGTAGAATTGTTGTCTGCATTTGGTTGATCTGTGAATGGGTGAGACCCAGTTGCCAGTCTGGTTGCATGAGTAAACACCTGTTGCAGAGGCACCAATGACTTAAGTTTGTTGGAGCAGAAGCCATGAAAGTATTTATAGAACAGACAAAGAGACGCCACATCCCGTCAAAGAGGGTTGCAGTCTAGGGAGATAGGTGGTCAGATGTAAAGGGTAATGTGATTGCAGAAATTGTCTGACAGCCATGACTGGGTTCTCTTGTGTGACATGGTACAGAATCATGATGCCAGACATAGGGTCTTCATCAGCCACTCTCTTGATCCAGGGCAGAACTACCTCTTCAAGGCACTATGTAGGACTCCATGTTGAGTGAGGCCTTGTAGGAAGATGAATAGAGGCATAATACCACCATCACACACACACACACACACACACACACATTTCCTTTCCTTGCACACATATATATATATATATATATATATATATATATATATATGGCTAGGATATGGTCTCCTGCCTTGATTGGCAGCCTTCATAGTGATGGTGACTTGATTAAATCACTCATTGTACTCTAACTACCATGATTTGCTTTGCTGTTTGTAAAGAAAAAAAAATCAGATATTTTCAAACATGGAAGAATTATTAGCCTACATGGTAAAAAAGCTACAAGATCAGTTGTTGAAATACCAGGAATAACAAAAAAAGTTAATTAATATAATCAGGAAAATGAAAAATTCTCCAATTTCTTTCACTCCAAAAATGGCGACAAATGCCACAGCTGAATTCACATACAATTCAGATGAGGGAATTAACTTTTTTGCTTATTTTAAAAGAAGAATGTAGTGACAAATGCCACAGCTGAATTCACATACAATTCAGATGAGGGAATTAACTTTTTTGCTTATTTTAAAAGAAGAATGTAGTGACAAATGCCACAGCTGAATTCACATACAATTCAGATGAGGAAATTAACTATTATAACTCAGTAATAATGCTCATAATATTGTCTTGACTGATTTGAACAGTATTCCAATAAATGTTCTATAGAACTCTGAGTTCTTTATTTAATTTGTCTTGCCAATTTCATTGTTGTACTAGAGGTGTCTTATTTACTCTACAATACTTATTACTTACCAACATTTGCCTTATTCTACCTACATTTATATACTTTACAAATTAAGCACAAATGATGATTAAAGGATGAAAAATGTTAGATTTTTACATCTTTCTTATTTCTTTTTTTATCCAAATATATGAATTTGTTTTGTTCATGCTGTCTCATAAAAAATTCAGTATAAAATTCACTATTTACAAGGCAGCAGAAGTTGATGGAATTCCGCCAGAGATCTGGAAAGTAACATTTCAGCAAGCTCAACAAACTCCTTGTCTGTTGGGAGCAGGGAAAATTTACATCATCATCTTGTACAAAAAACAAGGGAGAATAGTCAGATTACTCCAATTACTTGGAGATCACTCTGTTCTCTATAGCAGAAAAAATTCTTGCTTGAGTACTCCTGAAGATATTGGTACCCACCATCACAGAAGACCACCTACCAGAAACTCTGTGTGATATCAGAGCCAACAGGGGCACCACAAACATGGTGTTTATCCTCAGGCAGCTCCAAGAGATATGCCAGGTGCAGAAGGAAGGACTGTACATAACGTTTGTGGATTTGACCACAGTAAGCAGAGATGGACTGTGGATGATCATGGACTACCTTGGCTGCCCTCCAAAGTTCCACAGCCAAGTCATTTTACTGCACGAAGGTCAGCACAACCAAGTCAGATTGAACAGCGACCTTTTTGAACCCATCCTCATTGTCAATGGTGTGAAACAGGATAGTGCCTTGGAAATGACTCTGTTCAGCATTGTGCCAAAAAAGGACATAGAATACCGTGACGACGATGATGATGTTGTGTACGTCCACTACCGCCTTGATGGCAGACTGCTTAACCTCAAGAGATGGCAGGCCCACACAAAAATACTTGAGCAGTTGTTTTGTCAGCTTTTCTTTGCCAACAACGCTGCCCTCGTCACCCACACTGAATTTGCCCTGCCTAATGTCCTGCTTTGCAGAGGCTGCCCAGTTCTTCGAACTCAAGTTCAGAAGTCCTCCACCAGCCTGCACCCCAAGAAGAGTACCGTCCTCCCCATATCAGCATCAGTGAGACTGAGCTGAAAGCAGTTCATGTTTTCACTTATCTAGGATGTACCATCATATCAGATGCCTTGCTCAACAAGGAAATAGACAACAGACTGGTCAAGGCAAACAGCAATTTCAACAGACTCTACAAAAGGGTCTGGAACAGTAAGCATCTGAAGAAGAGTACTAAGATCAATCTCTATACAGCCATCATACTCACCACTCTGCTGTATGGCTCTGAGCAATGAGTAACCTACCGCCATCACCTACAACTCCTTGAACTCTTCCACAGCACTGTCTCCGCACTCTCCTCAACATTCAATAGAGTGATTACATCACCATCTTCAAGGTTTTCAAGCAGACAAAAATCCCTACCATTGAGGCCATGTTGCTGAAGTCACAGCTACAGTGGGCAGGGCATATCTCCAAAATGGGGGACTATCACCTGCCCAAGATACCCTTGTATGGCAAACTTTCCACTAGCCATTGTGACAGAGGGGCATCGAAAGAAAGTATACAGATTCCCTGAACATCTGCCACATTGTCGACCCATAGTGGTCAACACTAGCTGCTGAATGCCATACTGGGTGCCACACTGTCCAACCTGCCGTCTCCACCTTTGAGAACTTCTGCAGGCCCAACCTAAAGGAAAGAAATTGCAAGAGGAAGGACCAGGAAACCCTCAGCAGCCATACCAGACCAAACATTTAACTATAGTCACTGCAGGTGGACTTGTCTATCCTGTATCACCTATTTAGCCATCAGTAAGCCCACAGTTGACATGGACTGCCCACTTCATGAATCTTCGTTTGCAAAGCCAAGCCAAGAATACTGGTTTTATATAATTATTAAATAGAAAATGCACAGTGTTGATAAATGCAAAATAAATCTTTATATACAAAGTATAATATTATTGAAGGATAAGGTGAAAGGTGAAGTTTCAAGAGTTCAAGTGCAAAATTTTTTGTGCATGTGACAGATTTCAAGAAAAAGTAAATATATATATATTTGCATATTTATATATCCAAATGCAATAGCCACCACTTGACAATATAGTGAAGGAACATATGTTGTTTCAAATTTGCAATATTATTGGTCCTAACCTGACATTTCAGCTTCAGTCCTTTTCTCACTGTCATAATGTAGCTTCTCTGTACCTTTTTTTTATAAATACTTTCATGTTAATTGTTCTGATGAACATAATACTTAGATTTTGAATTTAATTGCAGTAGATTGGCAACAGTTTCATCGTTTAACAGTCCAAATGTCTAGATGTAACCCTCGGTTCTATGCTAATGGTTTCTTCTTTTTCATTTTTTGCTTGTGGATCTTTTGTCTTGCTGTGTACTTTCCAATCAGCTTTCATCTTGAAAAATTTAAGTAAAATATCAATCATTATTTATTGTTTTTTTAGTTCTTGTTATTTTACTGTTCTCTTTCCTTAATGGAATTTTTTTATATTCTCAGTAAACCCTTGGATCTTAGTGGCTTTATTGCCTTGCATGGAGTGACATATATATATATATATATATATAAATTTTAACATTGTTTTCTTTCATCACTAATACTCATCTTTTCTGTTTTTTACTCTTAACAGAAACGGAACCACTACTGGAATCTCAAAATGGTAAGCTGAAGAATTAGAATTATGTCCAGTATGAAAACTACATGTCTTTTACTCTTTGATCAATTTTAGACTTACACTTACCTTTCTAATCTCATTTTGGACCGGTTTAACTTAGACCTGCCACTGATAATATGTAACTTTGTAAAACCTCCAAAAAATGCTTATTAGCGCATTGTGTGAATGAGATTCTTTTTTAAACTAACAGCCTACACATAATGTGCAATCAATAAATTGTCATCTACATTATGCAAAAAAAAAAAAAAATAACACTGATAACACTCATTTTAACAGATATATTTTCCAAAATTGCACAAAAATATCTTGGAATACTAAAGAATAAATTTTTTCATTAAAATTGTTGTTTGTTTCAACCACAGCTTCTAGACAACTTCAGAATCACTTGCATGTCTTTTGAATGGTTCCTTGTTTAAGTTGGTGAATGCTGCCCTAATCCTTGCCTTCAGTTCATCTTTTGTGTTCAAGGAGTTTTGTTGGTCTCTCGCTCAATGGCAACCAGCACGTTTTTTTTTTTTTAATCGTATCACCCTGAGCAAGTGCAGGGGGCTACATAAGAATAAAAAGATTAAGTAGAAGAGTGTGAAGAGAAAGACGAACCAGTTAGAAAGGAGCAAGAGAAGGATGGGAATACAGGTGTGATGACAGTTGCAAAGGTGGAAAGAAAGGAAAGGATATACAGGGTGGTGAAGAAAGAACTAGAGTCAAGTGGTTAAGAGATGAGTATTGATATTGCATTTAAATTCCTGGAGGTTGTAGCCATCAGGAAAGCAAGAATATGGAAGCGAGTTCCACAGGTGGGAAGTGCGAGAGAAGAAGCTGCAGGAGTAGAATTGTTGTCTGCATTTGGTTGATCTGTGAATGGGTGAGACCCAGTTGCCAGTCTGGTTGCATGAGTAAACACCTGTTGCAGAGGCACCAATGACTTAAGTTTGTTGGAGCAGAAGCCATGAAAGTATTTATAGAACAGACAAAGAGACGCCACATCCCGTCAAAGAGGGTTGCAGTCTAGGGAGATAGGTGGTCAGATGTAAAGGGTAATGTGATTGCAGAAATTGTCTGACAGCCATGACTGGGTTCTCTTGTGTGACATGGTGCAGAATCATGATGCCAGACATAGGGTCTTCATCAGCCACTCTCTTGATCCAGGGCAGAACTACCTCTTCAAGGCACTATGTAGGACTCCATGTTGAGTGAGGCCTTGTAGGAAGATGAATAGAGGCATAATGCCACCATCACACACACACACACGCACATACATTTCCTTTCCTTGCATATATATATATATATATATATATATATATATATATATATGGCTAGGATATGGTCTCCTGCCTTGATTGGCAGCCTTCATAGTGATGGTGACTTGATTAAATCACTCATTGTACTCTAACTACCATGAGTGTCCAACTTGGTCATCAGAGAAATCATCAGTCCTTGTAAAATTTTGCCCAGGTCATTAAGACAGATATCTTCTGTCAAGCAGGACCAACTTTGCTACATATATGCGATTAATCCTGGTTCTGGTTCAATAAAAATCAAGGCTATCTATATGTATATGTACATGTATGCAGATATGTATATGTATTCACATATGTATACGTATGCACACATCTGAAAATGCTAAAAAAACTATTTTAATTCAATACGTTTATCTTAATAACCAAATGTTGTCTAACGTTGATTGAATTTTCAGATTCAAGCAATAAAATAGAAACAAATGATTTTATTTGGATTTTTCTGTCTCCCTATAAAGAGCTACTCTGTTACAATTGTAGTTTTAATTTTTTTTTAATTTGTAATTGTAATTTTAATGTGAGAAAGACTTCAATGAATGAAAAAAAGTAATTACAAAAATCCAATTTTTTTTCATCTATTTTTTTTACAGCAACTGAGATCCGTTTATCTCAAGAGGAAACGGGTAAACCTGACTTTCAGGCATGATATGATGAAGAGTAGGTGTGGTATTTTTTATAAAAGCTTTCTACTTCTCTTTTAATATTTTTGGTAAATTCCAATTGGGCTGTTTTATGTTAAATTTCAGGTGAGCTAATATTTATGGAATAAACAGTTCGATAATGTACTTAACTCTTTAAAGATACAAGAGTCGAGCATATCTGCACTGGAGCTGCACGATTTTTGTTTTCTAGTTTTGACTATGCTCAGAATCAGTTATGCAGTGATTGTGGGAGGCTGATTTTTTTTATTTTCCATTCTACATTCCCTATGATGTCATGAGCCTTTTGTTTCTCTGTTGTTTCTATCAGACCCCTAGAGTAGCCTAGTGGTTTCTACTCAAGTAATGCACCTCTCTCATTGGAACATTTCAAAACATCTACCTACTGGATATACTTTTGTATTCAAACGATAATTGTAATATATTATCTTGAATGGTAAAGATATGATGGACAAATATATTCCAGGCTTGGATGGTGGGGGGTGGTGGAGCATAACAACAAATGCTTGAAAGGTGATACCGACAAAGCCGTGATTGAGAAAAAATATCCATCCATGGATGGTGGCAGTGGGGTAGGACATCAGACAGAAACACAAGCAATAACTGACAAAAATGTGATTGACATCAAAAGCAGAAAACACAGACAACAAGTGGCGAAGATGATTGACAGATGTGTCTGGCCGTAGATGACGTCAATTAAGTGACAACCCGAAAAAACAAAAATGTGTAAAATTTTTATATCAGTCTGGGGTTTCTGGCTGAAGACAAAAGAACATGAGAGAGAAAGAGAGAAGAATTCCTGCTGGCTAACAATTCGCTGACAACTCTTGCATATGCATGATATCTCTTCGGGTACCTTACTACTCCACACAACCATCACTGGTGAAGAATAAAAAAATAAGAAGATATATATGTGTGTGTGTGTATTTCTCATTGTCAAGATAATCGTTGTTTTCCAATTGCGTAATAAGTCATTAAAGCTGCTCGGGGATATCAACTCAAACATGCTCACCAAAAATAATATTTAAGAAATAACGCTTAATTGGTAGTTGCAATAATTTTATTTATTTGGTTTGTACATGGAGAATTTATTCCACTGCTTAAACAAACAAGTCCTCATAAAATAAGGATTTTCAGTGAATCATTTTTATATATTATCACTCATTATTGTTTCTTCAAGCCATGAGACTTGTCAGAATTGAAAATATTGGTTCTTTTATTCTTTCAATTTAAAGAAAAGAATCTTATCTATAATATTGATACACTGTAAAATTGATCACTGATTGAACTTAGCTGTTATTTACAAATGTGAAGTTTTAAGCTATACTTACTGTTGATTTCAATCTTCACTGAGAAAATTAATATTCATTAATGTACCTGTACATTAATTTAGGTACACAGCCAAAAGGAGAGTGGGGTGTGGCTGGTCAACACTTTCTATCCTAGACCTAGCTAATCAGATTCACAACCCAGTCACTCATTATGTTATGTTCATACGCCAGAAAAACTAAGCTATCAGGTTTTTATTCTACATATAATCCCACATATTTGCGGGGGAGGGGGTGCAACAAAGAGGATAAAACCTATGGTATAAAAATTTTGTTCTACATATAATTCTTTTTACAAAAATATGTCTAAAAATATCTAAGATGAAAATAAGAGGGGGAAGGGCTAAATACCCAAAAGAAACTAAAATATATAACGAAACATTCAAACTAAAAATAACAAATGTTAGTAAGTCCCGTCCACCTCACAAAACTAAAAGTGGCTGCTGTATTCTACTAATAGGCAGAATCAAGACTCACTAATGGAGAAAGAAAGAATAAAAAATGATTAATGCAATGGAAAAATCAAAGCCTGATTCAGTAAAAATGGAAAAAAGTGGGCCATTCACTTGGAGAATAACTGCAAAATATTCCCCCTCTCTTTTTATAGTCAGAAGCACACAAATGCATGCTGGGACTTTTTTTTTTTTTTTTTTTTTTTTTTTTTTAGTAAATAAAATAGGCAGGTTCTTGGTTTGACCTGATGCAGTCCTGGCTTCTCTTGTCTTGAAGTCAGAATGCTACATTTGCTTGTCCCAATTCTTACTTTGTAAAATTTTTACCATATTACTGTTATTTTGCCTTATTACTGTTAACTTGTCTTGCATATATTGTTTGCTTGCTTTAGATTATTGTTTGACATGTATTTTTCTTGTTATTGTTTATTGTAAACTTTGTAGAATAGTTTTGTTACTTATTTTGCATTTGACAATGGCTACCCACTCCACACTTGAATTATTGATTTTTTTTTTTGGGGGGGGGGGGTATTTGTTTTGGTTTTTTTTAATTTGTTTTTTTTAATTTGTTTTCTTTTGTTTTTTTTTCTAATTATCTCCATTCTGTAATTTTACTTCAAAAAGTTTTTAAAACTTTGAAAGTGGGGATTTTTCATCAGCACATTAATGGATAATAACTCAGTTCACTCAGTTAAGTGCCATACGTGAAACACGCTTGGGCGATCATGTCTCGAAAGAGACATGACTGACTGGGCAGAAGATTATCCTGCAGTAGGTTGCCATTGCTTTCTGCGGTAGACTGGTTGCCGACCAAGGCTATAGAACCCAATCTGTCCTGTTATTTAACCCATAACTGGAAGGAAGAGACGGATTAATACCTTTCCCAAGGGTATTTGCGCATAAGTGAATGCAATGAATTCAGCTGGAATTCAAACTCGGCTCCCCGAGTTCTCGTTCCGAGTCGATATCCAATGCACCACAACGCACGGATAATAACTACCTATCTTAAATCATGAATAGATAGATCTATACTTTAATCATTGAATCACAGTAGTGTTGAATATCTTCTTAAATTCGACATTGAGTGAATTTAGGCAGCTTTCAAGCTTCACAACTAATTCAGTTTTCAATAAAATTTCAAACAATTTACAGATTTAGACAGGATGCCTCCTTAGTTATATTTTGAAAAAAAAATTTAAATTTTGGTTCAGTTGGAAAAATGTTACATCAAAATATGTGAAGTCGAAAAAAGGAAACTAACTACATAAGTACATTAGTGAGTGACTAATGCTTCTAATAATAAATCTTATTCTTTATAATTTTTTTCTGTCAAATATTTTTGCATACGGTTTTCAACATTTAAATTCTGATAATATCTTTTATCATTTTCGTCAGTCAAACTTTGCGTATCACTTACCTTCTTATCAGAACTGATTAAAAATAATCCATTTTTTTATTGTTTTTTTTTAATCAATTGCATATAATTTTTTTTTTTAATTCATTTGAATGCAGCTTTTAGCATTAAATTTTTATTAAATTAATAACAATGCCTGGAAAAATCATGGATTACATGGAAAAATGCACAAATGAAAAGTAATATTCTTAAGATTATATTAAACCTGGAGAAAACCAAGACAAGATATTAAACCTGGAAAAGTAGAGGACAAGATATTCAAGTGAAGTAAAAAATTAAAAAATTAACACATTGCAGCTAAAAATAAAATTTGAACGCAATAACAAATTACTCAATAAATCTCAGGCCTAACTAATAAAACAACAACTTTTAGGTAAAATTCGACTTTCTTCAACAACATAGTCTCTTTCTAGGGTAATGCCCTGATTACAACACTTCTATAACAATTCAATAGCTTTTTTGTAGAACGATTTGTTTTTGGTCTCAAAATATGTCTCAGTTTCTGATATCACTTCTTCATTGAAGTCAAATCTTTTTCCTTAAAGCATTCTTTTGGGGTCTGCAAACAGCCATTAGTCACAAGGGGCCAGATCCGGAGAATAGGGCGAATGCGGAAGCAATTTGAAGTGCAATTCATGTAGTTTTGCCATTGTTGCAATTGACTTGGGACATGGTGTGTTGTTTTGTTGAAAGATCACTTTTTCTTTTTCATTTGTTGCTGTTTTTGATGATTTCTTCCTTTAAACACACCAATAATGCTATATAATATTTGCTATTGATGGTTCTTCGTTTCTCAAGCTAATCAAAGAACAAAATACCTTGCACATTCCAAAATACAAAGGCCAAAAACTTGCTTGCTGATGTTTGCATCTTTGGTTGCTTTGGACAGCTTTCACCTGCTGCTGTCCACTTAGCTGACTGTTGATTTGATTCCAGAAGGAAGTGGTGGATCCATATTTCATTCATTGTCACATATTTATGCAAAAATTCCTTATTGTTGCATTGAAACATTCGTAAACAACACTCTGAATCATTGACATGTTGGTGTTTTTGATCGACTTTGAGCAAACATGGCATCCATTTTGAACACAGCTTCTCAATGACAAATGTTCATGTGAAATGGTGAATACACTGCCTTCTGATATGCTCAAATTTTCTGCTATCTCACACAACTTCAATTTACAATCAGCCAAAACGAGTTTGTGGATTTTTTTTTTGTGTTTTCTGGGAGAACTGTTGATTTTGGGCGATCTGAGCATTTAGCATCATTTGTATCTGTATGACCACAATTAAAGTCAGCATACCACCTCTTAACCATTGTTCCGATGGAGCAGAGTCCAAATAACTCTTATCAAGCCATTGCTTTGCTTGAACAGTATTTTTTCCCATCAGAAAACAATGCTTTATCAACACACAAAAATCAAATTTTTCCATTGGTTTGAAAATTTGCAACAGTAGCTTCACTTAAATAACTGTAATTTGTAAACTAATTATCTGATTGGACCCAAATTTTGTCACAAGCCATTTGAAGGTTAGTACTTCATAAAAATCATATAGATTCTTTTATTAGTGGCACTATGTCTACGTCAGGCCCAAGATATATTAAGTGATGTTATTTTAAGAAATTTCTTATTTTTTTTACTTCATTAGAATAACTTGTCCTGTTCTTTTCCAGGTTTAATATAATCTTAAGAATATTACTTTTCATGCACATAATTGAACATGATCTCTGTAAAAAGTCATGGATCAATTTCCCACTGTATCAGTATTATGAACAAAAACTTCTGAAATGATTAAAAAAAGTCTATTTTCTTTTTTATTCTGATACATGTGGCTTGAGGAAGGTTTAATAAATGCTAATCTACAAAAATTATTTCCAAAAATACTTTTTTTTCCAAGTTCTTTATTCTTAATGAGTGCCAAAATTGATTGAACTCTTGAGTAAGCAAACATTTTATATAGTCGAGACTTCCATCTTGATGTTCATTTTACGTAAAAACAATATTTTTAATTATTTTAACAAATTTCTTTTCTTTATTTTTCTAGATATTAAAACTGAACAAACTCCATGACATCAAACTTGCCAATCCATTGAATCACCAACATTAACCTGGCTGAACCTCATAAAGGGACACTGTGAAGTAAAATACAGTATAACCCGGATATAAGAGAAACCAGGATATAAGAGATTTTCTCTGGTCCCAAATTAGAGCCTGTGGTAATGTATATAAGAGACACCCTGATATAAGAGAATATTTATCCGGTCCTTACAACTCTCTTATATCAGGATTACACTGTATTCAGATAGTTTAGCTTCTAGGATAAGACAAAAACTAATTCATGCTGTAAATGTAACTTAAAAAAAAGACAGTCCATCTATTTAGCTGCCCTTTTTTATCTGTGGATTACTTATTAAATTTGGTAGGAAACTTCTCTCATCTAAATCTCACAACATCTTCAAGAGGACTTTCCATACACCATTGATGTGAAATAAAGACATTGTTTTTACACACCCTTTTTTTTTCCTTTTTCCTTTTCATATATATATATTAAAAAAAAGAAAGAAAGAAAGAAAAAAAAAAAAATATATATATATATATATATATATATATATATATAATATATAATATTTCCATACATTTCCTATTTAGTTTCTTAAGGCAGTAACATGTATAATCTTGTTTTTCATTTCATTCCCATCTTGTTTGAGAAAATATTCCATGTAACCATGGTACTATCACTATACTCTTGTTATGGGCCTTGTTTGACTCATGTATATTTTACCAACGAAAAACATGTATATCATAACAACATGAGACATTTGTACATATATATATAGAATGATTTATCAAAAGGATTTGGTTGTACTAATTCTGTGTATGTATATATATATATATATATATATATATATATATATATATATATATAAAATGGTATTTGTGTTGCTACACGTGTTTTGAGTTTAAAGTTGACTCTCTTCAGGCAAATAAACTTGTGACTTTACATACTGAGATCCACATCTTGATATGTAAAGTCACAATTTAATTCACCTGAAGAGTCAACTTTAGACTTGAAACACTTGTTGCGACACAAATGTCATTATGGACACATAATATATCATACAAAAAACAAGTTATATTAATAACAATAAATCTACACTTTAAACAAAACTTCACAGGTTCTCTCACATTTTTCTTCTATACCAATTTCTCTCATTGGAACAACCCCTATTTCTCTTTTTAATATATATTTTTGTTTTTGTGTTGTGTTTGACATGGTGAGTGAATACATTATTTTCAAGTGATAAGTCTATTATAAATTAGTAATATTAAACATAAGAAAGAAAAAATTTCTGGTACAACATAGTGAACCCACTTTTCTGACAGAAATACCCAGTAATTGATTCAATATAATCACTTCATGTCAGTGGAAGTGAGCCCAAATCTTGCACAGCTGGGAGTTAGCATCAGCAATGCTAATAAAAGGCAGAAAAAGTTCTTTATGTTGATTAAATGATAGCAATTTTGTTTTGGATGTGTTAAAATTTACAAGTCATTCCCTGCTCCAGTTAACCACTGATTGAAGCTCATTTTCAAGATCAGCTGCACATTTTACTTTGTCACACCTTAAGAGTAAATAGTTGTGCCATCAGCATAAATACCTGGTTGGGAAATAATGACACCAAGAAAGTCATTGATGAAAATAAGAACAATGTAGTTTCAAGAGTAGAACCCTGGGGAACTCCACATTAATGTGAAATCATCAAGAAGCATGTCCCTTCCACACAACATTCATTATATGATTTAGGAACGGTTGCATTAAGTCAAACATCCATCCAGAAACACCTTGAGCTTGTAAAGAAGCCTGACATGCTCAATCCTTCAAGATATCTAAAGCCACAACCTGAGCCTTGCAGTTATTCAGTTTTCTCTCAATATTTTCATTTTCTAGATAATTGCATGGACTTTCTCAGTGAACTTTTTATTTGATTATTCAGTCAGTCAGTTAAGTGCCATACGTGATGCACGCTTGGGTGATCATGTCTCGAAAGAGAAATGACTGACTGGGCAGAAGATTATCCTGCAGTAGGTTGCTATTGCTTTCTGCAGTAGACTGGTTGCCGACCAAGGCTATAGAACCCAATCTGTCCTGTTATTTAACCCATAACTGGAAGGAATAGATGGATTAATACCTTTCCCAAGGGTATTTGCGCGTAAGTGAATGCAGTGAATTCAGCTGGAATTCGAACTTGGCTCCCCGATTTCTCATTCTGAGCCAGTATCCAATACACCACAACATACTTTTTTAAAAATTTATATTAAAAAAATTTTAACAACTTGAATAAATCTATTATATTTGCTTATTTATTAAAAAATGAAGTTGCAGTGTAAATTTCATAAGTAGGTATCGCCAGTTTTCATGAAAGAAATTGGACACCCGAGTCAAAAAAAATCTCTGAAACCTGTATAAAATGTAACTTTGTCGATTTTTTTTCTACTAATTGGAAACTGAAAGAAGGAATAAAAAAATATGACATAAATATTATTTCTAGATTTGGAAATATTTGTGTTTAAAAATGTTACTTGCTTTGTGATAAGACTGTCTCCATAAAAATATTGCTTTTTATGTCATGAAAACACATCATATAAATCTTCCAAAATTCATTGAATTGGATTAAAAAATAAACTTTTGGTACTTAACAACATACAATTTTAACTTTGCTCTCTGTAATTCAGTCTTTATTAATATCTTTTTCTTTGCAAAGAGCAAAATTAGTACTTATATTTGTCATGAAATTAAAAACATTTGTTAGAACTCACTAACTTCAAATTTTTAATTAATATTTTTCAATAAAATAAAATTTTCATTGGTGATATCTTCTTAATTTAAACAGAAAATGAAAATCAAATAAGTTATAAAAGCGCATTATTTTGCTACTTTTGTGAAAATTTATTGAATAAAATTTTAAATCATTGAAAATGTAAAATTTAGAAATTTTGTATATTTATTTGTGAGATTTATTTAAAAAAATGTCGGCAAAACGTGGATTAAAAATTTTCTTTTATAAGGGAAGTAACTCGGTTTGTACATAAATAGATTTATGTTACTTGCATAAAATCTAATCCATGAACAATTAAAATAAAAAAATATTTAACACGTCGAAAAAAAAAAAAATCTTCATTTCTAACCAGGAAGAACTGCACTTACCTTTATTTCGTTATATTTATACATAATGATTGTTTTTAGCTAGCTATTTATCAATTTACTATATGGCTCACGTAATCTTTTCAAAGCGGTAGGCTGAAAACTTGCTCTGTTTGTTATACTATGTAAAGTATTGCATCATTTTATACCTCTCACCTCTCACTAAACCACACACCTATAATTTTTAAACTGACCATCAGTGACAGAATCAATGTTTATCATTTATTCAATGTAGATTTTAACATAAATCATCTGCATTTTCATAATTTTTTTTTTTTTTTTTTAAAATCATTTCACCCCAAGCAAGCCATTCCACTGCCACTATTGCACAGGGGCTTACATAGGGGAAGTGATGAGAAAGAGTGGTTAGATATAGGAAATGTCAGGAGGTAATAGATGGGTAAGGATATTGAAGATAAGGGTTGGGCAGATGGGGAGAGTGTTTGAGAGAATGGATACGAGTTAGTGTGTTAGTAGGTGTCTATTGACCTTACATTTAAACTCCTGGAGATTGTAGCTGTCGGGGAATTATGTCTTTATTCAAGTCAGAATTAAATATTAAAACTTTTTTTTTTTTTTAATTATTTTTAACTGGAAGTATTTCAAAAGATAGGTCCTGGGCATGACGGTAAACTGCATCCGGCAGTAAAGCCTCTGATTGGGAGGCTGTGAGAAGCATGGAACCACCTCTTAATTGCTGTTGTTCCCAGGTCAGGTCCACCCTGACTCAAATTGGTAGCACTTGTTAGAGTCTAAACTATGGGCAAATAGTTACCCCCCCCCCTCAACTGGGGTCAAAACACTACAAAAATATAAAAATAAACTTCTTTAAAAATATATACATAAAAATAGACTTTTATCGAAAAATACACATTTTTGGTGAAAAAATTACCATACATTTTTGAAGAAAAAAATTCTTCTCAGCAAAACATTTTTGAATACAAAACTAGAAGACATTTTCAGTTTTCTAAAATAAAAAAGAATAAAAACAAAAATTTTAATTAAAATCTGACTAAATAATCTCACTATAACCGAACGTCAAAAAAAACAAACAAACCTAAAAGCCCCACCTTTTTGGCATTAAATAACCCACATAGATTGATATGCCGTTAAACAAAACTCAAACTTCAAAAGTTAATTCCTGGTTTGGATAATAAAGACAAGAAGTAATCTGAGGTAATTTTAATTAATTACGACAAGAAAAGAATGCATAAATTTGGTTTCATATGTTGTGGTTTTATTAAAATAAAATAAAAACTAGCTTTTTAAAACTATAAATTATTACTGAGGAATCATCCGATGATAATATGATTGAGAGAAAAATGTCCTTTTGACATGCTGTTTTTTGTTTGTTTTTGTTTGACTCTATATTAATATTTGCCAAGATGTTATTAGAATGTCTCTTGCAAGTTATTAAAGCAGAAAGGAAAAGGGTGTTGAAAATTTCATAAATCTGAAAAATACAAACATATTCCACCCATAGATTGGGTCATCAAATGTGGTAGCCAATCAATGAAACTTGTCATATCTGTGAGTAACATCTGAACTTACATGACTTTAACTCTTCTTCCTAACTTGACCCCAACCATCCATAAGTAGAATTAGAGATGAAGATTCTTTTACAAAATATTCATGATAAAAAATCAGTGATATTAATGCACAGACAGAAAGGAGTATAAACTTAGATGATACAAAGCTAAGTATTTCAGAAATTTAAAAGATTTTCTTCCACTTGACGAAGGGTACTTAAAAGAAGTTTTTGAAGGAAGTTACTTGTTTATCCTTCTTGCTGTTTTGAACAGGAGTAGAAGTTTATCCCTTGTTTCCTGTTTAGAATCAGCTTTCCAGTTGCTTCTAAAGTCTACTTCAACTCTATACGTCTAATGTCTCCATCTGAAATTTTATTTACTAATTTTTTTTCCCCTTCAATAGAAGTAAATAGGACTACAATATCATGATGGCGGATTCTTCTCCAATGTTTCGAGATATTCATACAGAACATGAAAATCTGATAAAAGTCCATGACTTCACTAATAGAGGCACTAATCCATAAGAAAACAATTTTTTTTTAAAACTTGTGCCATCACTAAACTCACTTTGGAATTTTTTTTTTTTTTTGTCATATCCCATAGCAAAAAATGTGTGATAGAATGCAGACACTGTTAAATGAACAGTGGCAAAAGCAAGCATACAAAAATCTTTTGAACAAAATATTTTAACATTTGAAGATATATAATACTTTTGTTTCAAAGCAGTCTTCAATAATTCTTTTTTATATTAGGACCTTGAATAAGTTCTTGTTGTTTTCCAACATATGATATTCCCAGAACTGCATGCATGTAGTTTCAGGTGGTAGTGCAGCTGTAAAGAAGTACTATGAGCAAGCTTGAAATTTAGTGTATGTTTTTCATAACATTAAACATGTCAGATTTTGTGCCAAAGAAAGTGTATTTGAGGGGAATTTTACTGCACTACTTTATTCAAAAGAAATCTGCAGCTGAAGCACACAAAATTCTTGTTGAGACAAGGCGCCCATGCTCTGTTAGAAACAGCATACAGAGATTGGTTTAGACATTTCACAAAATAACAATGATGATGATGGGGAAAATGAATGTTCTGGTGCACCAAAAAAGTTTGAAGATAAAGTCATTACTTCATGTGAGATGCAAGCTGAACTTGCAGAATCATGAGGAGTTGATCTTAAAACAGTTTTGAAACATTTGAAAGCATTACAAATGATTCAAAAGCAAGGACATTGGGTGCTGTACAAGTTGAAGCCAAGTGACATTGAACAGCATCTTGTCACATGTGATTAGTTGCTTCTTTCTACGGCAAAAAAAAATGTTTTTTTGCATTGTGTCATGACTGGCAATTATAATATGTCAAGTTAGATTTCTTTTTTATGTGATATCCCTCTTCAAGACGTTGACGAGCATGGCTCTTCATAAGTTCTTCTCCTTTGTAGCTCTTAATTCTTTTATTTTTTATTATCTCACCTAAACCCCGTTCTGCCATTCTTTACTAAGCCTTGCTAGGCAGGTTATGTGTTCTTTACGTCTGTTCATCCTTTACCTCAAAGTTGTGCTTAAAAGTATCAAATTTTTAAGTAACAAATTTTCTTAGCCATCTTTCCTCATTATGTTCCCTACAAATGAAAAGTGGATGCACTGCTATAACCCTAACTGTAGAAGATCCTGGGGTAAGCCAGAACATGTATCAACATTGGCAGCAAAGCCAAATATCTATGGTTCAAAGTTTCTGCTTTGCATTTTGTGTAATCAGCCGGGTGTAATTTATTATGAACTGCACAAACTGACCAAAACCATCACATGAAATCACCATCGACTACAATTAATGTATTTGAGCTGAGCATTGAAGAAAAATCAGTCACTATACAAGCAGAAACATGACAAAGTGATTTTGCATAAGACAACACAAGACCGCATGTTGCAAAACGAGTGGAAACCTACTTGGAAACACTTGAGAAATGCTACCCAACTTGCCATATTTATCAGATATTGCTCTGTTCGATTATCACTTGTTACAATTTATAGCGCATGGCCTGGCTGAGCAGGACTTAAATTTTTTTTTACTCATGGTTAGCCTCAAGAGTTTTTCCACCTTGAAATTGAAATGCTGCCAGATTGGCAAAAATTAGTGGCTAGTGATAGTACATTCAGCGACATGTTTCTTACTAGTTTTTGTAAATTAAACATTACTTTTCATGAAAAATCAGTGAGAACTTATTCAAAGTCCTAATACATATTCTATAATTTCATAAGAATTAATGTGTTTTTTGTTTTTTTTTAAATTTTTTATCTGACATATTTTTGTAATACTTTGTTTGGATCTCGGCACCTTATATATGTCCGCTATGATAGCAGTGGTGTGTTTTGGGCAAGATGGCCTGACAGAGTCCAACCTTCTCAAGGTTGGTTTTTCTTCTTGACTGGTTACCAACTAAAGCTATAGGTCTCAGTTTGTCATGTTAGTTACTCATAGCTAAAGAGAAGAGATGGATTCATGCTTTTAGAATACAAAAGGTGCTTATCTCTTATTGGTCGAGATAAAGTCATGTGGTCACATGACCCATGCACTAGTCCCATTCTTTTCAGCAACTCAGGAGGAAGGTTGTTTCTGCTGTCTGGGACTTTGGGCTAGGCAGAATCTGCCTATTGCCATGTTTTGCTGGAACATAAAACTCCTGCTTTCCCATGGAAACATAGATGAAGCCTGCCATATCCCTTTGGGACAAAGATGAATTCAGCCCCTCCAAATCTGGAGTCATGACAATGGTCGAACAGAGGTATCTTCAATTTAAATGTCAGACCCTTCCTTCTTAGACCTTCTGATACTTTGCCTTGGACATAATGGATACACATTTTTCCACATGTGAACACCTGTGTGTATGTATGTATTATTGTGTGTGTTATAATATAAAAGTCTCTTTGAGAACAAGTGTTCATTCATTCATTTCATTTCTCTGTTCCACCTTATCATTGCATGATGACCCATCTTAATATTATTTATTTACTAACCCAGATAGAAATAGGAATAAGATATGTTTCTTTCACCAACAAAAGTCCAGACATATCTAATCATGGGTAACATTACAACACCATTACTAAAGGTATTTGCTCATAAATGAAAACTTGACTAGAATTTGAACTCTGCTCTCTGAATTCTCATTTTGAACTGCTATCCATTACACTGCTGCACATCAACATTTCTTAAGTTACTTAAACCCAAATCCCATTTCCTGGAATCTCATCTTATTTAGACAATGCCTGAACAAATTTTGTCATAAAAGGCTATCTATTGCGTGGTCATATTTTGGGAAAGTTTAACCCTTGTACCTGAAAAACTACTGTATCAAAAGAACATTTTTCTCTTGACCATATCCTTCTTTGACGGCCTTTGTAATTTTTATTTTAAAAAGCTATGTTTACAATTTTAATAAAAGCAAAAATATTATACACTATATAATTGTTAGATTGTTTATTTGCAAAATTATAAAATATGTGGGCCAACTACAATGCAATACTTTAAAAAGAAATAAAGGTGAAAAGAAATCTTTGAATAATGGTAGCAATAGTTTTAAGTTGTTTGAATTCTTAAACGAAGATTTTCCATTATTAATTTTTGAATAGTTTTTCTTTCCTCTTTTGCTTATTTTGTTTCTTATTATGCTCATTTAGGATGATTCTTCTCTGACCTTTAAAAAATGTTAAATTGAAAGAAAGAAGTTATTTCTGTTGAAACTTGAACCTATATATATAATTGTTAAATAGTGTATGTGTATTAGATTAAATATTTGCTTATATCATATTATTACCTGTCTTATGTTTCATTTTTATTTAATGGTCAAAGGTTTATATGTCTTTGCTTTGGTGTTACATATTGAAGTTATAATTATGAGAGTCGGAATGAGGTTTGTTTCCATTTGTTTTAGTGTGTGTCTATATATACATGTACACACATATTGCATATAGGTGTGTATGTTTAATATTTGCTTGTTTATTTATTAATAATTTTTTTAAGTTGATAATATATTTACTTCATTTATTTATTTAAAGTTTATATTGTATACTGTTCAAAAACACATCAGATCTAAACAGGGTAAAAATGATCTTGAATATCTTTTCTGATAATAAGTAGGTGATGTATTAGTAACAAAATGATGTCACATAATTTGATAGAAATGAAAATGATCACCATATAGAGGGGGGAAATCAAAGACACCCCAAAAATAAAAGTGAAAAAATGATGCAGCAGACTGGTCCATTTTGCCAAAATGCCATTTAGAAACTCAAAATGATTCTCATTAGTTTGTGTGACCCCCACATGCTTGTACGCATGTCTGACAACGTCGGGGCATGCTCCTAGTGAGATGATGAATGGTGTTCTGGGGGATCTCTTTCTACATCCAAACTAGGGCATCACTGAGCTCCTGGACAGTCTGAGGGGCAACCTGGCGGTACCAGATGGACATAAACATAATGTCTCAGAGGTTCTCTATTGGGTTTAGGTCAGGTGAATGTGGTGCCAATGGTATCAATTCCTTCATCCACCAGGAACTGCCTGCATACTCTAGCCACATTAGATTGGACATTGTCATGGACAAGGAGGAACCCAGGTCCCACTGCATCAGCGTAGGTTCTGAAAATTGGTCCAAGGATTTCATCCCGATACCTAATAGCAGTCAGTGTGCCATTATCTAACCTGTACAGGTTTGTGCATCCATCCAGGGATATGTCTCCCCAGACCATCACTGACCCACCACCAAACCAGTCATGCTAAATGATGTTGCAGGCAGCATAACGTTCTCCAGACCCTTTCACATCTGTCACATGTGCTCAGATTGAACCTGCTCTCATCAGTCAAGAGCACAGGGCATCAGTGGTATAGTTGCCAATTCTGGTGATCTATGGCAAATGCCAATCGAGCTCTACGGTGCTGGGCAGTGAGCACAGGGCCCCTTACAGGATGTCAGGCCCTCAGGCCACCTTCATGGAGCCTGTTTCTGATTGTTTGGTCAGAAACATTAACACCAGTGGCCTGCTAGAGTTCATTTTGTAGGGCCCTGACAGTGCTCATCCTGTTCCTCCTTGCACAAAGGTGCAGATACCAACCCTGCTGCAGGTTTAAGGATCTTCTACAGTCCTGTACAGCTCTCCTGGAATAATTACCTGTCTCCTGGAATCTCCTCCATGCTCTTGAGACTGTGCTGGGAGACACAGCAAACCTTCTTGCAACAGCACATATTGATGTACCATCCTCGAGGAGTTACACTACTTGTGCAACCTCTGTAGCATCCTGGTACTGCACCATGCTCTCAACAGAGATGTTGATCCAAGACAAATGAAAAACTACAGCAGTAGAAAGTCAGTCAGTAAAAGATCAGCCAAAAGGAATGAGAAGGGAAAATAAGTATCAGTGGTCTCAACCATTCCTGTTTTGGTGGAGGTGGGGGTCTCATTGTTGCCCCTATGAAGCACCTGTTGTTGATTTCATTAACAACAAAGCTGCTGAAACTGATTAACAACCCTCTGCTACTTAACTGACCAGATCAATATCCCAAAAGTTTGAATGATAGGTTGCTATACTCTGATTAAAAAGTGTTTCTTTATTTTTTTGAGCTGTGTATTTATTTATTTTTAATCAATGCTTAGATAGCAAAGTAAGTATTTATTTATATGTCTACATTTACCAATATTTTCTTGTTTAAGAGTTTCCTTTAGTTTTTAAAATTAATTATTGCTAATTTTCCTGAAAGCATAATTTACAATTTTTACTGTAATGCTGTGTAGGATTGCACTTTTTATAATTCCCCATTTGATTTTGGTGGGGATACTGTTTTCTTTTTAGATCCATATGTATTTTGATAGGGTTGTATTGTTTGTAAATTTTTTTCTTTTGAATGACATTTTGTGGTTATATCTTTTAAGCTTTTTTTTTTTTCTATGGTGCATATATAATTTTTTTTGTATGTGTTAATGTTATCAGTTACGATAGCTTTGTATACTATGTTATTGGTTAAAAATTGATTGTTAAGTGGACAATTTTCTTTGCTTCTGCAGTTACATTTAATGGTGTTATTTTGTTGGATGTTATTGTTGTAATTGTTGTTGTAATTATGTTGTAATATTATATATTGTTGTTGTAATTATGATTGATTTTGTTGAGAATGTTTTTTGTTTTTTTTACTTTATTTTCTCCATGTCATCCATGCAGCTGTAACTAATTTTGTATTTTCATTGAAAATTTGCTGTTTTTAGGGAAGTGTTTGTCAATTATTTGAAGAATATTTTTCCCATTTTTGTTTTTATTGTATTGTTGTAGGGGGCGTGAACCAAATTATTTTTCTTTTTCTGTTGTTTTTATTCGATCTGTTCCCATTTTTGTATTCTAATTTTTTGAATATCTGCTGTTGCTTAGAGCTGATTCATATTTTTTTTTTGTTTTCACTGAATATTTTTAAGCTACGAGAATTTGCTGAGATTCTTTTATCTATCTCTGCCTCCTTCTACCAAACGCCCGTAGCTCAGAGGTAGAATCGCTGACTGACATCAATTTGGTCAGGTTTCAATAATGGGTAAAAAGCAGTCAGATGTCTAACCATACTGATGAGCTGTAATAGAGTGAAACAGATCTGTATGCGGATGACTCTCTCTCTCTCTCTCTCTATATATATATATATACATATATATGCGTATTTGTTTGAATACATGGGGAGGTGTTAATGTATTTTGGGTTGTTTATGTATATATATATATATATATATATGTGTGTGTGTGTGTGTGTGTGTGTGTGTGGTTACTGAGAGCATTTTAAAATAATTACTAAACTCATTATGACACAACATCATATACATGAGCTACTCAATGAAAATGGAACTCACTTGAGGGATGAGTGTTGTTGAGACTAGTGTACTCATCATTATGCCAAAAAATAGGAGAAAGATCACAATCATCAAACCCCAATGAGTTAACAGCATATCAACATCTGTGGGTGATTTAATGCCAAAAAGGTAGAATTTTAAGGTATTTTTTTTTAATGTTCGGTTATAGTGAGAAGGTTGATTTAGTTATATTTTAATGAAAATTTTTTGTTTTTATTTTTTATTTTAGAAAACTGAAAATGTCTTCTAGTTTTGTATTTAAAAACGTTTCATTGAGAATAATTTTTTCCTTCAAAAATGTGTTATGGTAATAATTTTTTTCTTCAAAAATGTATTGTTGATAATTTTTTCCTTCAAAATATATATTTTTCTATAAAAGTTTATTTTTATGTATATAGTTCTATAAAACGTTTTTATACTTTCATAGTGTTTTGACCCCAGTTTGAGGGGTGTAACTATTTGCCCATAGCTGGGATCCTAACAGGTGCTACCATTCCGGGTCAGGGTGGACCTGGGAACAACAGCAGTTAAGAGGTGGTTCTATGCTCCTCACAACCTTCCCTATCCGAGGCCTTGCTGCCAGATGCAGTTTACTGTCAAGCCCAGGACCAAAACCCTAATGAGGATCTACTTCACTACAATGTAGCTGGTATGTTATAATAAATAACTATGGCTATTTTCTTTGCAAAATAACATTCTCAACTTTGTTATAGTTTACTCTTTTACGTTCTCTTCATCAGGTTTAATCAACACCTCACGTAAATGCCAGTATTAAAAAAGAAAAAGAAACTGACGGAGAAATTCCTAAAATTTTCTTATCAGTAAACGTCTTGAAGAAAATAATAAAAACCAATTCTGTTGATATTATCTTAAGTGTGAGAAAAGTGGGCGAGTTTATCAAATATCCAAAATAAATATCTTCTGTTATTCCAAGATGGGTCGTTATCATTCCATGAGTTGTTCAGTTAACAGAACTAATTCCTGCAGTTACTTTTATGATTATATTTCTGTTGATTCATTCCATGGCTTTCTTCAGGCATACAGTCAGAAAAGCAAGGGTTTTCTTTGTCGTGCAAGCCAGAAAATTGCAGTGAATAAAAAAGAAACATTGACAATTAAACCAATGCATTCACAGAACATGCGTAACATAAATTGATCCTTAAAAGTCAGACTCAAAGAACATCAAATAGGCATATCAAAAGAATGATTGACCGTATTCAGAAAGAGAACAGATGGCGCTGTTCTTTTTGGGTAGAATGCAAGTAATAGAAAAGTAATTGGAGGAGGAAGCTGAATATAGAAAAGGATGAATTTTGGGGTGGGGCTGAATCTACTTTCTAAAAGCAGACCAATCACTTTGTGTGACATTCAGAAAGTGTTTTTTTTTAAATTCATTTCACCCCAAGCAAGGCAATAATGCAACAAAATAGCAGGATATTACAAGGAGTGAAAGCGAATGAGCAACTTTAGTGAGGTAGTGTGAGGAAAGGACAATAAAGGAACAGGGTTCAAGGAAACAGAAGATGGCAATTGAAATTGCAGTTAAATTTCTGAAGATTGTTGGATGTGTGTTGTGGTGCAGTGGATATCAACTCGGAATCAGAAATTGGTGAGCCGAGTTTGAATTCCAGTTAAATTCCTTGCATTCACTTACACACAAATGCCCCTGGGAAAGGTATTAATCCGTCTCTTCCCTCCAGTTATGGGTTAAATAATAGGACAGATTGGATTCTGTAGCCTTGGTTGGTAACCAGTCTACCGCAGAATGTTAATGTAATTGCTGTAAATCCAAAATACATACTTAATTTTTTGTTGAAGATACATTCTCCCAATGGACATTTGAATTGATATATAATGTTTTTTACATAAGACATCAGTTGGTGAGAAGAAGTTATTGCGGATAATTAAATTAGTAGTATTGTATTTTTTATAATATATTATTAATTTTAATTTTTTACTAGGATCAGCGAAAGATATTTTAGTACGAATGAGATTTTTTATGATTTTTTCATCCTGTTTGTTGTTATCTTGCATCTGGCTGTAATAAAAAGTTTGATATGTTTAGGACCTTTTGTGGAAGTACCATATTCTGTTTGATGTGTGTTGAGGTTTTTAAATTATCATCTTATTTGTTTATCTACAATGTGGATTGGGAAGTCATTATTAATGAGAGTCGGCTTAATATTTTTTAGTTCAGAGTAAAATGTCTTTTTTGTGGAGGAGTTGATTTGTGCTTGGTTAATTAAATTGTGTATAAGTGCTGTTTTGCAGTAGTTAGGGCATTCACTCTTATAGTTGAGAGTGCAAGTGTTTTTTCTGGTTTTGTTTTTATGTTGGAAACATCAAGAAATGAACAATAAAATCATCTGTCAGTGTTACAGCTCATTTCTTACATCTTTCAATTTTTAATACGCGAAAGATTATTTCTGAGTATGAACGGATTTTATTAAAAATAAGCAGGTACAATGTTTGCAGTTGATTTAATCTGACACACACACACACACACACACACACACACACATATATACAGATCATCTCTTGTTTTAAGCACAACTCAAAGTTTCATGATTTATGCAATCATCAGGTGCATATTCTGAAAAGAGTTCATAGTATATACCTGATAAACTCCAAGTCATGCTTAAAATGTAGGATGATATGTACATTTATATATATATATATATATATATATATATATATTTTTTTTTTTTTTTTTTTTTTTTTTTTTTTTTTTTTTTTTTTTTTTTTAATCGTGTCACCCCAAGCAAGGCATTCCACTGCCACTATAGCGCAGGGGGTTACATAGAGGGTTTGGGTATAGGAAATGTCAGAAGGAGGGTGATAGACGACTTAGGATGTACATAGGGAGAGAGTTGGAGAGTGTGGGTGTGAGTTAGTGTGTTAGGAGGTGTCTATTGACCTTACATTTAAACTCCTGGAGGTTGTAGCCGTCTGGGAAGCAAGCATGCAGTAGGGAACTCCACAGGCGGGAAGTGCGAGGAAGGAAGCTGTTGGAGTAGAAATTGCAGTTACATTTCATCGGATTCACTGTAAAAGGGTGGGACCTAGTTGCCAAACTAGTATTTCGTGCAAATTCACATCTAGACGGCACCAGTGATTTAAGTTCATCAGAGCAGAAGCCATGAAAGTATTTATAGAAGAGGCACAGGGAAGCCATGTCATGCCGGTGAGAGAGATACTGCAGGCAGTCAGCCAAGTCGGTATCAATCACATTACAGATTCTTCGCTGTATTTTGTCAAGAACCTCGAGGAGGATAGAAGGGGCACCCGACCAGATGTGGCAGCAGTACTCAATACACGGGCAGATGGTGGATTTATATAATTGCAGGATAGATTCAGGCAGAAAGAATTTCCGGGCTCTGCACAGAGAGCCAACTTTCATAGCTGCGGATTTAGCAATGGATTCGACATAGTCATTCCACTTGAGGTCCGCTGAGAGTGTCAGGCCAAGCAGGCGTAGTGTTTTATTCTCTGGGAGGCAAGCCTGTTCCATGCTAATGGGAGGGAGGTGCGGTTGTCTGTAGTGGTTAATTGTATATACACATGTAGAGATAGAGAAAGTTTTTATATATATATATATATATAGAGAGAGAGAGAGAGAGAGATAGAGAAAGTTTTTTTTCTAATTATTACATGGCAAATCTAGAAAATAAAATAATGACAACAATAAACCTTCTATATATGTAAGATACATAGACGACATCTTTGTTTTAGCTAAGAATATCAATCAAATTACATATCTTAAAAACAAATTTGAAAGTCACTCTGTCCTCAAATTTACATTAGAACTTAATATTAATAACAAAATCCCATTCCTTGATGTATTCATTGATTCTAGCACACATAAATTTACTACTTCTCTATATAGGAAACCAACTAGCATAAATTTGTGTCTTCTTAATTATAATAGTGAATGCCCCCAACGATATAAGTTAGCTGTTATAAAAAACTTACTTCAATGCAGACAAATGATATCTTCTTCCAAATCTATATTTTATAAAGAATTACACAACACTAAGCAAACACTAGTCAATAATGGATTTCCTAACTCCGTTATTGATCCACAAATTAAAATGTATCTCAACAAAATTAACAATAGCTCTAACAATAATGATAATATTAATAATAATGGTTTACATCAAAATAAACATAACACTATTAACTTATACTATTGCAACCAAATACATAATAATTATAAACAAGATGAAAAAACTCTCAAAAACATAATACGTAGAAATGTTAAACCAGTCAAAAGTAATAATCAAATTAAACTCATTATATATTATAAAAAGTTTAAAACAATTGACCTCATAGTCTATAATAACCCAACAAGCACTAAACTAAATTCTCTTCAAAAAACCAATGTAGTGTACCAGTTTACATGCCCATTCAGAGATTGCATCTCTGATACTAATCAAAAACCCAGTACATATATTGGTTTTACTACAACCATGCTCTCCCATAGACTTACATGTCATCTTTCTGATCAGAGTACTATTAAACAACATTTCTCTGAAAAACATAAACATGTAGGTAATATTAGACAGATTTTGGTCAACAATACGGTGATCCTTACTCATACACACAGTAAGAGGAACCTGCAGATATTGGAGGCCATGTACATCAAATCTAAACAACCAACACTCAATAAAATCAACTTTAAATCTGGAAATAACATATTACATTGCATTTGACTACATGGTTTTGTTGTCATTTCGCGCTATCATGTGGTGTGACGTCATAAAACTGCATCGCAAATTTAAGAACTGCATTTATTATTTTTGGTAAGTATTGCCGTTGCCAAGCGGAGTTTTATGTCAACACAAAATAAAATCGTTGGTGATGGTGGATGTTATAATATTTCAGTCTAAACAACCTCTCTGAAGATGGCTCATGTGAGCCGAAAGTTTAGAAGAAAATCAATAAATAATTATCCAAATGTTGGAGAATTTTTGTCTTTATTTTCAACTGAAATTAAAGCAAAAATACGATGTTTAGAACGGCTCATGATTAAATATAATAGACATTCATTGTCTCTTATATTCAACAGCATATGTTTAGAAAATATATATATATATATATATATATATATATATACACACATAAAGATTGAGAGAGAAAGATTTATATATATATATATATATATATATATATATATATATATACACACACATAGGGATAGAGAAAGTTTTGAGATATATACATATACTTGTTTGTACCACTCAAATCTATAAAATTAACTGGCCACAAATTTCATGTAAAAATGATTTTCATTCCAGAAATCCATTTCTGCTACTTTACATTCATGCTGATTAAAATTCCTTTTCATGAAGATTTGATCCCTGAACCAAACACTACTTAGAACCAACTCAAATAATTTTCCCACATTAATTCGCTATTAGCCAAATTTTCCCTGTATGCTTATAAATGTATTGTATTACTTTGTATATCATGTGGACATTCTGTTAGTCTTTAGGGAGTTGCAAGATATATTATGAAAATACCAAAATTTAGATTTCAAAATCTTTTTAATAATTAGAAACATATTTTAATAACTTGAATATAAAAAAGGCAGAATTTTTAGAAAATTCAGCAACCAATTTTCCAATATTTTCGTGAGTCTGCTTAAAGTTCATATTTTTTTGGATTTCAGATAAAAATGTGGAAATTTTCTAAAATATTTCAATGAAATTTCCATTTTCCAAAAGTATAGTTTAGAATTATATTTTCGATGTATGAAGATGTCAGTTTAAACTGACGACTTTTTCTCCCTATATTGTTAGTGTTTTGTTTAAAGTTTATAACACATCACTCAATAAATCCTGGATTTAACTAATAATTAATGTCTGCAAACAGCCAGTAGTTGCTGTGGGCCAGATCTGAAGAATAGGGTAGATGTAGAAGCAATTTGAAGTGCAATTCATATAGTTTTGCCATCATTGCAAGTGACTTGTGACATGGTGCGTTGTCCTGGTAAAAGATAACTTTTCTTCTTCATTTGTGACCATTTTATGGCAATTTCTTCCTTCAAAGACACTTCCCTTCTCAAGCTAATCGATGTACAAAATACCACGCACATCCAAAAATACAAAGGCTAAAACCATGCCTGCTGATGTTTGCACTTTTGGTCACTTTGGACAGCTTTCACCTGCTGCTGTCCACTCAGCTGACTGCCAATTTGACTCTGGAGTGAAGTGGTGGATCCATGTTTCATCCATTGTCACATATTTATGCAAATATTTCTTCTTGTTATGTTGGAACACTTGCAAACAATGCTCTGAATTGTTGATGTGTTGTTTTTGATTGACTGTGAGCAAATGCGGTATCCACTTTGAACACAGCTTTCTCACAGACAAATGTTCATGCATAATGGTGAATACACTGCCTCCTGATATGTTCAACTCCTCTGCTATCTCATGTAACTTCAACTTATGATCAGCCAAAATAAGTTTGTTGATATCTTTGGTGTTTTTCCAGACAACTGCTGATTTGGGGCAAACTGAGCATTCAGCATCATTTGTGTCTGTATGACCATGTTTAATACACTCCTGATCAAAATTTTAAGACCACTTAAAAATCTTTAAAAAGAAATATTTTTTTACGGATAGATTTTAAACTTCTCCCACTTAAGGTTACCAATACTACAATCTAAAAGGTTATGGAAACAAAAAGCTATATTCCAAACATTTTATTTAGAAATTTACATTTTAATAAAATGAGGCGATTTACACATGATCAAAATTATAAGACCAGAGACAAAAATTCTACGAAATTGTACAAAGTGTATGAAAACATTCAACAACTAAATTTAATAATGAGTTCTACCTCCACCGCTTTTGATGACTTCAAAAATTCTGTTGGGCATGCTAGAAATAAGCTTTTCTATTAAGGTGTGGGGGATGTTGCTCCAGCTTCTGAAGATGGCTTCACAAAGTTCATTTTTTGTTGAATATTGTTTGCCATTTTGATAAACATCTCTTGTCATCCATCCTCAAACATTTTCAATTGGGTTCAAGTCTGGTGAGCATGCAGGATGTCCCAAGAGATAGACCCCATTTTCTTGTAGAAAGGTCAAGATCTGTCTTGCAGCGTGGATTGCAGCATTATTCTGTTGGTATAACCATCCATCCACACACAAACGATCAATGATGCTTTTTGTAGCATGCTAACATAACCAGCCACTGTTTGACAACCCTGCACCATCTGGAACTCCATCGTCCCTCTGTAAGAAAAGGCACCCCATACCATTAGGGACTCTCTACCACTATGACATGTAGAGAAAATTTCAGGAGGCATGTTTTTGTTATACCAATATCGTTGGAAGCCATCAGGACCATCGAGATAGAATTTTTTCTCATCAAAAAACAGGACTTTCTTCCACTTCTCAACGTCCCATGTTTGGTATTCACAACCAAACTTTAAGTAGTCCACCTTGTGACGTGGAAGCAGCTGAGGAATTTGTTTACGCTTTTTATTTACCATGCCTTTTTGTCATAAGTGTCGTCTGATGGTTACAGGACTGCAATCAGCATCTGTGACTGCCTTAATTTGACTAGAAGAAAGTCCTGCCTCTTTCATAACAACCCGTCTTATCCTCTTACTCAATTCAGGAGAAGTTTTTTGGGGCCTACCAGAGGATTTTGCTTTTTCATAATTTTCACTGTTCTTTAGAAAGTTGCAAATCACAGTTTTACTGTGATTTACCTTAGCTGCGATCGCCCGCTGTGACAAACCTTGCTTATGGAATTCTAGAATTCGAGAATGCTCAACTTTGGTATGTTTGCTTGCTTTAGGCATGGTAACACCTTTACGCAGTGATTGCTAATCTCTAACTGAACTAAAAACATTGGAATTACCATAGATCTAACAATTTATACCCCTGGTCTTATAATTTTGATCATGCGTAAATCGCCTCATTTTATAAAAATGTAAATTTCTAAATAAAATGTTTGGAATGTAGCTTTTTGTTTCCATAACCTTTTAGATTGTAGTATTGGTAACCTTAAGTGGTAGGAGTTTAAAATCTATCTGTAAAAAAAAATTCTTTTTAAATATTTTTAAATGGTCTTAAATTTTTGATCAGGAGTGTATCAGCATACCACCTTTTAACTGTTGTTTCTGATGAAGCAGAATCTGAATAATACTTATCAAGCCATTGTCTTGCTTGTACAGAATGTTTTGCATCAGAAAGCAATGCTTTATCAACACACGAAATTCAAGTTTTTTCATTATTTTGAAAATTTACAACAGTAGCTTCGCTTAAATAACTATAATTTCTAAACTAATAATTCGATTAGACCCAAATTTTGTTACATGCCATTTGAAGAACAGTACTTTATAAAAATCATATGAATTTTATATTAGTGGCAACATCTATATGTCAGACTCGGGACTTGTTATTTTCTTGATTTCAAATGAAAACTTGGAAAATTTCAAATGCAATTTAGTGAAATTTTGACTAAAAAGTGCCTGTAAAATATGATATTGAGAGGATATTTTTCAAATATTTTTGCAGTCCAGGAATATATGCATATTATATGGCAAATTTTAAAATGTATGTGTTGGGGAAATCAATATTTTTGTTGGATTTTACAAAAAAAAATGATTTTTGAATGATCTACCTGAATTCAAACTAAGTTTTTTTTTGTTTTTTTTTAGCTAAAAATTGATATTTACATTTATCTCAATATTTTTCAATGACATCAGCCATTGAAATGATTGATTCAAGGAAAAAGGTATTTCTGTGCCTATTTATACAGGAATTAAAATTTTAAAAAATTACAGATTAAAAATTTCTTTTGTACTTTGTTTTATAATTATTCCTTAACTGAAGAGAAATGCCTACAAAAATGTCGATAAAACATTAATGGAAACTCCTAAAAAGAAAGAAAGAAAAATACTGAAATTGCTTTTCACTCTAAAACTAATAAATTAAATTTCCAATTCTCTCATCTGATTTTTGAGCCATATATTTTATTTATGTTTTTTTTATTTTTTATTTTTATCTGTTTTATTTGATGGGGTGCTTGGAAAGAGGGACAGAGAAAATATGTTGGTTGTCTCTACTCTGTAAGTTCTATGATAATCTAACATCTTAATGGAAAGAAAGAGAATTCCTAAAAGTTATGCAATATATATATATATATATTGTGCACCAATAGCTTTGGGATAAAATCTCCAAATGATGCCAAATCAGTTGAGATTCAAACCTGGCTTGAAGAGAGAAACCGATAATACACAAAGATGAGGACCAACAGGAAATATTAAAGTCCAAAGTAGAATCCGCAATGTCTAAACTGAATAGAAACAGAGCAGCTGGTTCACATGGCATTGTAGTAGAGCTGCTGATAGCCCTGGAAGAATTTGACATAGAAAAAATTACAGAAATAATAAATTAAATTTATAATAGTGGTGTAATACCAGACAACCTAAGCAAGTCGATTTTCATAGCACTGCCGAAGAAGCCAGGTGCAAACGAGTGCGAACTCCACCAAACAATCAGCTTAATGAGTCATATTATAAAACTAATCATCCAAATCCTGATGAATAGAGTGAGAAGCAAAATCAGGCCAGAGATAGGACAAGAACAGTGTGGTTTGTCAAAGACACTGGAACAAGGAATGCCATATTCATGATGCTCTCCAAAAGGGCAATACAAATGAAGGACTTGTACCTATGTTTTATTGATTATGCAAAGACATTCAACAAAATACACCACAAAAAATTGATGGAGATGCTCAGCAGCCTTGACATATTTTGGAAAGACATAAGAGTAATCAAGAATCTCTACTGGCAGCAAACTGCCTGCCTACGGACAGGTAACAGATTCAGCAGATATTCAAAGATAGAAATGGGTGTAAGACTAGGATGTGTCTTTTAACTGGATCTATTCAACTTGTACAGTGAGACTATTCTGAGGACCCTAGATGTTGTGCCAGGATTTGTCATTGGAGGCCACAAATTGAACAACATAAGGTATACAGATAATACAGTGCTGATTGCAGACACAGAAAAGAAACTACAATTCTTCCTATAGAAGCTGAAGAGAGTAACAAAAAAGGACTACAAATAAACTGCAAGAAAACTGAATGCATGGTCATCAGCAACAAGGGCAGCCCAAAATGCCAATTACAGATGCGGGACTCTAAAATCAAGCAGGTACAAAAATTTAAATACCTGAGAAGTGTTCTAATAGAAGACAAAAAGTGTGACACAGAGACCCAAAGGTGAATTAGCATGGCAAAGTACATGTTCCAAAAGCTGAGTAAGGTATTAAAAGACAGGAAACTTTCACTAGAAACATAGAAGAGAGTACTGGATTGCTATGTGATGTCAGTTCTTTAATATGACAGTGAATGCTGGACAATATCATCAAAGATGAAGAAAAAACTTGAAGCAACTGAAATGTGGTTCTACAGAAGGATGATGCAGGTATCATGGATCAAGCATGTGAGCAATGATGAGGTTTTGGAAATGATGCAAATGAAAAGGAAATTAATATTGAGCATCAAGAAGAGACAACTAAAGTTCCTGAGACATGCAATGAGGAAGGAGGGCTTGGAGAACCTGATACTAACAGGCCAGATAGAGGGAAAAGAGACAGAGGAAAGCAATGGATAACGTATTTGAAGGGCTTGAGCAGATGGAAGACAGAACGAGGGTTGTATGGTGTTACAGGAGAAAGTGTGCTAAGATCCACCAGGGATAGAGAGACATGGAAAGCCATGATCACCTATGTCCTGAAAGAACAAGACACATAGAAGAAGAAGCTATAAATATAAGTGAACACTGAGGTCAACACTTAGCTGTGACAGACTGTTTCATGCTTAAATGAAATCTTTAGTCCTAAAGATTACATTTAAACATGAAACAGGCTGTTGCTGTTTAGTGTTAACCTCAGTGTCCATTTTTATTTCTTATGTTTACATATGCTCAATCTTGATATTGAGCATTTTAACACATAAATATAGTGTGCCTTAAAAGTGATATCTCCTGATGAGTGAATGGAGCAATTTCCATCTATAGAGTCAGGAGGCTGAAGGTAACATCAATCAACTAAGTGAGAAATTTTATGTACCAACAAACCAGAAATATTAAAATTCAAAGTGAAAACTGCACTGGCCAAACTGAATAGAAACAAAGCAACAGGACCAGACAGCATTGTAATCGAGATTGTTACGTGTTATAAGTTGTAACTTAAGAATGATTGACCAAAACACAGAGCTAAATCACAGGCAAATATTTAATTTACAAAAAACGCCAAATAAAAATATATATAAAGTTTGCAATTTTTTACATTCAAAACAGAAACATAGAGTTTACTACTGGCAAGTGTCATGGGCAACTGCTACGAAGGGGAAGGAAGGTGAGTCAAGTACCTTTACCCAGTTAAACTAGCGAAGTAGTTTAAGTGCTATACTTTTGGAAATCCTCGAATGTGTATTTTAAGAATAGTTATTAGTTTGGTCAATGAAAGTGTCAAAAATTTCTATTTACCCATTTAGTTCCATGAGGTTATCTTTCAGGTTTTAGTTTGTCGCAACTTTTAGGAGAGATTCTTTTGGCTGGATATACAAATCCTGAATTGAGCTGGGGTTGATAATGTCAGCAAATCCTTTTAACAACTAACTACTCTCTTCTCAAAACCTATTTTTTAAGGGCTAACACCTAATTTGCATATTTCTAGAATCATTTTGAATTATCTAAATTTTACTGGAATATTCTAGAATCTTCCAAACGTTCTATTTCTAATTTCCTTATTTTTACAACTACTTCATGAATTAAAACTTTTTTGGAATAACCGGTAGTTCGCAATAGCATCCCTTACTATAACTTTTTAGACATTATTATTATTTTTATTATTTTTATTTGCATCCTCATAACAAGATGTTGGCAGCTTTAGTTGATTTCAGTCTAGACAAAATAACAGAAATAATAAAAGAAACCTACAACAGTGGCGATATTCTCAAAGACTTAAGCAGATCAATTTTCTTGGCACTGTTGAAGAAACCAGGTGCAAACAGATGTGAACACCACTGAAAAATCAGTTTAATGAGTCACTTAACAAAACTCATCATTCAAATTCTCAAATAGAGCGTGCAGCAGAAAAAAACCAGAAATAGGAAAAAAGCAGTGCAGCTTTGTCAAAGACAATGGAACAAGGAATGTGATATTTATGCTTAGAATGTTATCAGAAAGAGCAATACAAATGCAGAAGAAGGTGTAGCTGTGTTTCATAGACCATGAAAAGGCATTCAATAAAGTAGGCCACAAAGCTCTGATAGAGATGCTCATCAACCTTGACATGTTTGGAAAAAGACATTAGAATAATGAAGAACTTGTATTGGTAGCAAACTGCCTGCATATAGAAAGGAAACAAGTTCGCCAGATATACAAGGATAGAAAGGGGTGTAAAGGGATGTGTCTTCTCACCAGATCTATTCAACCTATCCAGCGAGACAATTCTGAGAGCTCTAGAAGTCCTGCCATGATTTATAATTGGGGCTTGCAATTTAAACAATATAAGATATGCTGATGATACAGTGCTGACACCAGACACAGAAAGGAAACTGTATGACCTTCTACAGGAAGAAAAAGAAAGTAGAAAAAAGGGCTACATATAAACTACAAGAAAACTGAATGTATGGTTATCATTAAAAATGCTAACTACAAGCTAGGGATATTAAAATCAAGCAGGTTCAGAAATTTAAATACCTAGGAAGAGTTCTAACAGAAGATGGAAAGTGCAACACTGAGATCTAAAGGCATATTGGTATAGCCAAGGATGCAATCCAGACTTCCCTTTGTCTGTTCTATAAATACTTTCATGGCTTCTGCTCCAACGAATTTAAGTCACTGGTGCCTCTGCCACAGGTGTTTACTCGTGCAACCAGACTGGCAACTGGGTCCCACCCATTCACAGTTAGATCAACCAAATTCAAACGACAGTTCTACTCCTGCAGCTTCTTTCCTTGCACTTCCCGCCTGTGGAACTCGCTTCCTTATTCTTGCTTTCCTGATGGCTACAACCTCCAGGAATACAAATGCAAGGTCAATACTCATCTCTTAACCACTTGACCCTAGTTCTTTCTTCACCACTCTGACCCTAGTTCTTTCTTTACCATTCTGTATATACTTTCCTTTCTCTCCGTTTCTGCAACTGTCATCACACCTGTGTCCCCTCCCTTCTCTTGCTCCTTTCTAAATGGTTTGTCCTTCTCTTTACTCTCTTATATTTAGTGCTTTTATGCTTATGTAGCCACCCCTGCACATCAGTGGCGTTACCGGTTTGCTCGGGGTGATATGATTTTAAAAAAAATGAAGCTGACTAGAGTACTGAGTGACTGGAAAATTTTGCTGGAAACAAAGAGAAGAGTACTGGATTGTTATGTGATGCCTGTTATTCAATATGGCAGCAAATGCTGGACAACCTTATCAAGAATGAAGAAAAAAGTTGAAGCAACCAGAATGTGGTTCTACAGAAGGATACTGAGGATACCATAGACTGAACATTTGAGCAAGTTGATATTTTACAGAGGAAGGAAACTGAAACTTAACATCAGGAAAAGATAGCTGAAGTTTCTTGGACATGTAATGAGGAAGGAAGGCTTGGCAAATTTTATACTCATAGTACAGATAGAAAGAAGGAGAGATGGGAAAGCAATGCATGACATACTTGGGCTTGAACAAATGAATGGCAGAGCAGGGTTTGGGAGTGGTAACAAAGGGTGTTAAGAGGGATAGGTAGATGTGGAGGGCCATGATCGCTTACATTTTGAAGGGACACAGCACATAGAAGAAAAAATTGATAGTATCCCTGAACACATTTTTTTCATGTCTTGGCTTAATTTACGTCATACTCGGCTCTCATTTTTCTCTTTGCCTTCATATATGACCTTGTGTTTATCAGTGACAAAATTTCTATTGTTTGCTCACCTAGTTTTGCAAATGATTAAAATATGAACATTTAAAAAATTTATATTCAACTGGGTGAAGGAATGTTTTTCCAAAAAATATTAAAATCTATGAAACTTAATTATTATAGTGAGGGGATACAAAAGGCAATTATCTCCCTTTAGTCAAGATAGTCACGTGGGTTACATGATGTCCACTTAGTTACATCACTCCATACTGTGACAAAATTGGTAATCAATTTCAGTCAGTTTACAGGAGCTAAACTGAGTGGTATTTTTTTTAGCCCGGTACCCCTGATGTGCATTGTGGTGCAGTGGATATCGGCTCGGAACGAGAAATCAGAGAGCCGAGTTCAAATTCCAGTTGAATTCATTGCATTCACTTACGCGCAAATACCATTGAGAAAGGTATTAATTCATCTCTTCCTTCCATTTAGGGGTTAAATAACAGGACAGATTGGGTTCTATAGCCTTGGCTAGTAACCAGTCTACTGTAGAAAGCAATGGCAACCTACTGGGGGATAATCTTCTGCCCAGTTAGTCATGTCTCTTTCAAGACATGATTACCCAAGCGTGTTTCATGTATGGCACTTAGCTGACTGACTGACCCCTGGCATGGGCTGAGGCTAAATAAGTCTCCTCCAACACATGCCATAGCCCATTACAGCATTTCCCTTTAGGAATACATCTTCCATAGATATAGAAAGAAACTCTGGCTTGCAGTCCTCAATTCTTTTTTTTATTTATTTATTTATTTTTTTATTCATCTCACCCCAAGCAATGCATTCTACCGCCACTGTTATGCAGGGGGTTACATAGAGTAAAGTGATGAGAAAGAGGGGTTAGTTATAGGAAATATCAGGAGGAGGGTAATCGATGGATGTGTATACTGAGGATAGGGGAGGAGTAGATGAAAAAAGAGCTTGTGAGAATGGATGCAAGTTAGTGCAATAGGAAATATCTATTGACTTTACATTTAAATTCCTGGAGATTGTAGCTGTCGGGGAAGCAAGTATATGAAAGGGAATTCCACAGGTGGGAAGTGTGTGAAAAGAAGATGTTAGAGTAGAAATTGCCGTTACATTTTATCGGTTTCACTGTAAAAGGGTGGGACCTAGTTGCTAATCTAGTAGCTTGTGTAAATTCATACCTAAGGGGCACCAGTGATCTAAGTTCATTGGAGCAGAAGCCATGAAAGTATTTGCAAAAAATCCAATACTCGCTGTTTCCAGTTCATCAAATACGTCTTCACCTGGGACATAGTAGATGAATCTGGCCCATTTGAATCTGAGTCCAAAACATGGCTTCTCCAGAAATACAGAAAAATCTCCATATCATATGTAAGACTCTGTCTTTTTATTCTTTTTTCACTCAGCTTGCTGTGTATATATGTTATATCTTTCTGTGCATAGGATGCATGTAAGTATGTTTTGTGTATGTCTTATTGGTTCAAAATTCTCTTTGAGAATAAAGCATTTTATCATTTCTTTTCCTTTTAGACAGTCCATTCTTTCTGTAAAATATGGTGTTATTATATCATAAATATAATAGTGCCTATAATAGGGAAATACAACTGGGAAAATGAACTATTTTTCCAAGCTCTCCCATTATAGTCTTATTAATAACTACAGGTTTTCTTGTATGAGTAAAATCTCGTTGTGAAGTTCTGTAATATCCGTTAGTCCTTCCATCACACCCTCTAAAATACCATGCATTGACCGATCAAAACCAAATTTAGGGGAAAAGTGCCAACAGGTAAGGGGATACAAATAAAGTTTAATCCTAAACAATTCAAATCTCCTTTCAAATGGACAAGGATCCAGTTTCCAGTCTGCCCTGAGTTTGCAAAAACTATAAACAAATGCTTCAAAAAATTTTAATTTAGCTCCAGAAAGAAATATTTGGCCAGTTGTATGTTGCATGCTCAAGAGTAAAAGGCCTTAAGAATTTGTTCTTTGCTGATAAAAAGAAAAAAAAAATTTCTCAAAAAAATAGTTCATCATAAATTCCTATAAAAATAAATTAAAGAAATTATTAAACCACAAAGTAGGGTTTCGTCAAAGTATTTTTTCCAAACAAATCTGCTTATTCAAATTTAATCGACTACTACAACTACTACTACTCGGTTTTTCTTCCCTGTCTTCCCCATGCCCGAGGGTTGGAAGTTCTGCCATGTCGTCCAGGTCTGATGTTCATTCGCCACCACCCCCGATCCATTGTTTGCTCAGGTTTGAGGCTGGTGCTTTTCAGATCCTCATTGATGCAGTCGGTCCATCTTTTCTGTGGGCGACCTCTAGGGTAGGAGCCTGGAATGACAATGCTCTCAACTTTTCTAGGCCACACATCTTGGTTCATGCACTGAAGGTGGCCATACCAGCGCAGTCTGTTTTACTGACTGGTTTGCTGACTGGTTTGCAAAATTGAATGAACTGTAGAGTTTGTAAATCTTGACAAAAAATGTAAGTAGTAAATTCAACTGAAGCAGTAGAGAGATGGTTAATGCTTATTAAATGGGCCAAATTATAAGGTCGGAGATTGGAATGTGTGGAAGAATAAAAATATCCCTTTTGCATCTTTAAATAGAAATATATTATTGAAAAAAAACATGAATTGCTAGAAGTTAATGTTCAATGAGAAACAGTATCAAGAATCTAAGGGTATTAAGAGTTTGTAGTAGTCCTTGCAAGAGTGAGTTTATGAGTATGTAGGCAGGAATGTATGTATGTATGTATGAGCGTTTATTGTTGGGTAGGATTGTCTTTGAAGTTATTGCTCAGGGTGAATGGTAAAAAGGAAAGAGGCGAGAGAGAAAGATAGAGACAATAATAATGATCGCTTGATGTTTGTCAAGGGTAGACTAAACTATTTCCTGGTTCACACTCCACCCACGTCTATTGAACAGGTGTAGAGGCTCATCCCTTGTTCCCTGTGTAGGATGTGGTTTCCGGCTTTCTCTTTTCCAATCTTTTCACTTTTCTTCTTTTTTTTTTTTTCAATTGGAGTAGATAGACTAAACTATTGCCCGGTTCACACTCCACCCATGTCTATTGAACAGGTTAAGAGACTCGTCCCTTGTTCCCTGTTTAGGATGTGGTTTCCGGCTTCTCTTTTCCAATCTTTTCACTCTTACGTAGCTCCCTGCACACCAGTGGCGTTACCGCCTTGCTTGGGGTGATATGATTAAAAAAAAAAAACGTGTTAATTATGCTCATCATCTTATCTCTCTGACAACAGTCTATCAAAACTTGTCTGTCTTTTATTTAGAAAAGGTCATTTGGGAATTCAGTCCTGGATGTGGTTGGTTGTTTGTTTGTTTCAAGGTTTAATGACCTATAAGGTCATAACCAATGATTTTGGGTAAGGTTTTTATTTTTACAACATTTTTCTTTTCGAGTATCAAGATTCACTGGGATTTGTTTTTTTAAGAGAAGGGTCCCCGAGTCCTACCCTTTTTATTTAACCCATCACTAGAGGGAAGGGATGGATTAATACCTTTCCCAAGGGTACCAGTGCTTAAGTGAATGCAGGGTATTCAACTGGAATTTGAACTTGGCTCACCAATTTCTCTTTCTATCAATATCCACTGCACCACAACGCACATCTGTCACTATACGCTTACAGCACCTGGTATTCCCAAGCGGTCACCCATCTAAGTACTGACCAGGCTCAACATTGCTTAACTTCGGTGATCAAGTGAGAACCGGTGTATTCAACGTGATAGGTCGTAAGCCCAGATGTGGTTGTGGCCTTTCCATTGGATGACTAACATTTTGCATCAAGGTGTGAAATTTCGAGTTTTGTGTGTGTTAATCAAAGTTTGTAAATTCCAGAAAATTTGTCTATTTTTAACGAAATTAGTGAGTCACTGCTTCGCATTTGCATTTTTAAATCTAGAACTTGTCTTGTTCACTACACAACAATACTAAATACTGTGAGGATTTCACATGAGTCAGCATGTTACACAAAAAAAAAATTAGTTTTGAAAACTTTTTTGTTCGTAAATTCTTCAAGTCTCTTTGTGTTAGGAAATCTACAGGGTTTCTTGAGTTCAGAAAATCTACAGTGTCCTTGGAATTGCTGAAATTTTAAAAATCATTTCACCCCAACTCCCCAACCACCATCAAGCAAGGCAATAATGCCACTAAGATGCAAGGGGTTACTGGAAGTGAAAAAGAATGAGAACGATTTAAGAGAAAATCTTATACAAACATTCTGTAATGTTATGAATTTAAATGATCGTTTACTCACTCAGTATTGTCTCATATTTTGATAATAAATTACTGTACTTGAACCATATATGTAAATGTAGCTTATTTAATAGCATGTCACTTAATAAAAGGCTAAACTGGGATTTACCCATTAATGAATCTGCTACATACATTATGTTCTGCAAAGTAGATAATAAACATTGACATTTCTGTGCTTGACAATGAACATTCAAAACTCAGTTCTTGATATTAACAAGTATTGTTCCATATATGGTGGTGTTTTTCAACGTTGTACAATTAGCAGTTAGCTGATTCAAATTGAAATGGGATGTAAGTGACGACTGCTGGGACAGAAGTTGGTGGGTGGGGTACCTGGAGTAAATCTAACTTAAGTTACAAGCCTTGCTAAATTCAACAACATGTAAAATTAGTAGAAAGAACAGAGGCAATCCAAATTAGATATAACATGGAACTTATAAAGAAAAGTTCAGTGTGGAATTTCTATTTTTATTTTTGGTTAAATTTAAATGGTTTTAAGGTTTTTGTTTGCTGATATATGAAAAACAAACATTAAAATTTATTTAAGAGATTTTCATTTCTCCTAACATTTTCTAATTTCACAATATAAAAAATGAATTATCTTTCTTCATTTGTCCATTACTTTACACACATCCATGACAAAATGGAAAAAATAACTTCCTAAAATTTCTGCTTATACAATGTGGAATAACTAAAAAACACTAACAATAAAAACAAGAATGCTTAAAAGTCAAATGTGATCAAATAACTTAAACATCCAGATACACCAGATGTCAAAATTTAAGCTTAAAACCAAATTCGTCTGTATTTTTAACATCTTGATGTAAATCATAACTAGTGTCTTGTTTTATTGCCTTTCTCATTTTTAAAAGATTCCACCAATAAGACTATTATTAATCTGAAGAAAGTTAACACATCACTAAGTCCTAAGCCTGACTGACATATGGATGGTGCTGCTAATAAAAATCCATATGATTTTTATGAATTTATACTAACCTTCAAATGGCATGTGACAAAATTTGTGCCCAATCACATTATTAGTTTACAAATTACTGTTAAGTGAAGCTACTGATGTAAATTTTCAAAGCAATTAAATTTTGTGTGTTCATTAAGTGTAACTTTCTGATGTGAAAAAATACTGTTCAAGCAAAGCAATGGCTTGATAAGTTATTCAAACTCTGCTCTGTCAGAAACAATGGCTAATAGGTAGTTTGCTGACTTTAAATACAGTTGTACAGACACAAATGATGCTGAATGCTCAGATCACCCAAAATCAGCAGTTGTCCTGAAAACACCAAACATATCCACAAACTCGTTTTGGCTGATCGTAAATTGATCTTGCGTGAGATAGCAGAGGAGATGAATATATCAGAAGGCAGTGAGCTATGTTCAAAGTGGGTGCTGCTGCTCACAGTCAATCAAAAACAACAACATGCCAACAATACACAGCATTGTTTGCAATTATTTTTGTATAAATATGTGACAATAGATGAAACATAGATCTACCACTTCACTTTGGAGTCAAATTGGCAGTCAGCTGAGTGGACAGCAGCAGGTGAAAGTCGTCCAAAGTGACCAAAGATGCAATCATCAGCAGGCAAGGTTTTGGCCTTAATATTTTGGGATGCACAAAGTATTTTGTTCATTGACTACCTTTATAAAGAAAGAACCATCAATAGCAAATATTATGTAGCGTTATTGGTGCATTTAATCTTACACCAAGACAACGCACCATGCCACAAGTTGATTGCAATGATGGCAAAACTACAGGAATTGCACTTTGAATTGCTTCCACATCCACCCTATTCTCCAATTCTGGCCCCCAGCAACTACTGGCTGTTTGCAGACCTCAAAAAAATGCTCCAAGGAAAAAAATTTGGCTCCAGTGAAGAAGTAATATTGGAAACTGAGGCGTATTTTGAAGTTGAAGACAAATCATTCTACAAAAAAGGCATCAAATTCTTAGAGAAGCATTGGAATCAGTGTATCACCCTAGAAGGAGACTATGTTGATGAATAGAGTTGAATTTTGCCTAAAAGTTGTTGTTTTATGAGTTAGGCTTAGGATTTATTGAGTGATGTGTTATCTAATATCTTGAGTTATCTAAAATCTGCCCTATATATATATATATATATATATATATATATATATATATATATATATATAAAAACTTATTTATAAATGGAACTTTGTATGTGTGTGTGTCTGTTACCTATAAACTCCAAAATGGCTGAACCGATTTTCTTGAAAATTTACTCAGTTGTACTATAAGCGTCTGCAAGTGTTCTTAGCTAGGTTTTGTGTCGAGGTACCCCAATAAATATCAAAAATCGATAATCAAAAAAATCGGGTTATAGAAGGAGTGGTCTGATTTTAATCAAATTTGATACACTCATAGACAAAGACATAAGAAACAATATTCAGAAGTTTCAAGGTTGCAGTTCTTACAATAGTGCAGAAAATCGATAATATATATATATATATATATATATATATATGTATAAAAGGCAAGATGTTTGTGTGTGTGTCTGTTTATCTGTCTGTATGTCCTTTATACAAATCCACAATTTTTATCTGATTCTCACCAAACTTCACACAAATATTCTTTAGGCTAAGTCTGAGCTCCAGGACCATGGATTAGTTTTAAAGCTTTTATTACACCCGAGCAATGCCAGGCTATACTGCTAGTATATATATAATTCAGTTCATATTACTGAGTTGTGTTAATGTTTAGTGCCAAGATTGTTTTTCTCAGTAGTTTTACTGATAAAAGCTATTTTGGCATGCAGGTTTTTATCATAAAATGCTCAATATTGGGGTGGAGATAGAGCATTGGTCGGTTTAATGCAAAGAACTTGTCACTTTAAATGAGAAATTTCATGCTGACTTTGAAGTTTCATGAGGTCACTATTATGCTATTATGATATCATTATGCATAAGATATACTCCAATATCCTGCACATATACAGATCTACCATCTGCCCATGCATTGAATATTGCTGCCATATTTGATCGGGTTCTCCTGCTATCCATTAAGAGGTCCTTGACAAAATTCAATGGAGAATCTGTAATGTGATCAATTCTGACTTGGCAGCTAGGATACAGTCGCTTTCTCACCGACGCAGTGTGGCTTCCCTGTGTCTCTTCTACAAATACTTTCACGGCTTCTGCGCTGATGAACTTAGCTCACTTGTACCCCTTATATATGGATTTACTCGTGCCACAATATTAGCAACTATGTCCCACCCTTTTACTGTGAAACCGATAAATTGTAAATGCAAATTCTACTCCAATGGCTTCTTTTCTCGCACTTCCCCCCTGTGGAATTCCCTTCCACATACTTGCTTTCCCGACAGCTACAATCTTCAAGAATTCAAATGTAAAGTCAATAGTCATTTCCTGTCTCACTAACTTACATCCTCTCTCTCATGCTTTTTTCTCTGTCCACCTGGCTCATCAGTATTCTCTTTCTTCTCATACTCTCTTCTTGACACCCCCTGTAACCTGTCACTCTTTCTTATAACTTACCTTCTATGTAACCCCTTGCACAACAGTGGCAGTAAAATGCCTTGCTTGGGGCCACATGATAATAAAAAAAAAAGATACATATACTCTAAGATACATAAGCATCTTTGCCATTTTTTAATTTAGTTTCCACCTGTGGTTGGCTAGTTTGGTACAATTTTTAACACCTTCTAGCTTGAATGCTGACTTATGATTCTACCATCATTTTTTAAAACTGCCTTCAGTACATCCTACATATATTTTTCTCTGGCCATTTGTCTCTTGAACTTCTGCTTTGTAAGTAACTCCTTTGGTCAAACTCCATCAAGTGGACATTTACTTTTATCTTTGCAGTTACATTTTTTATTAACTATATTTTGCTGCAAGTTATTTTTTTAAATTCTTGGCATTTTCTCTCTTTATGTCATTTTTTAAATTGCAGGTTCAGCTGTAAGTTAATTTAACTGTATTTCTATTCAGTATCTTTTGTAGTTTCGAGTTTTTATGGAAATGGTTATTAATCATTTCAAAAAATATTTTTCCTATTTTGAATTTTACTTCTAAATTATTGGGTTGAACCAAATGATATTTCATTTCCTTAAATTATTATTCATTTGCTTATTTATTTCAGGTTTATATTCTTATTGATCTTGATGACTGGTTTCATTTAACTGCTTTCAAAAAAGTGTTGGATAATCAGTTAAAAGATTATGCCTGAAGAAAGGTTGAAAGGTTGAAATCAAGAGAGCATAATCAGCTGATCTTCTAAATTAGAATATATATATATATATATATATATATATATATATGAAATTTCTCACTTGGCTGAACAGTGTTATTTCAGTTATACTGACTTCAAAGTTTCGTGAAGGCATTATGTTGTCTTCACTCTCCAGGGGTTTTATTTTTTCAGCAGAAAAAAACCCCTAAAGGGTGAAGATATCACAATAATGTCTTCACAAAATTTTTTCAAAGTTTTGTGAAGGTATAACTGAAATAACACTGCTGAAAAACAGCAGTTTTGACATGAAGCCTCATTACATTTTGACATTACATATTTAATCATTTTAACTCATACAAGGCAGTAAAGCTACTAAGACACAAAGGGTTACTTAAATTGTAAAGATTAATTAAACAGAGAAATTATTATTAACATTAAAAGAGTAATCATGAAGACAGTATATAAGGATTAACATTGCATTTAAATTTTCAAAGATCAAAGTTGGCTGCAAAGCATGGAGCTGAAAGAGAGTTCCACTAGTGTGAAGTGCAAGAAAAGAAACTGTTAACATAGAATTTATGGTTACATCTAGCCAATTCAACTGTAAATTGATGAGAACTTTTTGCCAATCTATGACAGTGATTAAAAGCTTAAAGTTTAGGTACCAAAGTTCATTAGAACAATTACCATGAAAGCATTTATAGAAAAATGCACAGAGAAACTGTATTATGATGGTGGGAAAATGACTGAAGCCAAAATGCCAGGTCAGGATCTATAACATTGCAGGTACTTTGCTGGATTTTATCAAGAATCTCTAAATATCTATCACCAGATCAGATGTAGCAATAATATTCAAAGCAAGGACAAATGAAGAAAATTGTCTAGCATCATGACACTGTGAAACAACTTAGCAGCAGACGTAGTGATGGATTCAATATCATTTTTAACAGGTATTTTTAGTTGCTGCTTACACCCCGAGTAACAAATATGATCATAAGTTACTTATCATGTTTTGAAAATACCCCCACTTGAAGCTACACAGTCCTGCTGCAAGAAACAAGTCAATACCTCAACTGATCTTTTTAAAAATTCAACTATTTTCATAAAACACATTTATCTAATTCATTTTCACTTTGAACAAATGAGTAACAAGGAAGTTTTAAGGAAAATGGAAACAAAAAAGATAATTATACTTAAAATCAGAAAAAGAGAGTTAAAATTTCTGGGACATATAACGAGGAAAAAGGGCTTGGAGAAATTGACACTTACAAGACATATTGAAAGCAACAGAGAGGGATACAGCAAGTAGCCTAGCTAATGAACTTGTGTAAATTGATCACAGAACATGGCCTGGGAGAGATATTGTGAAGACAAGTATTGCTCAGGGCTAGAAAAGATACGAAATTGTGGAGAGCCATGATTGACCACATCTTTTACTCTGCACGTTACAAGCTGAGTTTAAGTTTTGCTTAACAGCATATCAATTTATGTGGGTTATTTAATGCCAAAAAAGTGGGTTTTTTAGGATATTTTTTTAAATGTTCGGTTATAGTGAGAAGTTTGATTTAGTCAGATTTTAATGAAAAAGTTTTTTTTTTTTTTTAGAAAACTCAAAATGTCTTCTGGCTTTGTATTAAAAAATGTATTGCTGGTAATAATTTTTCGTTCAAAAATGTATTATAGTCATATATTTTCATTAAAAATGTATGCCTAGTAATATTTTTTCTTCAAAAATGTATGACTGGAATTTTTACTATAAAAGTCTATTTTTATACTTACAGAGTGTTTTAACCTCAGTTTGGTAGTTAACTATTTGCCCATAGCTGGGACCCTAACAGGTGCTACCACTCCAGGTCAGGTTGGACCTAGGAACAATTAAGAGGTGGTTCCATGCTCCTCACAACCTCCCAATCAGAGGTCTTACTGCCAGATGTAGTTTACCGTTATACAAAGGGTCCTTACAAGCTGAGTGTTAATTTTTGTTTTAGTTTAAGACTTTTTTTTTTGGTTATTTATTCCACAAATTTTTCAAGTCAAGATTGTGGTGTAGCCTAGAGTGTCCTTGATGCCACAAAATAAAATAAATTTTAATTCGTATTTAGAACACAATGGTTAACTATGGAGGAGATAAGCTCGACTCTTTAAACCTTGTGTGTGTAGATTTGTGTGTATGCGTGTACCCAACCAAAAGTATAACAACATGTATGTATATGAACATGAGAAAACATTGTTTATTCAGTAGCACTTGATGATTGTTTTTTGATGTTACCATTGTCCTTAACCATTCAGGAGGATTGTGCCAAGTGAAGTAGTGGCTGGCAGGGGAGCAACCACTTTGACTCAGGCATCACAATTCCCAGAACCCACCATCTCCTTCCCAGTCATCATCATAATTCTCTTAAGGAATAACACCAACTTCATCTGTGTTTTTCTTACCGAACAAAGATCAACCAAGAACCCCTATGTCTTTCCCCTCTGCATAAGCTGTAATGTTTGTCAAATGGGAATACAGTGTGATACCAAATATTTAATGGGTGTATTATCAAGTTTCATTATATCACAGTTATTGATTTCAGTAGAAGTAATTCCAAGATCTTAAATACTAAATGCCTTCCTCTTTCTGCTTTAAATAGAAATGTTCTCGTCACTTTAAATATTAACTCATATCTCTCTCCCAGTCTATCCCTCTATATATACCCAAAGGCAGAATGGGACCATGTTTACTCATATGATTACAACTGGTTTGCCCTGAACCCCCATGTGTGCCCGTCATCTTCTATGGATAGGATTGGCTCAGAAACAAAAAAAGAAAAAAATTAATTCAAGTGCTGAGTTAAGTAGTAGCATTTTACAAACTTAGCCAGTGTCTGTTTAACAAATGCTTGTAGCTTGTCTTCACATCAAGACTCGGGTTTTGGCAATAACAATACTGAAAGAAATATCAACGGATTTTAGGTTACCTGCTCCTGAATATTTTCCCAACGGTGGTTTATAAATACAATTAAAAATGCCGGTAAATGAAGATGCTGGAACGTCATCAGAAATTACCGTACTCGAGGTAAAGTAATTTTTTTATTCTTTTTGAAAACATTTGCTTTTATACGAACAGATTTTTTTATTTCATTTTCATTTATTTCTGAGAGATCATTTTACAAAAAAAGATTTTTTTTCTTCAGTCTTTTTTTATTTTTTTGTGAGTTTTACTTTTCAAATTTCAAATTTTATTTAATTACAGTTACAATAAGAATTTTTCAGAGACTTTCCAAACTTGTTTTACACTTTCAATTTTTAGATAATAAAATTTAACAAAATGTAAAGATTTCTTTGCTGCTATTTTACTGTAAATAATGTACTGTTATAACATTAATGTGTTAGTTTTATATATTTTGTAAGTATAATGGTACTTTTCTTTTTAATCTAAAAGGTTACTCTTCTCTTTTCAAAGGAAAAGCTACTTTTATTTGTAATCGAAAGATTACTTTTCTTTCAAGTGAAAACTTACTTTATTTTCAGTTGAAAAGACATTTTTTATTTTGAATCTAAAAAGCTTCTTTTTTTTTCAATTGAAGAGGCTACTTTTATTTTTAATCTTAAAGGCTACTTTTATTTTCAATTTAAAAAGCTACTTTTATTTTCAATCTTAAAGGCTACTTTTATTTTTAATCTTAAAGGCTACTTTTATTTTCAATTTAAAAAGCTACTTTTATTTTTAATCTTAAAGGTTACTTTTATTTTTAATCTTAAAGGTTACTTTTATTTTTAATCTTAAAGGCTACTTTTATTTTTAATCTTAAAGGCTACTTTTATTTTTAATCTTAAAGGCAAATTTAATTTTTAATCTTAAAGGCCAATTTTATTTTCAATTTAAAAAGCTACTTTTCTTTACAATTGAAAAGGCTACATTTATTTTCCATTTAAAGTCTACTTTTCTTTGCAGTCAAAAAGGATACTTTTCTGTTTAATTAATAGGGTTACTTCTGTCCTTAATGAGAGGAATTGCAGAAGACTGAACTCAGTATAGTGAACCACCCTCATTTCCTTTGTATTTCATTAGTAAGATGTAAGTTTCATTTTAGCAGCTTCTTCCTATGAACCACTGCTTTGTGGAAGTAGCTTCCAAGAGAATGCTTTCCCAATCACTACAATCTTAACCTATTCAAGCCTAGGATTACCTTCTCCACATAGATGTACAAACTGTGTCTCTAATTTTATAACCTCTACATTGAGTGGCTCTCGGACCATGTCCAGGGTGAACCTTATTGTAAAAATAAAAGTAAAGAACAATTTAGTTGAAGTATAGTTTATTTTGCTTTGACTTGTTAGAAAATATTACTAACTTTAGTAAGTTTGTTTTTACTCATCTAGATACACACGCTTGATCACCAAAGTTAAGCAACGTTGAGCCTGGTCAGTACTAAGATGGGTGACAGTGACGGATGTGCATTGTGGTGCAGGATGGACAAAATAATGAAAACACTTCATACCATTATAGCATAATTTGGAAAATTTGATTAAACTGTCAAAAGCTTGTTTATTTTTTTTTTTTTTGTTGATTTAATATTAGTGCTACTTCATTTTTGCTGGCTTACGGCCATATCACATTGAATACACTGGTTGTCGCTTGATCACCAAAGCTAAGCAACGTTGAGCCTGGTCAGTACTTAGATGGGTGACAGTCACGGATGTGCGTTGTGGTGCAGTGGATATCGGCTCGGAAAGAGAAATTGGTGAGCTGAGTTCGAATTCTAGTTGAATACCTTGCATTCACTTAAGCACTGGTATCCTTGGGAAAGGTATTAATCCGTCCCTTCCCTCCAGTTATGGGTTAAATAACAAGGGTAGGACTTGGGGACCCTGCCCTTAAAAACAAATCCCAATGAATCTTGATACTCGAAAAGAAAAAGTATTACTAGACACAAAACTTATATAAAAATAAACAACAATAAATTGTTGAAAGAAAAAGGTATTACCAGCAATAAATTAGTAAAATTTAGTTGGCAATAAATGACCCGCCAAGGTTGATATGCCATAAAACAAAACAACCAACCAACCAAAATCATTTTTGCTAAAATTGTAGTTTTTTTACAGACTTTATTTAAACAATATTATTAAAACCAACAGTCAGGTCTATTCAAGAATTTTAAGTGATCAACTTCATCTTATGGCTCAGGAACTGTTTCCAAAGGGAAATGCCATCTTTAAGGATAATAATGCACCCATTCATACTGCTAAAGTTATAGCTGAATGGCACGAGGAACATTCTTAGTGGAACATCTTATCTGGCCACCACAGTCCTCATTTATGATTAATTTTAGAAAAACAAGTGAGAAGTGGATATCCTCCACCATCATCATTAAAAATATTGGAGACTGTTTTTTTTATTTTTATTTTTTATTTTTAATCATATCACCCTAAGCAAGGCGGTAATGCCACTGATGTGCAGGGGGCTACATAGGAGTGAAAAAATTGGAAAAGAGAAAGCTGGAAACCACATCCTAAACAGGGAACAAGGGATGAGCCTCTTCACCTATTCAATAGACGTGGGTGGAGTGTGAACCGGGCGATAGTTTAATCTATCTACTCCAATTTTGGAAAAGAAAAAACCAGAAACTGCATCCTAAACAGGAAACAAGGGATGAGCCTCTACACCTGTTCTATAGACATGGGTGGAGTGTGAACAGGGCGATATACCGGCCTCAAAAAAGCTGAATGCTATAAGATATCTAGAGCTATAGAGTATTTGACTGGCCAAATCTAGAAAAGGTCAAGTTCAATCAAATCAGCTTTCATTATATTATTATTCTGCAATATTTTATTTATATAAGAATCAGAATTTTCAACTAAATTTTATTCAAAATAATTGCAAACGTCCTTGAATTCAACAAATGAAAGCTTAAGAAAAAAAAAGTTAGTATTGTGGAGTGAGTAGCTATGGTAAAATACAAAATAAGTGACAGAACTGTCCGACAAACAGAATTGATATAAAGTTTGCAATAAGAATTAACAAGAAAGAGAGAAGAACAGGGCAAAAAATAATATAAAGCAAGTAAACGACATATGCAAAGCAAAATGACTTCAAGACAGACCAGGACTGAGTCAGATGAGAACCAGGTTATATTATTCAAGGAGAGAAACGGATGGTGTTTCTAACATTGCTGGCCATAGAAAGAATGGCAATTTGGACGTCGTGAATGGAGGGAATCTTGCAATATGAACACAATTCTTATCAGCATCTAATTTGATTCTTTGAGCATCAGCACAAAATGAAGATCAGATCTGATAAAAAACATTTCATATCAACAGATTTCAGCAAAAGGTGGGTAACTGTAGAGAATCCAGTTTGTGTGAAAGGAGCTAGCCTTCAGTTCTTTTTTTAAGTCCCCTTCTGGCACAAGAAGGCGGTTTCCTGTGAACCCTCCCCTAGTTAAGATAGATTCTGTTTACCTAGTTAATGTGAGTGAATGTCATTCCTAGCCTGTTTTCCTGATATTTCTCTTTTGTTATAACCCACATTGAGATTCTCAATCTCCCCAATTTATTTTGAACCACTTTTTTCCATCTTGACTGGGTCAGTCTTCGATTTTTCCATTCCATTATTTATTTTATCATTTCCCTCTCCGTTAGTGAGTGTGCTGCTTTATTTTGCTTACTGGCAGAATACAGCAGTTATTCTTCATTTTAAGGGGTAGACATTTGTTATTTTTAGTTTGAATGTTTGTTTATACATTTTATTTTGTTTTGGGTATCCATCCTCTCTCCTCTTGTTTTCATATTATATATATATATATTTTCATATATATATTTAGGTATATTTTAAAAAAAAAAAAGTAAATAAATAAAAAATGGAAGAAAAAATTGTATATAAAACAAGAATTTTTATGTCATGGGTGTTTTCCCCATTTTTAAGTCCCTCTGCGAATATGTGGTATTATGGTATATGTAAGATTGTAAGTTGATGGATGAGTTCTTGTCGTGAATAAGCATATTGTAATGAGTGATTGGGTCGTGAATCTGATTAGCTAGGTTTAAGATAGAGAGTATTGAACAGCCTCAATCCCTCCTCTTTCGGCCATGTGCCAAAATTAATGGATACAGCATGAACAAATATTCATTCCTGTCAGGATTGATACTTTTAGTATTTGGAATGGAAGATCAAATAGAATCTTGCTAATTCATTTTCATTTGTCAAAGATACTGCTAAACTACAATGACAAATATCAAAATGGATTATTTTTTAAGTTTATTTTTATAAAAATGCAGAAGAATCTCCAAGAGCTAACAATATAAATTCTACACAAGTTCTTTGTGTCATGCAAGAAATGTGAAACAGAATCAAGAACAAAAACATTCATATTTCCCTTGATTATTAAAAGAAAATCTGTTATGAAAATAAATCAATATAAAAAATACAATAAACCATCAACAATCAAATAAGAACAAAGATAAAATATGACACAGGAAATAAATTTTTCTAATTCAGGTTACATCTATAGCTACAAACTAATGAAATAATAAATCAACAAACAATTTAAATATATTAGTAAAAGATATATATATATATATGGTAAATTGATATTGACATATAGCTTTAGCATAAGAATGGATAAAAACATCCTCTGCAAACAATTCAAATTTTGTATGAGTCAATTCCGTGCAGAATTCAAGCATTAATTACAGCCAAAGGCAGTCCTACCCCATATTGAAATAAACTTGCTTAAAATTTCAAGGTGGACAAAGTAATGGAAACACGTGTATTATTAGTATAAACATTATTTTTAGTGTTAGAGTTACTATCCCTATTTTTTTATTCTCTTAAACAGTGAAATAAATAACTAGTCTAGATTGAAAGGTTCTGCTAAAGAAAAATTATGCACCCAGCAGGAACTGAACCTGTGTTGCTTTTTCCATAAGGGAAAGAACTCCTATTACCAAGGAATGCTGCTACCAATTTCACTACATGTGGCTATCATGATAAAGAAAACTTGTATTCTGTTTTTTTTATGGAACAATTGATACAGTTTCAATTCCTTTCTCAGTCTTGGCTCATTTTATTTCTTTTACTGTTGAAAAAAAAAAAAAAGAGGAAAATAAATACATGTACTCGTTAAAAGTAATCTTTGTATTAATAAGAAATAATGTCATTAAACAATCAATTTAAATAAAAGTATATATATATATATATATTGTGTTGTGATGATGCTAAGTGGTAAGATTGCTGTTTTCAGTGGTCAGTGGATTAATGATAAAAAAATATTTTAGCAAGCAGGTTTTTTGTCGTAAAGTGCCTGATATTGAGATACAGATAGAGTGTTTATAAGATTAATGTGGAGAGGTTTGTCATTTAACTGAGCAGAATTATGCTGACTTCGAAGTTTCATGAAGATACCGTTATAATGTTCTCACTCTTTGGGTTTTTTTCCACATTAATTCTATGTGTGTGTGTGTGTGTGTGTGTGTGAGTGTGTATAATAACACAGAACTTATAGATAATTTTAAGCAGGCAAAACTTCATATTTTCCCTTTTAAAAAAGTAACTTTTTTATGGCCAACATCTCATCAGAAGAATCATTGATGAATCGTACAATGTAACCAGAAACACAGGATAATGGATGGAAAGTTCTGTTCATGCCAGAGGGTTGGAGTTCTGTATTCTCCCAACTAAAGTTATCAAATAACAGCCATTTACTGAATTTGAGATGTTATTCTATCAGTTGAATCTGCAGACTTCAACTTCTGAAAAAGCTCCCTTTGTGCAAGACTAGGTTGGCAGATTTGTCTTGTGAATATTCCTCCATTCTTGTTGATCAGGATTTTTTGTTTGGTTTGGTTACAGTTCTACTTTCAGATGATTAAGTCTTTAAAAGTCAGAATGGCATTTATATTGCCAAACCTGACAAAGGGTTGGGAGTGGTTATACAGGGTGACCCACAAAAAACAGATAATTTTAGATTTGCTATTTGATGAAAAAAAAAATTAACTAACATATAAAAAAATAACTTTTTTAATTTGAACATCACATTCTAACATTTGTGTTTTTGTCCTGTTTTAAGCTACTAAATTTCTTTCCTTTGCTTTTGTTTCAAATAACTGTAACAAATATTTCAACAATTAAACTGTACCAAATTTTATGTTTTTTTTGCTTTTCTTTTTTTTTTTTTTGTGGGGCACCAAATATGTTAACTAAATGGAGATCGTGTTAAATAATCTGACAAAATTTTGTAAAATTGGTCCTGTTAATTTGTGTGACAATACCAGTAATAAATAGTTAAAGCATCTGCTTTCTATATAAACGTGGACTTCTCACCAAAATGGTATATAATTGGATTAGACTCACTGGATCTCAGTGTCCTTGAATGTACAGTTTATCCAAGTTCATAAGGAAGCCATTCCTCTCAGCCCAATCCTGTCAATGGTGGATTCTGTTCAACATGAAATGGGTAAGTGGATCACTGTTTTATTACAGCCTATTTCTGATCTGTATTCTTCAGTTTGTGTTTCAGATTCATTCTGGTTCATTCTATTTAACTAGAGACCCTAAAATAAGTTCCACTGACTAAGTCATGGTATCCTTTAACAGAGTTTGGTTAGAAACATACCTCATCAGGATACCTTGCAGATTTGTCTAGATGCCCTTAATAAGGATCACCTGGGATCCCCAGTATTCCCGAGAGTTTATTCTTGGAATTCATGCATTTAGCTACAAAGGGAATAGAATTCAGTTTTACTGATATTATCTATGTCTAAGATTGATGTGTTCTGATGGGCAGTCTCTTGGGTCCTGTTTTAGCTAAAATTTTTGTGGGTTTATATGAAAAACTTCTATTTGAAAAATGCCACAAGCCCTATTCTTATTATTGATGATACATTTTCCATTTTCATTTCCAGAGAAGTGACTAATGTTTTTCACCTAAAGCTTAATTCCCTCTATGCATCCCTTTGGTCTACTGTGGAGGAGGAATGTGATCTGTCTTTGCGCTTCTTGAATGTGTTTGTTGAGCGGAAGGATGGTTAACTCATTGCTAGTGATTACCACAAAACTACATTTACTGGACTATACAACAACTGGAACTTTTTTATTCCCAAATCCAATAAGTTAAATTTAATTTCTACTTTGACCTATCGTGCATTGATGATATGTTCTTCTTGTAAGTTTGATTGTGAAATGAAGATTATTCATGGTATTTTCTGAGAAAATGGTTACTCGGAAAATGTTATTAAATGTACAATTGAGTGAAGGGTTATGAGTTTTAAGTCCTGACCTATGTTTAGTCTTGGTTTTTGCTCAGTGTATCTGAAACTGCTGTAGTTCAAAAGTTTTGGTTAATAGAGAGTTTGCTTGTATTAAGTTTTATTTTTCTGCCATCAGGATACATGTTGCTTTTGGCACTGCCTACATTTTTGTTGTTTGCTAAAGACGGTCCACACTATCTACAAAATAGGTTGGTTGTTTATAAATTTCCATGTCTTTGTGATGCTGACTACATAGGGTAGACCAATTTGTACTTGGAAACATGTATTACACAATGTGTGTCTGGCAATATCAGATAGGGTATGAGTATCTGCAATTCACATCTTATGCAGATAGCACAGGATTTTGCAACAGGATTCCTCTCAGATAATTTAGAGCATGCATATAAATACAGTGATTAGTGGTTTTCGATTTTAGGCAAAGCATGGCAGCTAAGCATCTGCAGATTTTAGAAGCAGTAAATTGCATCAGACGTCTTTATGCCAACAGTCGGAGAAATTTTCTTATAACTATCTACTAAGGTTTACAAAATTATGTCTTTGCCTGACTTCAAGAGTACTTTAATGAAAACTCTATCAGAACTATATTGAATCTCTGTCCCTAAACTCTCTTTGAGTTTTTTATTTAAGGTTTCTTGACTAATTTATTTGTGTTACTGGGCAAGTGGGGGGGGGGGAGGTTTTTACTCCACAATATCCCATTTTAAGATTTTTTTTTATTTTCTTAAATATTTTATCTTTTGATATTCACCCTTTCCTCTTTCTGGTGAGTTTGCCACATACTGAACTTTGTATTTTTTTTTTGTTTTGGCTTAACCTATAAGTTTTTGTACATTTTTTTCTGGTACTCATACTTGTATGTTCAACAAATTCATGGGGGTGTTTGTACATCAAAGATATATGCAGTACTTGCATAGGATTTTTCTTGTGAGCCTTTCTTTAGTAAACATTTTCTTTAACTGATTCCAATGCTTTTTGTGTTTCGTGTTTTTCATTTCACCATAAAAATCCTTTTTTTTTTGCATTCTTCTTCAACCTGTATTTGCAAATGCACCTCAGGAAGACCTACAGCTTTGAAAAATATTTTCTACTGTTTAATTTCACAAAAATTTCCTCTGATCTTGGGTAGTTATGTGATTCTAAATATTAGTTTAAGCCAGTCAAAAAATCAGCACAAATTCAAATTTTATTATCTTATTTTTCTTACGTTCACTGCTGATGCTGCTCATTTTGAATGGTCAGTTTTTTCAGTTGCATCCATTTTTTCAAATATGTCTAATTCTTTGTTGACTTGATTCAATACTGGGAATGGTACAATACATTTTGGTTTAAATACTGGCATCAGTCCTTATTTTCACATCAAATTTTGCTTTGACTTTGGAACACCAACCCAACTCATTCAACAGAACATCCAGAAAACATTTTTCAAATCTTCCTTGAAATTTTCCCATTGTTTTTTTTAAACTGGTCATTTCTTCACTTATATTTTTGCAACAAATATTTATAGGTAAATCCCAAAACTTGTATAATTTAATTCAGTCAGTACTGAATAAGTTTGTAGTATTTTTTAAAACATAAGTCTTACACACTTTTACACACTTGTTATGAAATGAAATGTTACAAGTCATTTCACCAATAGCAGATAATTTCTGTCGACATATCACATTCGATTTTCAAAGTTCTTTTCAATATAGGTATTCTGTTTGCTTTCCATGTGGCTTCATTGATTATTGTGTTATCACTGCCGGTGTCTAGTTGCATTTTTACATCCACATTATTAATTTTCATGTACACAAATTTTTCGAGGGTTTTCTATAATTATTTTCTTCATCTCAATGCTGAGATTTTTTCTCTGAGAACTTTTCCTTGCTTTAGTTTTACAATGTGACATTCTATGTCCTACTTTTGTACACTTGTAGCACTTTTAACTCTTAAAATAACAGTTGTCTCTGAGAGGTAACCTTCTACATCTGAAACATGGATTAATTTTTCTTTTTCCACATTTTTCTTTGGCTTGTATATATGTGCATTCTTTTTCTTCAATTTCCTCCATATTGTGTCTCAGATTTAGGATTCTCTGATATTTGTCCAATAATTGTTATCGTGTTATTTTTTTATTCTGTTCCAGTTTCTTTAGGATTCTAACATATATATTTGCATCTTTTTCACCATTAATCCTTGAATGAGAATCTTTTAAACATGTCCGGTGTTAACTCATTTAATTTGAATCTTTCACAATCTTTGTGAACTATTCCAGCATATGTGACAAAATCATTGTCTTCTTTTTTCATTAGATTCATACGCTTCCAATGAGTATTGAATAAAAAACTTGCTAAAAATCTTAGAATAATTGCCATTTCTTCAAAGCAAATTTCTCTTGGTTTTCTCAGTAAAACATCAATATTTTTCTTGTTCTATTGGTGCTGATTTTCTCAACAAATGTCATGTTTTTTTTTTGTTCTCCAAGTCACTACATTCTTTTTTGTAAATTTGCTTGTATCCTCTAAAATAAACAGAAAAGGTAATTCCATCATCTGAATTGTAGGGCATTTACCATCTTATTGAGAGTGAAAGTTATTGTAAAATTTTCTGTTTTCTTCCGAATTATTTCAGTTAAATTTTGTCGTTCCTGAAATTCCAACAGCTGTTGCTGTTGTTATTTTTTTACCAGTTGAGCTCATAATTCTTCCATATTTAAGAATATATATTTTTTTATACACAGCAAAGAGAAAAAATGAACCAATGTTGTAATTTTTCTTCATCACTGTTATTATGTATGCCACAGAAAAAAAGATATTTTTTCCGACTCCATATAAATTTTGATTCCACTATTATAACTCACTACTAACAGTTATAATATTAGGTCTTACTTAATTCCAATCAAACCTTAACGAGCACTCAATTAGAACTATATTAAATCTCTATCCCTGAACTATCTTTGAGTTCTTTATTTAAAGTGTCTTGCCCAGTTCATTTGTGTTATTAGGAGTGTTTTGTTTACTCCACTACAAATTTATTCATATTTTCTCAACTGAGTGACCTGTGAGTTTATATTTTTCTTTGTAAATTCACTGGAATGGTTTATTCTGTTTTTTTTTTTTTTTTCTTTCCATTTTCCTCTTTTTTCTCTTTCTTTTTAATATTAAATTACATTTTAATCATAGTTACTCATCTCTTCCCAGTCTGTCTGTTATCCTGTGATTCTCGTTACATTGTAATATTCTCCAACTATTCTTCTGATGAGGTGTTGGCAAAAAAAAACGTTACCTTCTTATGGAAAAAATATGTGGTTTTTCCTGTCTAATATATAAATTTATATTTGGGTAGGAATCTTTCTTTTAAACATTTTTTTGTTAAAAATGACCAACAAGAAAGATTTCATTAATTTTTTTCTTTCATTTTTCCAGTATTCTTACATGTTTCCTTTTTTTAGAGATAAGTAATGTAAAAATGTTCCATAATTATTGACTTTCTAAATGCTTTCAGCCACTTCACTGGCCATTCTCAAAAATGTTATTTTTCTGATGTCGTTATTTTATCCTCATGTTTTCACTGTAACATAAATTATTTTGTCTTTTTTAAAAAGAGCGTTCTTTAAAAGCTATCAAGTGAGCATCTATTTTTAAAAATCTTTTAAAACTCCATTTCCACTGTTAAATAATGTAAGGTTAATGGTAGGAGAAAATTGTTTGATATATAGTGCCTCTCTTATAGCAAGGTGCTTTTAATATTGTGATTTAAATAGTATTTTTGTATTTTCAACCAAAATTTTTCTTAAGGGTTCTTGTAAGTTATAGGTTAATAAATGTTAATATATATATATCTGTATGTATTTTTCATTATTTATTTGGTTTGATTTTTACTAATTTCAACTGAAGCTGTTGTTTGCTAATGTTAATACAATCATCTTATTTACTAAATAAATTAAATTTATTTTTATATATTCACCTCAGAATGTGTTACTGCTAAGATGTACAGATTGCGTAATGAATAGCAGTATAAAATGAGTAATTAAAGAACTGAGTTGAAATTAGGGTTTGTTATTTCCTTGCATGCAAATACCCTTAGGAAATGTCTAAATCAATCTCCTTCTATCTTTGTGTTAAAGTTTACGGCTTGTGTCTGGAAAAATCATTGTAATTCTCAAAAAGATTATTTATGCAATCTTCACGTGCAAAAAATAAAAAAGAAGAAAACAGTACTTAAAATCCAAAATTAATCAGTACTGCATATCAGTCAGTTAAGTGTCATACTTGATACATGCTTAGGCGATCATGTCTTGAAAGAGACTGACTGGGCAGAAGATTTTCCCACACTAGATTGCTATTACTTTCTTTGGTAGACTGGTTGCCAACCAAGGCTATAGAACTCAATGTGTCCTGCTATTTAACTCATATTAGGAGGGAAAAGAGGCGTATTATTGCCTTTCTCAACAGTCACTTACGTGCCATATATAATACATGCTTAGGCGATCATCTCTCTTTCAAGACATGAATGATCAGGCAAAAGATTTTCCTGCAGTAGGTTGCTATTACTTTCTGTGGTAGACTGGTTGCCAACCAAGGCTGTAGAACTCAATTTGTCCCACTATTTAACCCATAATTTGGGGAGGTGATAAGTTAACACCTTTTCCAAGAGTATTTGCACCTAAGTGAATGCAGTGAATTTACTCCAGAAAATTTTGTATCCAAATATTCATCTTTCTTAATAAAGTTTTATTCAACTAAAATCTGAACAACATGTCTAATAAAAGAGCCTTGTTTTACCATTCTGTGTTTTTTCTCTTTAAATAAAAAATGGCTTTCATTAAACAGTAACATAATAAAATAAAATAAGATATATATCAAACTTTTATATTTGTAAACATTTAAACATATAGTTAAATATATAAACATTTAAATAGGTGAGCTTTGTGGGTGTTGAACAAACCTAAATGTGCCTGAGCAGATGTTTGGAATAGGGATTGGCTAGCTATCCTATGTGCTTAGACAACAATATATATATATATATATATATACAAGCATATATGTGTCCTTGTATGTTTTGGTAAGATGGTCAGGTTCTGTGGTAGAATCATGTAAAATCATAAAATCCTGATTTTTCACTTCAAATCAAAAATGTCCTTCATTAAACAGTAACAAAATAAAATGAAATAAACTATATCAATAAACTTCTATATTTGTAAACATATAAGTATTTAAACATATAGTTAAACATATGAAATTTTTAAACCTAAACATCTAAACATTTTCAATAGCATGTATTTGTAAAGCACTTCAGACTAGAAAACGATCTATATATTCAATGTTTGTTTTGATAAAATGAACATTTTTCAAAATGCTTTGATATATTCTTTAAATGAAACAGTGCATATATGATAGCTTGTCATGACAAATAAATGGTTTTGACCTTATTTGTATGATGTAAGATGACAGGTGATAGTTTAATCTGAGCCCACTTCTTGTTTAGAAATAGAAAGAAAATAAGAAAATGACTAGCATCTCATCAGTAGCCAACATGATGTAGGGATTTGTTAATTTCAAATGCCACTCAAATATATATTTTTCTTTTTCTTCCAAGGACTTTATTCAAAGAAATTATTTGTTTGTGCTCATATTTTTTATATGATGTTTTATGTTTATCCATCTACTAGTAGAAGTATATGGCCTTGTTTGGGTATTTGAATATCTAAAATAAATGCAATCTCATGAATTCACATTAAATGTTACTTTTAAAAAATGAATGATATTGTTGCTTAATATGTAGATATAACAAGGAACATCTTCAAATGTGAGACTTGTAGAAATGGATATCAAGAGCATAAATATGGAAGAAATAAGTGACCAAAATTATTGAACCTATTGTATGACAAAAGTAACCAGGTATAAGGTTTAAGAAAGCTTTATTCAACTGAGAAAACAAGGTTTGCGTTTTGTGTCCTTTTATAGTCTCGGTAAACAGAAATAACTCTCTCAAAGAGGAGAATGAGAAAAAGAAGGGGAGACCATTCTTAATTATTTATAACAAGAAATAAAACAGATGGAAATGCAAAAGGCTAACAAAATAAGACAAATGGAAATGCAAATGGCTAACAAAGAAAGACAAACAGAAATACAAAAGAGACAAATAGAGATGCAAAAGCAAATTGAAGAAAGACAAATTGAAATCCAAAAGGCAAACGAGGAAAGAGAAATACAACTGCAAGAACTGTTATTAAAATTAACAAGCACAGCCTTGGATAGAAACACAGAGAAGGAGGAGACATTTTCACAAGATGCGGTGTGGAACGCGATTGAAATTTCTAAATACTCAAAGATAAAACTTTCGGAGAGTATTACAGGCAATACGAGAATATTTTTAATATTGACTGTCAGCATTAGAGTGAAAAGAAAAAATTAAGACTTCTACTCAGGAAATTAGGCACAAACGAATACACGTTCGTAGACTATATTCTTCCTGTCATCCGATAATGGAATGCTTTCTGTTATTAATATATCTAAACTATAATTCTAAATTTTTGGAAGGTGAAAATTTCACTGAAATATATTAGAAAGTTTTCAACTGAAATTAAAAAAATATAAAGTTTAGCATGTTGACTGTCCGAGGTCATTTACAAAATCTGACTTCAAATGCCCATTTTATAATAGCTTTCATATGCAATAAAATATTTTTAAGTTGGTTTATAGCTTCAACATTATTTTCACACTAAAAGTATCACTGTGAATAAAATCCTTGTTGGTGCCACAGATGAAAATGCATAAGAAAATGCCAAACACGAGATAATTCATAGTTGGCATCATAATAAAAACTGTCAGATATAAGTTAAATCATTATTTGTCTTTAATTCTGAGATTAGGTAGTATTTACACTATTTAGATTATTGCTCTCATCTTTGTCGCCATTTGTATGATGCTTCTTCAGGTGCTAGAAATTTTGAACTGGACCATTTATTACAATCACTGAGGTATATTATTCTTATTCCTTGCATAAAGCCTCTTTTGGTATTCGTGAGTTATCTCCTTCTAACCCTCTAAGTTACTTGTTCACCAGTGCTGTAGCCTGGTATTGAACTCACAACTCTTTGGGTTAGGTTACTGGAACTAACCAATATCTATATCCACTGGGCCAAATGTCCTTAAAGACACATGGCCTAGTGAATATAGATGTTTTTCAAAAGGATACAATTTAAATTAATTCTGTATTATAAATACATTTTTAACATTCAAGCTTAAACATTGAAATTTTTCTTAAAAATAAAAGATTTCATTCTCAAAGTGAACATTTAGAAAGGAAAGAAAGCAAAATGAAGTATGTTTGATATTTATAATGAAAAAAATATTTGGTCAGTGTAATTAAATTGAAAAAATAAAGTACAGATTAAAAACTACTGTAGAAAGAACAAAAACAAAAAGAAATTCAGCTGACTTGGAATTTTGTAGAAAGTAAAGCAAAAAAAAAAATTCTAAAATTTCTAAGTTCAATCTTTAGGGAATTAAAAGTTCACTTGGACTGTTTTTTTTTCTTTTTTTTTTTTTTCATTCAACAATTTAAACAGCAATATAAAACTGAAACTTGTTCCCTCTGTCAACAGAAGGCAAATAATTTTCTACCAATATTTTCTTGAATAAATAAACTATTTTTGTTCTGAAATCTTAACAGACTACTAACATTTTTTTTTGGTATTTTTGTCACAAGAAAAGCCCAAAAGAAATGTTTATTAATTTAGCAATGGTCTACTTTCATTGAATACTTCAGGTTAACCCATATTAAATCTGGTTAGAATGAAATGAGTAACCATTTCTGAATTTTAGATGCTGCAAGTTGAAACATAAGACAAGACTAACTCACAATCTTGTTGACAGTAGCAAACTTCTGTTTCAAAAATTTATTTGTTGCCAAACCACATCATTTGGAGATATTATGGAACACAAAGATTGTTAATGTCCTAAAAAATATAACTAGAATATTAATTTTAATCATCATTATTTTTTGACTATTATTTCTTTCATCTTAATTTAAGCTGAATTTTATCAGAACTGTTCAGATTGTCACTGTAGAGTAAGCAATGTTGTTGGGTCCTTGTAGCTCATTCAGTCAGAGTAACTGTCAGAAAAATAAACTTCCCGAGAGAGAGAGAGAGAGAGAGAGAGAGAGAGAGAATGTGGACATAGAAATCAGTATTTTATAGTGACTGTCAATTTCATGCTTCTAGTGATCTTCAGATTATGTATCACTACTCTTTTAGCTGTCTGTCGAAATCTGTTATCATCAAGCTATCAATGTAAATTTGTTATCTCTCTATCTATCTATCTATCTCAGTCTGTTCATATCTATCTATCTATCTCAGTCTGTCTATCTATCTATCTATCTATCTCAGTCTGTTCATATCTATCTATCTATCTATCTATCTCAGTCTGTTCATATCTATCTATCTATCTATCTATCTCAGTCTGTTAATATCTATCTATCTCAGTCTGTTAATATCTATCTATCTATCTATCTATCTATCTATCTATCTATCTATCTATCTATCTCAGTCTGTTCATATCTATCTATCTATCTATCTATCTATCTATCTCAGTCTGTTCATATCTATCTATCTATCTATCTATCTATCTATCTATCTTAATCTATCTATCTATCTATCTATCTATCTATGTCTGTTCATTATCTATCTATCTATCTATCTAAGTCTGTTCATATCTATCTATCTATCTATCTATCTATCTATCTATCTATGTCTGTTCATTATCTATCTATCTATCTATTTATCTATTTATCTATCTATCTATCTCAATTTGTGATTATCCATCTAAATTTTTGATGTGTGCTATGGTGCAGTGGATATCAACTCAGAATGATAAATTGGAGTGCTGAGTTCAAATTCCAGTTGAACTTGTTGTATTCACCTACTCACAAATACCCTTGAGAAAGATATTAATCCATACCTTCTCCCTTCAGCTATGGGTTAAATAGCAGTCAGATTGGGTTCTATAGTCTTGGTTGGCAACCAGTCTACTGCAAAAAATAATGGTAACCTACTTTGGAAAAATCTTGTGTCCAGTCAGTCATGTCTCTTTCAAGACATGATTTCCCAAGCCTCTACCACATATAGCACTTAACTGATCTAAATTTGTTATTATTTATCTGCCTATCTAATATACACATATATATATACACATATATAGTACTGTATATAATTCAGTCACGCAAAGAAAGGAGACATGAGGTGTGACAATGAAATTCCTGAAAAATCCCTGTGAAAGCAAAATTTTCTAATCTGGTCACTCTGGGCTGCTATCCGTTTCAAATTACCTCCCTTGTTAAACTATGCTCTTCATTAGATGCTGCTGCTATTGCTGGAAATTATTCTTGGAAGTCATTTTCCAGAATACCTTTCAGTAACGTCATCAGGTGTTCCTGAATGTCAGAAGATTTGTTGCCTTTTCTGGACATTTTTAAATTTTGGAAACTGCCAAAACCTCAAAAGGCTAAGTCTGTTAAATAAGGTGGATGGATCATTTCTTAGCTGGGAGCTCACAAATACCGGATTCTTCATGAGCATTGTTATCATAGAGAATACACATCAGCTTGAGTTTGGTTCTGTAGATATAGGGAGATGATTAATATTTATTTATTCTGCCTTGTGTCAAACGAAACTCCCTACAGCTTACAGATTATTCATTTTCATCATCAGAATTATCAGAAGGTTTTGATCAGAAATGTCGGCCGCAGGTTGAAGGTTGGATTTGTGTAGGATAGTGTAATAGTGGAAGACTAAGAATATACATTTTTCATGTTAAGATAGAAATTTATTAAAAGAATAGAATAACAAGAATAGGTAGCAATTAATGTTCAATGAGAAACAAGTAATGAGTTAAGGGGATCAAGAGTTCATAGAAATATTCCATAGTAGTAATTTGTTGGAAAGAGTTTATGTGCACATACGTATGTATAAGCTTTTGTTTGGTAGATGTGTCTTTGAATGGAAAGAAGAAGTAAAAGGAATCAGCACACGAGAAAGAAGGAGACAGAGAACAAGTGCAGTGCGACCTTACATCCGGGTCGTGGTTGAAGTTTCATTTTAGTTGTGTTTCTCTCTTGTTGCTCCCATCTCTGATTGATTAACACTGATCGAAGTCATTTTTAGTCATCTAGATTTTTCGCACAGGATTGCTAAGTTTTTTTTTGGTCTTGCAAATCACTTCCATTGGTCAGAAAATCAATTTAACACCTACTCACGAAATCTGGTTTTGACTTTTTCTTTAAGCACATGATCAGTCCTTTTTCTATTTGAGAAAAACCAGGATTTCACACATCATTATGAATTTTTGCAAAAGTGAAGAAGAAGGTTGCTTTTAATTCTTAATTTCCTATTGTTGTGTAGTAGTTTTCACACTGAAGGTTATAATCAGGCTATTTTGGTTGCTAATAAACTTAACGCACCCAAAATGTTAGGAACTTGGTAATCTTCCACTGAAGCTGACTCCTTAGTATTCAGCTAACTGCTGACTAATATCAACTGCCTAGGAGTTCTACTGAACTCCAATAGAACTCTAAAGAACTCCTAAGAACTTCTCCTGTTAACTTCTTGTTATTGATATAGGAGGGAGAGTCCACTATCTGAGGAATAGATGTGTTTCCTCATAACACCTATCTACTACAGTTCTTTTCTATCAAGCAGATGCATGCAACCATTTCAGCACTTTGAATGAAACATTTGCATCTGTTTTTGTGTGTTTGGATCCCTACATTTTGTATCAGGTCTTCATCCTAAGCAAGTCATAGTCATATTGTTCATCAGGTGGGATTGGAAAGGAATCCTGTACTATGAGCTTGTCAGTCAGTTAAGTGCCATACGTGATACACGCTTGGGCGATCATGTCTCTAAACAGACATGACTGACTGGGCAGAAGATTATCCCGCAGTAGGTTGCTATTGCTTTCTGCGGTAGACTGGTTGCCAACCAAGGCTATAGAACCCAAACTGTCCTGCTATTTAACCCATAACTGGAAGGAAGAGACGGATTAATACCTTTCCCAAGGGTATTTGAGTGTAAGTGAATGCAAGGAATTCAATTGGAATTTGAACTCGGCTCTCCGATTTCTCGTTTAATGTAGGGATCCAAACACACAAAAACAGATGCACAGTAAAAGGATGGGACTTAGTTGCTAATTTTTTGGCTCAAGTAAATTCATATATATATATATATATATATATATATATATATATATATATATATAGTGAGCTAAGTTCATCAAAGCAGAAACTGTGAAAGTATTTGTAGAAGAGACACAGGAAAGCCTCATTGCGCCGGTGAGAAAGTGACTGTATCTGAGCTGCCAAGTCGGGATCGATCACATTACAGATTCTCCATTGGATTTTGTCAAGGACCCCTAAGTGGATAGCTGGAGCACCCAACCAGATATGGCTGCAATATTCAATGCACGGGTGAATGGTAGATTTATATATGTGCAAAATTTATGTTTTTATAAGATAACCATCCGCCATGTAACGAATGTAGAAAGTCAGCTATGAAAAATGAAAGTGAAAGATTAATATTAAAAAAACCAGTTGACAACAAACTAAGAAATGCACAAAAATCAGTGAAAGGGTTAATGCTAGGAATTCTTTAATGTGATAGAAATATATCAACATGAATCTGATAACAGATTAATCCAAGAACACTAACCATGGGTATATAGTACCCAGCACAAATGACGCCATTTTAATTACAATTTAATGAAATTTTTAGGACCTGATTTTCTTAAATAAATAATATGCTTTTCAGTTTCTATTAATGTTAACTCAAAGTACAAAGTTAGAAATGCCTGCATGTAAAATATTTCAAATAAAAGATATATATTTAATATTTTTTGATATTTTCAAATCAGGTATGATATACCCATGGTTAGTAGTGGTGTAACTTTAATTGAGGGTTAGTATTCCAGGGTTAAGATGAGAAATATCACAAGTAATTCAGTCAGTTAAGTGCCATACATGATACACACTTGGGCGATCATGTCTCTAAAGAGACATGACTGACTGGGCAGAAGATTATCCTGCAGTAGGTTGCCATTGCTTTCTGCGGTAGACTGGTTGCCGACCAAGCTATAGAACCCAATCTGTCCTGTTATTTAACCCATAACTGGGGGGAAGAGACAGATTAATACCTTTCCTAAGGATATTTGTGCGTAAGTGAATGCAATGAATCCAGCTGGAATTCGAACTCGGCTCTCCGATTTCTCATTCTGAGCCGATATCCAATGCACCACAACACACATCCCACAACAATAAAAATAGAGATGTGCAGGGCATATAAAAAGACAAAAGGATAACAGGTGGAGAAAAAGGTTGTTTAACTGGTGCATAGTGCATAATAGAAAATATTTAGGCAGAAGATGAGGGGTTAACTGATAAGTCATGGTAGAGAATAGCGCATTCAAATAGAAAGACTTTGGAAAGCTTTTTTGTCCTGATGGGATGAACGATAATATTTATCTAGTGAATAAAATCTAAAGAAGGATCTGCAATTTAATCAATCCTGACTTGGCATCTCGACTTCAGTCACTTTCATGGCATCTCTCTATCTTTGCTAAAAATATTCTTATAGCAACTCTGACAAGCTTTTTTTCCATGGTGCCCTGGCCATGTGAATTTAAGCATGCTACTAGATTGGCATTTAGGTCCCACTCTTTTACCATTGAAATAGTTAAATGCAAATGCCACTTCTATTCCAACAGTTTCTTTTCTGGCACTTCCCATTTGGGGAACTCCCGTTTATTTGCTTCCCTGATAGTTACAATCTCCAAACATTTAGATGCAACACCAATTGCCATTTTCTATCTTTTTGAATCCTGTTCATCTTTTATTATTTCTTCGAGACCCCCTGTACCCAGTCGTTTTTCTCATTGTAACCACCTGTGCATTAGTGGCAGTCCTGCTTTGCTTTCCACTCATGATGGCTTTAAATCTGCAGCATTGTTTTAATTGCATTAAAGTAACTTGAACCTTGAAATAAAAATTAAAAAGTTTGAATTAAACTGTAACCTCTTAAGATTATTAATGAATACTTATCGTTTTTAAATCATATTTAATATGTTTATATATAAAGCTGTAGGGTGCCCACTTTGAGTAAAGGATCTTTATTAAGAACAGTTGCAAGCAAGGAAATATTTTTCAAGTTATACATACATACATACATACATACATATATGGATTGATTCTCTTGCTTAGAACAACGGATGAGGGTTCAGAAAAAAAAACCTATATCAGTTCTAAAATGGATCTTTAGATATTTCTAATTTTTGCAGGCTTAATATCACTGGAGAAAAACATGATTATCATGAGGTGAATGTCAGTCAGTCAGTTTAGTGCCATACATGAAACACGCTTGCGCAATCATGTCTCGAAAGAGACATGACTGACTGGGCAGAAGATTATCCCGCAGAGGTGAATGTACTTGTTCCTTTTCATGACTAACAATTCTAACCCTGCTTTGTGTCACAAAGTGTTAGAGTCCACAGTGACAAACAGAATCAGCTTCAGGTGTGTTCAAGTTATGAGATTTTAAGTGACTGTGCTGTTCATCATGGTGTTCTTGTCTTATTCTTTCAAAGTTTTTTAGCTTATTAAAACATGTTGACCTCATTTTATGATGAATTATAGCCTGATGCTCAAGGTACACATCCACTGCCATTACACTCCTTTTTAGAATGTATTTAAGTTTGTTTATATTTCTGAAATGAGGTAGTATTTACAGTATTTACATTATCCAGACTATTGTCCTCATCTTTGTTGCCATTTGTACAATGTTTCAGCCGTTGTACGCTCCGGCCTTCTTCAGGGGCTATATGAACTCCATTCCTTGCGTAGCCTGGTATTGAACTCACAACTCTTTGGATCAAGTTACAGGACCTAACCAACATCTATATCCACTGGGCCATGTGTCCTTAAGGAGAAGAACAATTGAATGTTAATGGTTTTCTCTAGATAAGCACAATATGGGAACCAGTAATACAGAGTGCCAAAGAAAATCATTAATGTCAAAAATTGCAATATGAGCTCTGGTAAAAATAGTAGAGAAGACCATTAACATCAAAAAATTGCAATATGAACTCTGGTAAAAAAAACGGTTTACTGGACATTAGTTTTATAAGCCCCAAAAATTCAGTTGTTCTTGTCCTTAAGGACAGCAGTAGTGAACAAGTAACTTACAGGGTTAGAGGGAGATAATTCATGACTTCCAAAAGAGGCACTATTACCCCAGTGATTGTAATAAAGGGTTCAGTTCAAAATTTCTAGCATCTGAAGAAGGCCAGAATGTACAATGGCCGAAACGTTGTTGGTAAAAAAAATGAGCACAATGGTCTGAATAATGTAAATACTGTTTTTTCTTAAATTGAAGAAGAGGATGATCAACCCAATCTATCACATCAGCTGGTTGTCATGCAAAAAAAAAGACCTGCTTAGTCAAGTAAGAGTCTTCCATACTGACAAGATGACCAGCCCAGTGAAATTCTGTTTTGATTGAGATCACTTAAATGTCAAATATGTTAAAGAAGTTAAGGGCATAAATAGTCCTGATTCATGCCTCTTATTACAACAGATTTGATATAAGCATTTTATGTGAAATGCATCTGTCTGACACATTTACAATATAGAGTCCAGGCCTCGTAATAGAGAAGAGAGATTATCATAATGTCTCTATACAAAGTATCCTTTTTTGCAATACAATTTTCTAACTCATTTTTTTTATCTTAGAGTCAGTTGAGACCACTGAACCATGGTAGGTGAACATATTCATTATTCAGCTGCTTGCCATTAACAAATATATTTAGGAGTATGGTTAAATATTTGTCAGAGTGAGGCTGATGAAGAAGTTCAGTTTTTATAATGCTGATCAGTCAGTCAGTTAAGTACCATATTTGATATACACTTGGGTGATCATGTCTCTTTCAATCTATGACTGACTAGGGAGAAGATTTTCCCACATTAGATTGTCATTTCTTTCTGCAGTAGACAGGTTACCAACCAAGGCTATATAACCCAATCTGTTCTTCTATTCAACCCATAGCTGGAGGAAGAAGAGATGGATTAATTTCCTAAGGGTATTTATGCACGAGAGAATGCAACAAATTCAACCAGAATTCGAACTTGACTCTCTCTCATTTCTCATTCTGAGCTGATATCTATTATGCCACAACTTACAACTATAATGCTGATAGTGAGTCCAAAAGCTTTATATGCATCTGAGAAAGGATTTAGGATGATTTGCATGTCTGTTTAGTTATGAGATAACAGTGCACAATCATCAGAAAAAAGAAAATCCCCAGTCATTTGGATGTTAATTTATGTTCTGACCTCTGCTTTTTGTAAAGTTCACCTATTGTGTGAAAGTGAAAAGCAACTCCCTCTGTGTAAATCTTTAAAAGCATATTCCAACATAGCCAAAAAAAAAATGGGTTAAAAAGTAGAGGAACTAGAATACAGCCTTACTTTCTACTCATGTACATTATATATATATATATATTTTTTTTTTAATCATATCACCCCGAGCAAGGCAGTAATGCCACTGATGTGCAGGGGGCTACATTATAGTGAAAAGATTGGAAAAGAGAAAGCCGGAAACCATATCCTAAACAGGGAGCAAGGGATATATATATATATATATATATATATATATATATATATATATATATATATAAACACTGCCAGCCATAATTATTAGGCCACCCCAGTGTTTTAAAAAAATTATGTATTTCATACTATTTTTTAGTATTTATTGCCAAGTGAATAATTGTAAATGAAAAAAGAATGGTTCTTTTGTTAATATTGCAAAATAAAATGTGCATCAAATGAATTTATTAATATTTAATAATTACCTACATCTATATTGCAGTTTCATCAATGAAAGAATGATGAAAATTTAGGGTGATTCAGACAAGTTAATTTTTGCTTCCTTGCCTTTTAAATTTTGCAATGTAATAATAACAAAAGAACTATTCTATTTTCATCTGGCAATAAATACAAAAAATAGTATGAAATACATCATTTCTTTTTAAAAAAACTGGGGTGGCCTAATAGTTGTGACCGGTAGTGTATATATATATATATATATATATATATATATATATATATATATATGCACAAATGAATAAGTAACAAAGAAAATCTTTGCAATATTCAAAACAGTGCTCAATATAAAAATAGAGCAATGAATATTTATAATAAATTATACTTTAGAACATATACAAACTACTACAAAATTGTACATTTTGTTTCGACATTGAAAAAACGATGTCTTTGTACATGTTCTAAACTATAATATATATATATATATATATATATATATATATATATATATATATAGTTGTAATAAAATATCTTACACCCCATTTTTCCTATGTGGACTTACTAATACAAAGAACTATATATTGTGAACCCTGTATTCACTGGTGTCTTGCTTTGGAGATTAGTAATGTCTTACTAATCTCTGTCTCTTTACTTATTGTACTCTATTGCAATAACCCTTTCTTCTTTCCATCTACTATATTGGTTGCTTTTACCCCCCCCCCCCCCCCATGCATGTATATCACATATACTTTTTGTATATATATATATATATATATATATATATATATATATATATATATATATATTATGCTCTCACACCCTAATTGAGCAATCTGGAAGAATGGTTGACTTTGAAAACACAGTAGCTACTCTAGCATCTACACATTGCTCATTCAGTAATGAATTAGAGCACTCTGGCTACTGGCATATTATACATGATACATTAAAAGTCTGCCTTCTCCTACCGAGTGCCCATAGCTCAGAGGTAGAATTGCCAACTGATGCCAATTCGATCGGATTTCAATCCTGTGTAAAAAGCAATCGGATGTCTAACCGTACTGATGAGCTGTGATACAGCAAAACAGATCTGTCTGTGGATGACTATATATATATATAATCAATTTAAGTAACTTAATATTGGTACATAGTATTCATAAAATTTGTAATTGTACTTACTCCTGCATGTCTCCAATCCCAAGACTTCATTAACTTGTCATTTTGTTCAGAAATTATATTGACCCATTCTGATTGCAGTTTCTGCCACAAATCAATCACTGCTGTTATTATGACAACAGACATTATTTTGAAAAAAGTTTTGCCAAAGAGCAGGAAATGCTGTCTAATAATTCTTTTAGACAATACAGCATTTAACTTTGCCATGTCACCAAATGAGTGGGCATTATCAATACCAGAAAACTATTATATTAATACACTATTGCATTTAACTGATTTTTTTCACATATTCAAGAAACAGTCTCATCTTTATGCCATCTGATGCACTGCTTGCTTAACCTTAATTTAATTACCAAAGAACACTTTTGTTCAATTTTTATTAATTCAAACAATATGCTTGTTTGCAAAGGCATGTCTCGCTTTTTGGTTCTTCTTGTTGATGAGGGATTTCATGGCAGTAAGACCTGCATGAAGTCCTGCTTCATATAAACAATGTGATATTATCTGCTAAGATACTTTCATGCCAAATTCTTTAATTACCAAACATATAGCCCACTGTGGTGTCAAAGCAGTCGACCGTGAAGTTTTTGAATTGCCTGATTCTAACAAGGCCCTGTTTTATGTGACTGCAAGAAACCAGCACCATCCTAATGTAGGGACTGCCGAAGAAAATCATTGCCTAAAGTTTGAAATGAATTTTAAAAATGAAGAAAATTTTTCTTGAAGCTTTTAGTTTAATTTTAAGTTCAAGCTCATGTATTAAATCTGTTATTTCCACTCAGTAAAGTATTAAGTTGTCTGAAAAATACATGTTGATTTTTAAAGGAAATTAAAAGACAAAACAAAATTATGCCATTAAACATTTATTCAACTAAATATGAACCATTTTTTTGCACAACTTTTCTTTTTTTTTCCTTCAACTTAAAGATTTTATCTTTCCAAAATTTTGGTTGCTTTTCAGCAAAAAATTCATTCAGGTGTTTTTTTTATGTCATTCAAATAATTTTTGCAATTGAGATTATTTCACAAAGACCTGAATAAATGAAAATCCAAAGAGCAATGTCTGGTGAATATGATGGGTGGGGTAACACATCCCAGCCAAGCTGCATTAATTTTTACCAGAAAAGAATTGGCAAGAAATGCAAAGTCTGGCATTATCCTGATAGAAAACAACAGCTTTCTTGTTTGCCATTTCTGGGTATTTTTCTTGAATTGTTGCCTTTAATGTTGCAAGCAGTACTTATCAGAATCAATTGACTCATTACTTAACAGAAATTCATACTACAAAATCCTTTTCTATCCCACCAGATGCACACCATGACTTTCTTAGGATGAGGACATGCTTTTGGGATGGCTCTGCACAGCTTGGACAAGAGGACTAAGCAGCAGTCGGTATATAAAACGAAGCTACTCTCAATTAACCATCATCGACAATCTCACCTACCTCCCATTAGCATGGACCAGGCTTGCCTCCCAGAGAGTAAAACACTGCGCCTCCTTGGTCTCACACTTTCAGCGGACCTCAAATGGAATAACTATATCGAATCCATTGCTAAATCCGCTGCTATGAAAGTCGGTTCTCTGTGTAGGGCCCGGAAGTTTTTTCCGTCTAAATCTATCCTGCACATTTATAAATCTACCATCCGCCCGTGCATTGAATACTGCTGCCATATCTGGTCGGGTGCCCCTGCTATTCTCCTCAGGCTTCTCGACAAGGTTCAGAGGAGGGTCTGTAATGTGATAGATATCGACTTGGCAGACCGCCTGCAGTCTCTCTCCCACCGGCGCGATGTGGCTTCCCTGTGTCTCTTCTATAAATACTTTCACGGCTTCTGCTCCGATGAACTTAGATCACTAGTGCTCCCTAAATACGAATTTGCACGAGATACTAGATTAGCAACTAGATCCCACCCTTTTACAGTGAAACCGATAAAATGCAGCCGTAACTTCTACTCCAACAGTTTTTTTCCTCGCACTTCCCGACTGTGGAATTCTCTTCCAAATGATTGCTTCCCCGATGGCTACAATCTCCAGGAGTTTAAATGTAAGGTCAATAGATACCTCCTAACACACTAACCTGCTCCCATTCTATCAAGCACTCTTCCCATCTGCCCAACCCTCATCCTCGCTATCCTTACTCATCTGTCACCTTCCTCCTGACATTCCCTATGTCTAACCACTCCTTCTCTTTACCTTCCCCTATGTAGCCCCATGCACAATAGTGGCAGTGAAATGCCTTGCTTGAGGTGAGATGATTAAAAAAAAAAAAAAAATATTGTAAATATAGCGCATACGGTTTCGAACTCCATTCAGCACACTGTAATTATTTTGGATGTCCATCGTCGTGCAGTGGATATCGGCTTGGAACGAGAAATCGGGAAGCCGAGTTCGAATTCCAGTCGAATTCCTTGCCTTCACTTATGCACAAATACCCTTGGGAAAGGTATTAATCCGTCTCTTCCCTCCAGTTATGGGTTAAATAATAGGACAGATTGGGTTCTGTAGCCTTGGTCGGCAACCAGTCTACCGCAAAAAGCAATGGCGACCTACTGCGGGATAATTTCTGCCCAGTCAGTCATGTCTCTTTCGAGACAGGATCGCTCAAGCGTGTTTCACGTATGGCACTTAACTGACTGAAAGTCAACCCATGTCACTTATGCCAGGATCATTTTTGATGCATTTCTTATCACCTATCACAATTTGTTTCATAAAAAGTACATGGATAGAAATTAAATCCAAAAGATTCTTTTCACTCAGATCATGTGTTATCCAAAGATTGTAGCAATTTGAGTAGCCAAACCTCACTAAGTTCTCATGATGGTAGATTTTGATAAATTTACTGTTTCTAACATTTCCCACAGTGTGTAATGCAGGTTATTCTCAATCATTGTCTTGATTTGGTCATCATCTATAGTGAGGGGAGTGTTTGCCTGAGTGTTCTTCATCAATAAGTTTACAATCAACAACTCTAAACTTAGCAAACTACTTTCGTATTATTCTGTTAGCATATTTTTTTTTTTTTTGTTACTGGCAAGACATCGTTGCCATTACAGTAATAAAAAAGCACAAAGTGTCTAAAAATGCACCTTATAACCTTCCATTTTCATAAGGATACAAAATTGACATGAATTAAATAATATTTGACTTTCTTAAGAGATAGTTTGAAGTGTGCTCTAATTGGAAATGTAAGCATATGATATCTGTAGATAAATTTGATGTGTTCTAATGTTTGAACACAAACTTTTGATGTGTTCTCATGTTTGAGCACAAACTTTTGATGTGTTCTAATGTTTGAACACAAACTTTTGATGTGTTCTAATGTTTGAACACAAACTTTTCAAACAAGCCAGTACTTTGCTGTATGTCAAAATGAATTTAAATTGATTGAAATGAGTTTTTTTTTTCAAATCACTAAAAATGGCTGATTTTTGCCAAATCTCTCAACACATGATAATTTTCTTTATTTAAAAGTCTTTTGAAAATAAAATATACTTTTCTGAAACATTGAGTAAGATTAACTGATTGAAAATTTAATTAATTTGATTTGAAACTATATTTCTTATTTTTAGTTTAAAATATTGCAAAAAGCATTTTTTAACATGGTGATGAGTATTTTTATGAGGTGTTGACAACTTTCTTGATAGACTTATGTTTTAGAAAATATGCTAGGTAATCTAATCTTTACAAAAATTGGCATGTTTATACACACATGCACACAAAAAAGTAAACCATTCTTTAAAATACTGGGGGTCACTAAATTGCAGTAAGCTTTTCCATTTATGATTACTAAATATAGTTTTTACTTAATAATATGACATAAACGATACAAATTAATACAGAATTTTAAACAATTTAAATCTTCATAAATTATTCTTATTAAAATTTAAACAGATTTAAATTAATTCTTGTAAAAATTCAGTCTTCATCAAATTTTTTTTTATGACAATAGTGTTCATAATATATCTTGTTTGTAAAAACAATTAAAAGCTTTTCTAATTAAATAATGTTTGTTTTATTGCATTTTTTATTTTATGATTAGAGCAGATTTTCAGTAACTGGCTGTCCTATTTTGCAAAAAATGTTGATAATTCTCCAAGGATGTGTACTTATGACTGATATAAACATTAAGTGGTACGAGAAATAGTTTCCCAAAATTTCATAAAATTAAATAAATGAGGTTCTACAGATGTAGAAAATATATTTTTACCAAGATTTTTTTAAAAAAAGGAAATAACTTAATTCAATTCTGAATAAGTCCTAAAAGTTTCATTAAAATATAATGATTATTTCATTATGCAAGAATTCTCAAATCAAGGTGTTTTTCAATGCAAAAGGACACAAATTCCTTATGTGAGTTTATTGTCACGTTTTTTGTTTTTTTTTCTTTTTGCAATAAAGAGTTTGTGTATTTTTATTTTAACCCAATATCATTGATGTGTGTATTATTGATAACTTTAAAAGACACACTTTTAAGTTTAGGGAAATAGAAAGTGAAAGGCATTCATTCATAGCAAATTAAACTAATTAAAACTAAACCTTATTTAATTTACCTCATCTAATTTAACTAATGAAAACTATGTCTCATTTCATACTCAGATAATTTTATAAATTCTTACAATATATATTTCTATTTTGGAGTTTTCATTGCATTTAATCATTTGAGCTTTCACATGTTTTACAGTTTTACATTTTTTATTTCAAAGTTTTCTCTGTTAAAACCTTTTAAAATCTTTTAAATATGTTTTTTTATGCATTGTAAACATATCTAAATATTGATAAAATGACTTTTCTATCAAGCAAAATGCTGGGGCTTATTAAAAGTATTTTTAACCTATTGATTGTTTTTGTTTGTGTATTTAATGGCAAATCAATTCCTTATGGGTCATTTTTTTTTTTTTTTTTTTTAATCGTATCACCCTGAGCAAGGCTGTAACACCACTGATGTGCAGGGGGCTATGTAATAGTGAAAAGATTGAAAAAGAGAAAGCTGGAAACCACATCCTAAACAGGGAACAAGGGATGAGCCTCTTAACCTGTTCAATAGACGTGGGTGGAATGTGATCCGGGCAATAGATAGATCTATCTACTCCAATTTGTAAACATATCTAAATATTGATAATATTACTTTTCTATCAAGCAAACTGCTGGGGTTTATTAAAAGTATTTTTAACCTATTGATTGGTTTTGTTTGTGTATTTAATGGCAGATCAATTCCTTATGGGTCATTTAATGCTAAAATCTTTCTTGAGTTTTGGTTATTTTCTTTTATTTAAAAAATGTATTACTGGTAATTTTTTGAATTCTATTTTTATAATTTCATGTTTTGGAGTCCACTATTTGTTAACACCCTGTGTCAGGGTGGAACTGGGGACAAAAGCTATGCTTTTCAAACAACCCGATCGAAGGTCTTGTTGTCGAAAGTAGTTTATTGATATACCAAGGACAATTAAACTGTAGTAAGCCTCCTTATAATTTTTTAAGTTTATCTTTGAATTCATTGCATTCACTTATGCACAAATATCCTTAGGAAATGTATTAATCTATCCCTTCCCTCCAGCCATGGATTAAATAACGGGATAGTTTGGATTCTGTAACCTTGGTTAGCAACCAGACTACTGCAGAAAGTAATGGCAACCTAATGCAGAAAAAATCTTCTGCCCAGTCAGATATCTCTCTTACCTGACTGACTGAATTCTCTACATATGGTATCTTGCAATGATTTTCAATTGCTGGTATTTGGGTTCTTCTCTATCTTGCTTTTTCAAAGAAATGCACCTCTTAGCTTCAAAGAACAATTTACTACTCTTAAAATACTTTAACCACTTTTGGGCAGTATGGTAGGTTGCTATTTTTTTTTTTTTTCTAAATTCATTAAGCAGCTTTAACAACTTTGATGTCTGGTTCAAAAATAATTCTTTAAAATGACCAAAATCTTAATACTTATATCCACCATTATAACATCTGAAACAAGTTGTCCACCTGAATAGTATGTACAGGGTGACACTTGTTTAAAATAATAAAATAACCGTCATTATGCAAAGTAAGCAATTGTGAAAACAGCAACATATATTTTGAAACAAATGTGGATGAAATCGGTTTATGATATTAAATTTTCAGTTGTTTCTCCATTTTGTTTTATAATAAGGCTGCACAGTTGCTCAAAGTATTGACAGATTATCCATAACTTGAGATGTAAACTCAGTTTCTAAAAAACACATTTTAGAAAAAAAAATTAATAGATTTTCTAGATATTCATTACTGTAAATTTATAATAAGTGTGGCACAAGGCTGAAGGGAAAGTGAGTTAAGGTTGGTCTTCACTTTCTATCCTGTACCTGGCTAATCAGATTTATGACATTATAAGTTGCTCATGAAAAGAACTCGTTCATCACCTTCCAGTCCTTCATATACCATAATATCACATATTTTCAGGGGAACCTAAAAAAAATTAAAATTAAAATACATATTCTATTCATACAAACCTGTCCTGAAGATCTTGTTGGCATATCAACCCATTGAGGTTGAAATGCTGGAAAACAAAATAAACCAAAACCTAATTCACTGTTTGATAAAGTCTTTTACCAAATCTTTTGAGATAAAGGTAAATCTTTCTTCCAAAATTAATTAGCATATCACCTTGAGAGATTTCTTCTGAGTATGAAAGTGATACTTATTGCTAGACTTATGTTTCAGTTTGGTAGAATAGAAGGTTAGCAAATCCTTGTTGATATTGGTTGTTCCTCCCCATTCCAACTTAACAGATTCAAATTAGCAGCAGGAGTCTTGTCACACCTGCCAAGTTAAATGAACTTAACCTTGGAGCTCAATATAAACTCTTTCAATTTTTATCTCAGAAGTTTTTGTTTGAGTTGCCTGGAGAACTTTTGTCAGTCTGAACAATTTTTTGTCTTAGATCTTTTACCTGAACATTTTGTATCTCAAATAGTGATGTGCTTCTTGGGATTTTCTTAATGTATGTATTAGTCATTTTTTTTTTAATTACACCTAGTACTCTTACCATTATTTGAATGATTTAAATGTCACATTCTTGCAATTTCTATTTCCAAATTATCATTTTTAAATGTTTGTCAAATTCTTTTGCCAAAATTAATTTTTCTTTTTCTGCTATTATTATTATTCATTTTAATATTTGTACATAAATATACATACTACTAAATCTCAATTTGAGGTGAGAGTTTATTGTGACATGTTTTATTCAACAAAAAGCCCACTGGTTAAGGCATTTGTTTTATTGTTAGGAAAGCACATTTTAATAACTTACGGTAGACCCAATTACATCATGTACACATACACAGCTACAATCTCTAGGAATTTAAAGGTAAGGTCAATAGACATCTCCAATCTCACTAACTCACATCCATTCTCTCAAGCTTATTTTTCCCTCTACTCCACCCCTATTCTAGGTATTCTTATCCATCCATTACCCTCCTCTTGACATTTCCTATAACTAACCCCTCTTTCTTATTACTTTCCCCTATGTAACCCCCTGTGCAACAGTGGCAGTATCATGCCTAGCTTGGGGGGAAATGATTAAAAAAAAATCCATAATATTAAGATATAATATTCATAAATGTTTGTTTGGTTTTTAAGCATATACATTTACAGCTCAAGGTAATTCAAATCTGTACATTGATTGCAAGAAACCAAATACAATCCACACAACAAAATACTTTCATAATTTTGCATTGACAGTGTCCTTTGTAACATCTGAACAGTACTGGTAAGTAAGATTTTTTTTAGTTTCTTTAAGATTGGAATTTCTTTAGCTGGAATTTATTCAAAGAATTTTTCAGTTTTTTGTTTATCAGAAAATGCTCCAATCACTACTGGGATAGTAGTGGCTGCTTTTTTTCTTATTATTGTAAAATCTATGAGGGATACAAAATTTATTTGGGGTTCAAAAATCTTAAAAGTAAGTATAAATATATACACAATTATATCCAAATAAAGAGTGTGAAAAGCAAGGGCAGTATAATGAGTTGCATATGCTTGTTAATATTTCTGTTTATTGTCCTTTCATTGTCATCAGAAGAGTGCACTTGAATTACCATTTTTAGAGAATCAGAAACTGTTTATATTAAGTTCAAGCCACTTTCCATCTTTAGGCGGAAGGAATGATTGCCATGTTAAAATGTAATCTATGATTTATCTTGCTGATTCTGTGGTAGTATTCCATCTAAATTGATTTTTTTCTTGTGTACATATGTGTTTTGTCCTCAGTTGAGCAGTGAGGAGTTTTTTGTTATATATTTTAATTCTTTATTATATTTTTCAATCTTCTACTTTATGGTAAGTAATGTTTTATTTTTTTTTCTTCTTATTTTCCACTTCTGTATGTTTTTAGTTGTTTTAAACATATACTAGCAGTATAGCCTAGTGTTGCTTGGGTGTAATGAAAGCTTTTATATATATAATCGATTTTCTGCACTATTGTAAGAACTGCAACCTTGAAATTTCTGAATATCATTTCTTATATCTTTGTCTATAAGTGCATCAAATTTGATTAAAATCGGACTACTCCTTCTATAACCCGATTTTTTTCGATTATTGATTTTCGATGTTTATCTGGGGTACCTCAACACAAATCCTAGCTAAGAACACTCGCAGATGCTTATAGTACAACTGTGTAAATTTTCAAGAAAATCGGTTCAGCCGTTTCGGAGTCTGTAGGTAACGGACACACAGACAGACACACACAAAGTTCCATTTATTTAGTTTAGATTTAAATTTTCTCATCAATTGATCTCCAATAAGTGAGGAGTGAAAGCACCCATTTTTTTATTGTTCTATTTTTTCTTGTCCACCACCACCACTTTATGGTAAGAAAATGTTTTTTTTTTCCCCTTGTGCTTGTGCTTCCTCTTCCAACTATTTTTAAAAGTATATATTTGTGCATATAACTATATATACTTTTAAAATGTCCCTTTTCAAAGCCCTGATGGTGTAAGACAGAATTCTAATGAAATATTCTTTGGAGTAAGAATCAAAAGATGAAATGTATTTTGATACTATTCATATTGTTTGGACTGCTGTTCTCATATTTGTTGCTTTATTCATGATGTTTTGGGTGTTGTATGCCCCAACCTTCGTCAGATGATTGGTGGGTTAATCAACTGAAGAAGGTCAGAGTGTACAACTGCCGAAACATTGTGGATATAGCAACAAAGACGAGGATAAGTTTCAACAACATAAATAATTGCAATACCTCATCTGAGAAATATAGACAATGTCTTTTAATACATTCAACTATAGTCTTTCTGTTTCTAATTTTTCCACACCCAGTAACCCCCTGTCTTAGTGGCTTTAATACCTTGCATGGGGTGAAATCAATTAAAAAACATTATTTTCAGATATAAGTTTTGGAGTAAAGATTTATAAAGAAAATCTTTGATATCCCCTTGTAATATAAACAACATAATGTTAATATTTAATCATGCAAACATTTCTCCAGAAATTTTAAGTTAAAATTTTTCTTATCAACTTAAATTATATTCCAAAGAAACCAAATTATTTCTTTAAAAATATTTTTTTTTGAAAGACGGGAATATAAAACATTCAGTTAAACTTTTAAAAAATCTTTTTATAATGTCCACCTACTTTTTATGCTATTGAAAAGTCTTAAAGATTTTAATTTAATTAATACTAGCAGTATAGCCCGGCATTGCTCGGGTGTAATGAATGCTTTAAAACTAATCCATGATCCTAGAGCTCAGACTCTTTGGATATTGACATAAAAGACTAAAAAGCAATAGTTGTTTCCAGTTAAAGTGAAACTGTAGACTGAAAGAAAAATGAATGGATGTAAGTTAAATTTTGATTTCCTGGTATCGATATCAAATAAGTTTTTTTCATTGTAAACTGAATTTTGAAGGCTAAATAAGTCCTCTGAGTAAATAGTATCGTGGCTGAGACTAAGAACTACAATTATACCTACTTAGAGCCAAACCTGAAGCAAAAACTAAAATAAAAGGGCTGAAAAAATACAGACATATAGGCAGATAAACAGATACACACACAAGCATCTTGCCTTTTATATATATATATATATATATATATATATATTGATTTTCTGCATTATTGTAAGAACTGCAACCCTGGAACTTCTGAATATCATTTCTTATGTCTTTGTCTATAAGTCTATCAAATTTGATTAAAATCGGACCACTCCTTCTATAACAAGATTTTTCGATTTTCGATATTTATTGGGGGTACCTCGACACAAATCCTAGCTAAGAACACTCGCAGACGCTTATAATACAACTATGTAAATTTTCAAGAAAATCGGTTCAGCCGTTTCGAAGTCTATAGGTAACGGACACACACGCACACAAAGCTCCATTTATAAATAAGTTTAGATTAGATTTACAATATTACGTAAGCTATCAATTAATTTTTACAGTATTTCTCACATAATGTACAGAACTAATCATGTGCTCAAGTCATTTACATAGCAATGTTGATATCAAATCACTCCTTGAAAAATGTTTTCATCAGAGTTTCAAAAACATCACATTCCTGATGAATTATCCAGAACCTGGACAAGTCTCCCACTGAAATGTTTTGTCTGTAAATTGCAAATCTCCCCTTGGAGCTAAGAATTTCTTCTGAACTTAACCAATCCTGACATTCTATTTCACTAGAGTCTTGTAATAAATCTCCACTCATACTTCTAACCATTCCATTCATTCACAGGCACTCTTATTTGCTTGATGTCAGCAGGACTCTCCTAAACTTCTTATTTTGTCTTTGATGTAATGCTAACATTTTTTTTTTTTTACTTATAACAAGAATTGTATTCTTGCAGATTAATTAGAGCGTGACTTGTCTAAGCTGCTTTTGCAACCACAAGCTGATTCAGGCAAAATTCTTTTTTCATAGACTGTTTTTTTTTTTCATAGACTTCAGTGATCTGTGACAGTGTTGACAATCATTTGTATCTGACTCCAAATAATTTATCTTCCAACAGAAATATAACCTTGTCAAAAGTGAATTAAAGCAAAAGTTTGGAATTAAACTCAAGCAAGAATAAGCAAAGTTCTAGCTTCAAATAAAGTACCAATAATTATTTTAAGAAATAATATGAAATTTTTTTTTATATATATAATCATATCACCCCAAAGCAAGGCATTTTATTACCACTGTTTTGCAGGGGGTTACATAGGAGGAAAGTTATGAGAAAGAGTGACAGATTATAGGGGTGTCAGGAAGTGGGAAAGAGAATGATGAGAATACTGATGAGAGTGGAGTGGAAACAGAGAGGAGCATTCGAGAGATGATGCAGATTCGTGAGATTGGAGATGACTACTGACTTTAAATTTAATTTCTTGGAGATTGTAGCTGTTGGGAAAGCAAGTAAATGAAGGAAATTCCACAGGCGGGAAGTACGAGAAAAGAAGCTGCTGGAGTAGAATTTGCATTTACAATTTATTGGTTTCACAGTAAAAGGGTGGGACTTAGTTGCTAATCTTGTGGCATGAGTAAATTTATATATAAATTTATATATTTTATAAATCATTTAAGTCTTTGAAAGACTGAAATGCAATGAGAAATTTTGAGTTAAAAAGATAATCAACTGCTGGAGAAAAATCATACCAGTGCCGTGTGTCTAGATGGAGTAAGTTTCAAAGTTAAACTATATATATATATATATTGTGTATTTTGGCAGTATTTTTTCATTAATACAGGTTTCATTGAATAATATAGATATGTTCTGTCTATTTATTTTGAGTAAGATCTGTTCGTATAATCTGATTAGCTTGATAGTGTTGTCATGGAAAGATCACAATAAATCGCAATAATTGTTGATTTTTTTTAACAGGTTTGAGCTTTCGGCTTACATAAGCCATTATCAAAGGATGAACATTTAATGTTCAGTGAACATAGAACATTTAGATTATTATTAACAGAGTGGAGTTATACAGAGAAAATTAGACAGGTCCATTTTTTTGTGTCACACATGGCTGTAGACATTATTCCTCATATCAAACGAGAAGGTATCAACAATATGGCACTGCCATTGAACTTTGTGGGAACATGGATTCATTGTTTTGCTTTCCAGATACAGAATTATAAGTTAAATGACCACAAAGTTACAGGTGGAAAAACAAGATTACAGATCTGTTTTTAGCTGCAGCAGGACGTAAGGTTATCAGAAACATCTGTCATGGCATATCCCAGACAATTAAAGGATTTGACTTTTTCACAAACTTTGGACATTAATGCATGGTCATCAGTAAAAAGGGCAGCCCAAAATGCCAAATACAGGTCGGGGATACCAGAATCAAGCAGGTACAAATATTTAAATATCTGGGAAGCGTTATAACAGAAGGCGGAAAGTACGACACAGAGATCTGAAGGCAAATTGGCATGGTGAAGGAAGCATTCCAGAAGTTGAGTAAAGTATTAAGAAACAGGACAATTTCGCTAGAAACTAGAGAGTACTGGATTGCTACATGTTGTCCGTCCTTCAATATGGCAGTGAATGCTGGACAATACCATCAAAGATGAAGGAAAAACTAGAAACAACTGAAATGTGGTTCTATAGAAGGATGCTGCGAATATCATGGATCGAGCATGTGAGCAATGATGAGGTCTTGGAAATGATGGAAACAAAAAGGAAATCAATACTGAGCATTAGAAAGAGACAGCTGAAGTTCCTGGGACATGCAATGATGAAGGAGGGCCTGGAGAATCTGATACTGACAGGCCAGATAGAAGGAAAAAGAGGCAGGAGAAAGCAACGGATAACATATTTGAAGGACCTAATCAGGTGGATGATAGAATGAGGATTGCATGGTGTAACAGGGGAAGGTGTTCTCAGAGCCACCAGGGATAGGGAAAAGTGGAAGGCCACGATCGCCTACGTCCTGAAGGGACAAGGCACATAGAAAAAAGAGAAATTTGCATCTAAAAATGAAGCAAATTATTGTTGAGAAGATAGTATTTCACAAGCAAACAAGAGCCAAACAAAGCAATAACGTGCATATACAAGCTACAAGAGGCTTGTATGAGTTTGAAAAACTTGGCACTGGATAAATAACGATCATACAGTAGAGATTAATTGAAGGTACGTGTGATGCTTTGTACAAACACAAAATTTTATAAAGATTATAACTGACTAAAGTTTCTTTGGATGCATTAATTAAAAAATCCAATACATCTAAGAGTAATATGCATCTATAAATGAAGTTGCTTATTGCTGAGAAGACAATTTTTTACAAACAGACAAGAGCCTACAGCATATTGAATTACCTTGTATTGTTGGACCTGGGTATGACCTTAAACTGCATCCAGTAGCAGGGCCTCTGATTTGGAGGTTGTGAGGAGCATGGAACCGCCTCTTAGTTGCTGTTGTTCCCGGGTCCACCCTGACCCGGAGTGGTGGCGCCTGTTGGGGTCCCAGCTATGGGTAGGTGGTTGACCCCCAGACTGGGGTCAAAATGCTATGAAAGTATTTACCAACAAAACCTTTTTTGAAAGAAAAATATTACCAACAAAACCTTTTTTGAAAGAAAAATATTACCAACAAAACCTTTTTTGAAAGAAAAATATTACCAACAAAACCTTTTTTGAATGAAAAATATTACCAACAAAACCTTTTTTGAATGAAAAATGTTACCAACTTTTTGAATGAAAAATATATTGCCAACAAAACTTTTTTGATTGAAAAATATATTACCAACAAATTATTTTTAAAGACTGACCCTTAAATGACCAAAATGGTTGATGGGTTGTTAAACTTAAACCAAATCAAACCAAACTTTGTGTTGTACAAATACTGTGATAAAAAGCATAAGACAAGAAAAACATGTCCACCTTTAAGACAAGTATATTGGAATTGTGAAAAGAAAAATCATTTCCAGTCTGTGAAAGTATAAAAGGAAAATGCAAAGGGTAGAACATTTAATACCCCTGAGGAAAATACGGCTGTATTTCCAAGACAAAGAGAAAAGTACCAGAGAAAAAAAATTAAGTGGTATAACTTCCTATACAAGTAGACACTGGGAGTCATGTCACCCTAATGCAAATAAATCTCTGAACAAATGGGGAAAATCAAATTAAAGAAAAGTTGGTTTAAACTAAGTTCAATGGCTCTTACATCAAAACATTAGGTTGTTTTAAATGAACTACTGAGAGCAATACAGGTTTCAAAATTGTTCACATCATGGTCATGAAATGTGAAAAAATGTCATGAACTCATGGAGAGAGATGTTTTGTAAATGAATACAACCAAATTAATTGAAAGTGAAAAGTAATGACATGGGTATGTTAAAAGGACTCAAAACAGACATTCAATATTATACTTGACAATGAAGAAGTCAAGATGGAAGAGAAAGAGCCTTAAAGGAAGGAATGCATGAGTGCTTCTGATGAAGAAAGCAAATTTAGTAGTAAAGAAACTATGGAAGAGAGTTCTCATGAATCCAACATGGATTTAGATCAGAATGAAGATGAGTCCAGACCTAGATCCTCAATAAAAAGAACTAGGTATAAACCTCAAGAGAGAAATAAGATCTTGTATTACAGCTTGAAGAAGTCACAGATCAACAAAGGGCATAACATTGCTTCCCTTCCAGAAGGTGTAGTAACATAGGCAAAATGAAAAAGACTACTAATAAGTCCTTATACCCCGGGGAGAACTTCAACATCATGATTAGTAGGATCAAATAAGCTGTTTTTTGAAAGTGAAAAGTGTTCAGTTGGTCTATAAATTTAAAGATATTTCCATTCAAACTGTAGCAGCTCATTTGGATGTTATCAGCTGAATCCTTTCAAGTTTGATTTCGAAGATTTTACTTTGAAAGAATGTTTTATCTTTGTCTCTAAAATAATTGTTGATTAGATGTAAATTTATGCGGTAAATTTTTATTTTAATTCCCGTCGCTTTTCCTGTTCAAACTTCGCCAAAACAGCATTATCTTTGCTGAACTCAAATCAACAGTTAGTTATTGAAGAAATCTACCTTTTTTGCTTTGAAAGTCCATAAAAAAATATATCTTGCACTTTTTCTCTCCCATAACTCTCATGAAGTCATGTAATTAACTGCAGAATGACGGACTGTGTAGGCAACAAAATTTCGCCTGTTTACATCCGCCTCTTTACTTCCGGTTAGGGAAGTAATGTGCTTTTTTTCAAAAAACACGCAACTTTCTGCTGAAATTGTGTACTGAAAAAAAAAAGAAAAAGTGCATTACTTCCGTAACTGGAAGTAAACAGGCGGATGTAAACAGGTAAAATTTCGTTGCCTACGCAGTCCGTCATTCTGCAGTTAATAACATGACTTCATGAGAGTTACGGGAGAAAAAGTTTGATATAGTTCGTTTTTTTATGAACATTTCAATAAAAAAAGTTAGTTTCTTTGCTAACTGACACTTGATTTGAGTTCAGCATATACATTTGCACAGAAATAATGCTATTTTGGATAAGTTTGAAGGGGTAAAACGACGGGAATTAAAACGAAAATTTACCATTTATGCTAAGCTGTGTCTGATGGGAATACGTTAATTTCCATAGTTTCTATCCAGGAAACATTTGTGGGTTCATTGACTGAATTGTTACTGTTGGCATGGACAGTGAAATGGGATTGTGGGCCACTCCCAAATCTATGATACATACCTGCCAAATCTGTGATATGAGGTTCCTCACTCTGACATTACAATTGTTGTAAGGTAGTATTCGTATAAAATTTTTTATTGTAACCTAATTATGTACAATAATGGATCATATGCAATATAGGTGAACAATTCAACTAGAAAAATTGAAAATAAATTACAATCTATCTAAATACAAATTAGAGACATGTCATAATAGATCATTCCATCTTAAATTGATACTAAAAATTGCTGCAAAACAATTGATTTATTTAAGATGGAATGATCTATTATGATTATTATTAGATTTTTCTTGTTGAAATGTTGAATAATTTAATGCATTCAACTTTATAGATAAAAAATAGTGAATTTTATATAGTGTTTGTTTGAGACTTATCATGAGCGAAACAAATTCATGGATTTGGACAAAAAAATAAGAGAATCTTGAATTATGTCAAAATTCATGAAAATTTTTCTTTCTTCAATAGTCAACTGTGCTTAGTTTAATTTGTAGCGTATATAATTGTAGGTAGAAAAAAAGCAAATGTTGATAAGATATGGAGGGTCACAAAGCACTCTCTAGGGCCTCCCAATGAGGCTTCCTTCCCAGTCAAAGAGTTTGGGCATAGCACACACCAACCCTGGCTGTTGATTGAGTGGATGTGCAGATATTATATAATGGATAGTGGCTTTGATTGAGAAATTGGAGAGTCAACTTCAAATTCATTGCCTTCATTTACACACAAATACCCTTGGGAAATGTATGAATCCATCTTCCACTGACTATAGATTATATGGTAGGACTTCTATTTGGAAATATCATTATTCTTCAAAAAAATTGTTAATGCAAGATTCATTCACAAAAAAAGGAAATATTCTTATAATCCAAAATATTTTGCCTTTAAATAACCTACAAAGGGTTGATAAGCTATAAAAAGACAATCTAAATATAAAAATATTTTTACAGGAAAATAGGTTTTTCCAGTCCATTTATGTTTTGTCTGGATAGGAGTTTCCTTTCTAATCTTTTGTTTAAAGTAGTGTAGAATGTCAGCACCTTGTTTATATCATTATTTTCCCTTTTAGTTACATTTTCTACCCATTTTTGTTGTTACTGTTGTTGGAAGTCTTCAAAGAACATGTTTTTTTTCTTATTTCATAAAGTTCTTTGTGGTTCTGTCGTGCCAGTGTATATAAGATATAATAAAGTATAGACTTCTTTAAGACTTACAGGATTCATTCATCTGAAGCCATTTTTAGTCATTGATCTGTGAAAACAGTTTTATGGAACTGATAAGAAATTTCTGAACAAGTTAGGCATCATACATGATATCTGCCTGAAGGTCTGCATCTGAGAGGCCTATTTAAGAGAACGACCCAAGTTCTTAGGTTAATACTTTGGTTTTGGAGAACCTTGGTGCAATGGACAAAACCACCCCTAATACAGCCTCTCCTATTTTTAATTCTCTTCCCTCCTATACTAAATTTGTTGTGACTCATCTATACACAAATGTAAAGGAATGTGTAGTGTTTAGTTTAATAATTCCACATTTTGAATTTTTATGATGCCTTCACTTAAGTTACTACAAATAGATAACCAAGAATCAACTTGGCACTAAAAATATGGAACACTTATTAAATAATTGAGAGTACCAAGAATTTTGTTGGAGTCTTTTAATTCTCTGTTAGTACTGTAGAGAATTGTCATAATATTAGTATGGCAGAGTTTTCAAAATCCCCATTTAAAATATTAAACCATATCAATTAGGTCTTAGTTTTCTAATGTATTGATTGTTCTTTCTTGCTTTTATAAAATAAATAAAAACGAAAATATTTGTATTTTGAAAAATGCAATTAAAAAGCTAGTACTTAAAAGTGAATATATAAGTTTCAAAACCTCAAATATGCAAAAATAAGTTTCATTTTGTCTATTTTGCTGAGATGAGGTATTGTAACTATTTACATTGTTCAGACTGTTGTCCTCATCTTTGTCATATTCATGACATTTCAGCCATTGTACACTCTAGCCTTCTTCAGGTGATATACATTGAAGTTTTGAATTGAGCCCTCTATTTAGTCCATGGGTAAATTGTTCTAATTCCACATACAATGCCTTTTTTTGGATATGTGTTTCAGTTAATTTTCTTTAGTAACTCAACTCTCCAAGTTCTTTTTTTGTTCCCTCTGCTATGGCCAGTTATTTAACTTGTAACTGTGTCAAGTCACTTTTATATCAAGTCAAGTCACTTCAACCAATGCTTTTATTTACTGGGCCATGTGTAAAGAGCCCAGTTTAAAATTTGAGTGTATATTATGTGAAGAAGGTTGGAGAGTACAATGGCCGAAACATCCTGAATATGTCAATAAAGATGAGGACAACAGTTCAAACATTTAAATACCGTAAATAAGTTTTTTTATTTTCACTAACAACAAAAAAAAATGTTGAATTTCACACAAATTTTATAACTACAACCAAACTTTTATTGTAGTTGCTTGATAGATTCAGTAAGCTACTTGACTCATATTGAAGTTTTTATTTTTTACTTGATAAATATTAAAGAAAAAGATGTTATGGTGGGTATTTGAACATTCACTGATACTAAGGAAAATTTCTCTAGAAACAAAGAGAGTGCTAGATTGCTATGTGATGTCAGTTCTTCAATATGAATGCTGGACAATATCATCAAAGATGAGGAAAAAACTTGAAGCAGCGGAAATGTGGTTCTACAAAAGAATGCTGTTGATATCATGGACCGAGCATGTGAGCTATGATGAGGTGTTGGAAAGAATGTCAATGAAAAGAAAATTAATAGTGAGCATCAGGAAGAGACAACTGAAGTTCCTGGGACATGCAATGAGGAAGGAGGGCTTGGAGAACCTGATACTGACAGACCAGATAGAGGGTAAAAGAGACAGAGAAAGGCAGCGGATAACATATTTGAAGAGTCTGAGCAGGTGGATGATGGAACGGGTTTTGCATGGTGTAACAGGAGAAAACATACTAAGAGCTACCAGGGATAGGGAGACGTGGAAAGCCATGATTGCCAACATCCCGAATGGACAGGGCACATAGAAGATGATAGTAAGGGAGGATTAGATTATTTTTCCAACTATTCCTCGTTTTAAGTCCCATAGAATCTTGTATTAATGAGTTGTAGTCATTTCTGATTTTAGTCATATTGTGTGACATGAATATTAGGACTGGAACCAGAAACTCTTTGTAGTTGCTTGGCAGAGGTATTCTAAAAGCTATTTGACTAATTATGAAAATTTTATTTACCACTTGTAAATATAAAGGAAAAATATTTTGTGGGTTGTTCTAAAAGTCCATAGTATTAAAGGTGGGTTAAAAAATGTTTTTGACTTTGTATATGATATTGAGAATTTTATGAAAGTTGAATACTGTTGAGTTTTTTTTTTTTTTTATTGATTGACAAGAGGAAAAGAAAAACTATTGGTCAAAAAGAAAGAATGCGTAATAAAAGAATGGGTCAGTAGAAATGAAGAAAACAATGAAAGAAAGTAAGTAAATATGAATAAAAGAAAGAAAATAGAGATGATATTAACCTCTAGGAGAGTGACCTGTTGGGCCTTCCCTGGCTCACATTCTCAACTGACATTAAGTGGGAAGATTATATTGAATCCATTGCTCAGTCTGCTGCTAAGAAAGTTGGTTTGTTGTGTCATGCTAGACAAATTTTCTCTCCTGAATCTATCTATAAAAGTGATGCGGGTGGACATTGTGTAAGTATTTGTTTGTTTGATAGATTCGACTTAGCAGCTGCATTTTGCAGTCTAGCTCAGTGGGAGTTGTGCTCAGATGTAGATCAAAATTTTAGAATGCTAACGACACCTTGAAATTTTTCAGAAAGCCAAAATTAGAAGTTGAAAAATATATATTATCACCCCAAAAAGTCAGGGATCAGTTTATGTATTGATTATAATATAGAATTGATCACTCCCCTATATATTATCTATATCTACATATATTGCCTCTCCCCATCCCACCCTAATCCAATAAAGACATTTTACATTGTTATCTATATCTATAAAAGTGACGAGGGTGAATATAACATAAGTATTTGCCATGTAAATTCATGTTTTTTATTCTTATTATTCCTTAAACTACCCTAGTGAAACTGGGCTAAACTGCTAGTTTTACATGTTTGTAAGTCTGCCATTCATTCATACTTCGAATATTTCTGCCATATATGGTCCAGTGCTCTTTCTGTATATTTAGAGATTCTTGATAAAATCCAAAGAATCAGTCATATATTATTGATTCTGATCTGGCATCTCAGCTTCAGTAACTTTCCCACTACCATAATGTAGGTTCCTTGAGCCTTTTTTCTAAGATGCTTTCATGGTAATTGTTCTGATAAACTTTCTCTATGGTGTATAGATTTTACAAATTTAAGCACAATACTAGATTGATATCAAGATCTCATCATTTGACAGTTGAATTACCTAGATATAACAGTACATTTTATGCTAGTAGTTTTTCTCACACTTCTCACCTGTGAAACTACGCCCCTAGCTCCAAGCTTTCTAGTCAACTTTGACCTTCAAAAATTTAAAAGCAATCTCAATCATTATTTACTGTCCTCTTGATGACTCTTCTATTATTCTCGCTCTTTAATAATGTTTCTCTTTTATCTTATTCTTTCTTATTCAGTAATCTCCTTGTGTCTTAGTGGCTTTACTGCCTTGCATTGGGGATATGATATATATATATAGCCACTTTTTGGTAGAAGAATATCTTTTTAATTTTTTATCATAACGACAAATGAAATACAAGGTTTTTTTAATTCTTATTCACTCTGATTTGATATTTCAAACCTGTTGCTAACCCACATAATTTTCCATAAATATATGCATGTACAGGGAGCTGTATGACATTTATCAACAAGTATATTTTAAATTTTAGCCGATGAAATTTATGTTCACTACATACTTGGGAAAGATATGAATCTTTTTTTTTCACCCTCCCATCTATGGAGTAAATAGCTGAAGACTGAGGTCTCCAGCTTTGCATGATAGCCAATCTAGGAGAATGATTCCTGGGAATTAAAAAAAAAATGTCAAATAGCAATAGTAAACCAATTGATTATATTTATAGAAAAGGCACAAGGGAAACCATATTACAGTGATCAAAGCTGAGATGCCAGGTTAGAACTGATGACATTGCATATTCTTCTTTGGATTTTTTTTCTAGACTCTCTAGGATAAATAGATACTTCCTCATATTTTAAATGAGAATTTTTTTTTTAAAACCATTTTTGGCTCTCATTTAAAGATATCTTGAATCATCATTCGTAATATTAGCATCTTTTGTTTTGTCACTTTAAATCATCAAATTTCCAAAATAGATTTGGTAATTCAAAATAATAAAGAAAAGAAATCTTTTTCTTTTTTTTTTTAATCATCTGAAGGAAAGCCATAATGCCTCAAAGAAATAAGTTTACTGGGAGTAAAAGAGAATAGGAAAACTTTCTAAGGAACTGGAAACCCAATCTTAAACAGGAAACAAGGGATAAAACTCCGTTCCTGTTCAAAAGACCAGGGAGGAGTGTGAACCAGATGATCTGTCATGTAATCTAAGTTCTGAAAGGAAATGACATTTAAAATTAACATTTTCATGGCATAAACACATACATATTTGTCTCTATTATGGATAATTCCTTAAGATATCTCAGTTTTTATTGTAGACAGAAGATAATTTTTTTCTAAGCGTTTATTTATCTTTTCATTGTAGTGTCAATATATCTAAGCCATTGAGTAATGTTCCCAGGTAAATGCCATGTTTACATTAAGCTTCTTAGCTTTCAATCAGCATTGGCCTTTTCAGAAAGGTTTGTTTGGGGATTTACTATCAAGTAACAATGATAAAACTACAATCACTTTGCTTTATTTTACCTACTTTCATTGTGAATTGGATAAAACAGTTTCTCTTGTAGATAATGTTTATGAAATTATCTTTTACAAGATTCTCAGTGATGCCAATACAATGTCAATCAAATAATCTTTGAATTTGTCTTTTTTTCTTCAAGAACAATTCAGGTTCATTAGATTCAATAATTGGCAAATACTCTCAGGAAAGAAATGACTTCAACTATATATTAAATAGTAGGATATGTAAGAAGAGCATAACCTGGGAAGTGTTACTTTCTAGAGTGAGATGTTCCAGACAAGAAGCATCGTAGAGAGTACAACTGTTCGTTATGACTGAAGAAAATTCAAGGTCTGACGAAACGTCTGTTGAGTACTTATTAGTTCACAAGAATTAATCAGTACTCAAAAGATGTTTTTGATAAATGTTATAGCATTTGAACAATGTTCAATGATTTAATTAGAAGAAACAAGTCTTTGGAAGTGGCAGTTTTTGGAAAATTTTTAGAAAAACAGATATTTTAATTAAAAATATTCTATGCATTTTGACCCAAGAGATATTAGTAAAAGCTAAGTTTTACTTTTGTTGAATACTACAAAAACTCTCTCAGAAAGATATCAACAAATATAGATTGTATATAAGTTTTTGTCTATATCATTCTATCATTGTACTTTAAGATTATGGTGGCAGAACAAAGAAAAAATTATGGAAGTTTAAGAAATAAACAATTGTATAAATGTAAAAATGTAACTGTTGTAGAGCAACTAACACTCCTCTGGCACTCAAGAATGGAATGGTCTCTGAACCGAGGTAGCTGAAAAATAGACTAATAGCAATCTGGGATTTCAGAGTGTCATTCACAATTAGTATCTGACTGTGCTTTCTTTGACTAACGAATTAACCTCTCCTCTCTTCTATTTGTTGTCCTGTCTTTTGGTGTTTGTCTTATTTGGCAAATTGGTATAAATGCCTCATTGAAAGAAAGAGATAAGTAGAATTGTAAAAGTCATACACAGAGGCATATGGTAGGAGAGGAAGAGTGAGTTGTGACTTACTGCAGTTACTTCCTTTGGCAGATTGTCTTTTGGAGATGGGAAGTTGTTTTTTGAGTCATTCGATTGTCTAAGACATCCCTTTGATTGACTTTTATGTCTTTTTTCTTAGGCTCAGATTAACTTCAATTTTTATTTTGTTTCTTTAGATAGGAGTGAGTACTATTGGTTGGAAATTCTAGATTGTATTTTTTTGAGTGTGTAAGTAAAGTAGAAGCTATATGCTGGGTTGATGTGCAGTTGACAAAATTATTAGTTTGTACTTAAGTTTTGGACTGTTCACATCTGGCCAATGGTAGAAATTTGTGTAACATGAATCAGAAGATCTGGTTTTAGGAAGATTATAACAATTGTTAAACACCAAAATGATTATTTTTGATTAAGAATTAGAAATAAAAACTTCAAAATTGTTTCGGTGTCTAACAATGACAATTTTAGATCAAGCAGGATAACATAAGAAAAGGAAGAAAGAACTGCTTGGTTAAAACAGTTGAATATCTGGTCAAAAAAAAAAAATAATACAAGTTTAGATAGAAATATTATCTCAAATCTAGGTTTGTACTTTCCCCTTCTTTTTCTCTGCCAGTACTTTCTTAACATTGACACTGAATATCAGTCACTCAATTAAGTGCCATACATTATACATGCTTGTGCAATCATGTCTTGAAAGAAACATGACTGACTGGGAAGATTTTCCCACAGGAGGTTGCCATTACTTCCTATGGTAGACTGGTTGCCAACCAAGGCTATTAAACCTAATCAGTCCAGCTATTTAAGCTATAGCTGAAGGAAAAAAAGAGATAGACTAATACTTTTCCAAGGGTATTTTCCACGAATTCAACTGAAATTCAAACTTTGCTCTCTAATTTGTTGTTCCAAGCCAATAACAACTGCACCCCAACGTCTATCCTAATGCACTGAATATAAGCAATTTATTTTCAGATTATTAACTATGAGCAACTAAATTTAAATTCGTAATTTCAAAAGAATTATTTCAAAAATCAGTACAATATGTCCTGTCTAAAAACAATCTAAAGCTTGTAAAATCCATGATATCACAAGGAATCTTTGAAATGTTTGATAAAATATTGTCAAACTCTTTCTAAAAAGTAAAAAGGCCTTGAGTTTAAAGAAAAATTATCACCTTTTTGAATGAAAAACAAAAATGCTATTTCAGTACAAAATGTAATATTTCTTTAAATGTCAGCATTTTTGGAAAGACAGACTTGCACATATGAAGAAGGTATTTCACAGTTGTGTGATATGCCTTTTCGTATCCTTCTTTTTGTCTTTTGATTTCTCATGCTGTTCACATCTTTATTGTTATGCTATGTGACTTTTATGAATCATTCTTTAAACACTTGAACATATGTCATAACTATTAAAACAATTCTCTTTTCGTTCATCCTTGTGTCAACAAATTCAGCAGTTAATGTCATCTGAAAAATCACAGACAAACAAAGGAATTTTTTTGTATATCTTGACTACTCGTGGCAAAGCTCAAATATTTTTTTTATCTCATTCACATACAAACAACTTTATATATTTTAGTTTGAATAAATTTCAAAGAATTTGAACAATGGTCAATGATTTAATGAGAAACAACTCTTTAAAAGTGGCAGTTTTGGAAAAACAGACATTTGAATTGGAAATGTTCTATGCATTTTGCCCCCAAGAGATATTAGCAACTATTTTTCTAAACTCCAATAACTCTTTTAGAAAGACATCAATAAATATAGATTGTATATAAGTTTTTGTCTATCTTATCCTAAAATATTTCTAAAGAATTCAGACATTTAAATGTCTGAGATTTATATCTTCTGCTATTCTTCCATTCTATTTTGAGTAAAATTCTTGAAGACATTAAATTTTGTTAGTCTTAATTTGCGTGAACGGCACAAAAAGTATTGTTTGCCAGAGAATCAAATGTTTTAAAATAGTCTAACAAAAAAATAAATTTTGTAATTAAAAACAAATATTATTCTGGTGTTATCAGCCCAATTACATACAATAAAAATATACATACTAATACACATACACATATATACATACTAATACACATACACATATATACATACTAATACACATATATAGATACTAATACACATACACATATATGCATACTAATACACATACACATATATGCATACTAATACACATGCACATATATACATACTAATACACATGCACATATATACATACTAATACACATGCACATATATACATACTAATACACATGCACATATATACATACTAATACACATGCACATATATATACATACTAATACACATATATACATACTAATACACATATATACATACTAATACACATATATACATACTAATACACATGCACATATATACATGCTAATACACATATGCATATGCTACATATATGATAGGATAAGGAACAATAATAAACACTTATAGATCTAACATGTTTCGCTTTTATTAAAGCTTCTCCAGATAATATTATTCATTTGTTAAGCTGACTTTTCATATATCAGCCTTGTCAAGCAGTGTTTATGTATATGGTTCATGTATGTATCATAATTCTAGCTTGTCTATGCAGAATTATAATGTGTGTATTTTTAGACAGGGTTGGAGGCTGTCTGCATGCTGATTTGTGAATGTTCTGTGAGGGGAAAATAATTTAAGTCACACCAGTTTTAGTAGTAGGTAGACATATCCTAGACTCTAAGTATGGGTTTTATGAAAGTTGATGTTATAAGAAAGTGTATTTTTATGGATAGTAAAATCATCAGAACTCACTTGAAGTATTTCCAGCATAAATAATTATGATCTTTCCTAATTAGTTTCATTTACAAAATTGAAATTATGGCTGATTTGCTTTTGTGTATTGTGTGTTTAAAGGGTTGTCTCAACATTGATCTCTCTTATGTTCATAGATGCAGGCTTTTAAATTCTGAAATGTTTAGTCAACACAATTTTTTCTGCATTGGATGCATTTTATATCAAATCCTGATTTCTGATGTAGAGTTGGATAATTCTTTCTTCGTCAGTATATCTCCAATTGTCTTGGAGGTGGTGGTAAAGATCCTAGCATAGGGATAACTAATTTATTTTCAAATTTTGTTGACAGATTATTGGACAGTAGGATTATAAATTCTGCAATTATATTTTTGGAAGTAATTATGTTGTTGGTGATGGTGCCTGCTTTTTCTATATTTGATCCCCATTTAATATATATATATATATATATATATATATTTTTTTTTTTTTTTTTTTCATTTGTAAACGTGTTATTACACAACCTAGGTTTCTACAATATAGGGTTTTCAGGCGATTTTAGTTTTTAATACAATTGTTTACTGGTCTAATTTTATTATGACTAAGTAAACTAAGTAATAAAATTATATATATATATATATATATATATATATATATATATCGTATATTTTACTCTACTTTTTGGTGAATTTTATATTGAGCACTTTTTCATTATATCATACGTTTGAGAGTGGTTGTTTTCTACTTTCCTCTGTATTATTGTTTTTGTTATATATATATATATATATATATATATATATATATATAAGTAATGAGCTATAACTTTGACAGATTTTATTATCCATTTCTTTATGTTTCCAAGTACTTTCAATCTTCTTCCGAGATCATCTTCAGGGGGTTGTGAGTTGTGGTAACAAAAATAACCGCAAAACTTACAAAAACAAAAAAAAAACTACACCTCATTTCTTACATCTTTCAATTACAATATCCAAAAGATTGTCCGTGATTTTGAACAGATTTTATTAAAAATAAGCAGACACAATGTTTACAATTTATTTTATCTGACATGTCTAAAAGATATTTACTGCTTAAATACACAAATATATATATATAAGAAAAATTAAGGCAGACATGTTATTTCATGGTAAATTGGAAATAGGCCTATACTTCCACTTTACCATGAAATAACATGTCTGCCTTAATATTTTCTTATATTTGCTCTATATGTATTTATATACATATATATTTAGAGCTCTCTTAGATAGTTATCCTACCACTGTATGTACAGGATACTCTTTTGGATTCTTCTATACCCACACTGCATGCTTATATATATATATATATATATATATATATATATATATATATATATATGAAATACAGTTGCAGTTGTTAAACTCAAACAATGATAAAGCTGGCAATTAGAAGGTAGATTCCATGAAACTAAAGATAAATGAAAAATGAAACCAATAAACTTGAGGGATCATCAGGCTGGGTTTAATTAGTGTCCTTTATATATTGCACTACGGTTCTTCCACATCGCAATACCTACTGCCCATCTGATGCTCAGTTTATTACAGTGAAACTTTAAGTAATACTTGTGTTTGATAAGTTTTTAGTCACATCCTCAAAACATAATATTTACACTATGCGGCTCTGTTTGAAAAAATATTGACAATTAAAAACAAAAATCAATGTTAGCCTGTTTTATTTTATTAATTCTCAGTTGAATAATAATTTTTTTTTTTTTTTTTTTTTATCCTTTCACCCTGAGCAAGGCAGTAATGCCACTGATGTGCAGGGGGCTGCGTAATAGAGAAAAGATTGGAAAAGAGAAAGCCGGAAGCCACATCCTAAACAGGGAACAAGGGATGAGCCTCTTAACCTGTTCAATAGACGTGGGTGGAGTGTGAACAGGGCGATAGTTTATATGTTGTGTGTTGCAAAGGACAGGAAATTGTCAAGAGCCAAGATTGCCAATGCCCCAAAGGGACACGGTACATAGAAAAACTGTATCTATATCCACTTTGCTACCAGTATAAAACTTTGTCAAAAGAAACTTTTCCCAAGATACCTCAACTGAGAAAGTGTTTAAAACATCCAATAATACTTGAACTAGAAAATAACTATACTGAGCTTGTACATTTGTTTAGTAGACCAGATTTTCTAATGCTCTTGTTCCCCTAAATCAATGTCCAGGAGACACTGAAGGTAGATGGTTACTAAATTAAGTTATAAGGCAATAAATGGCAAAAGTAAGAAGTGTATATTGAGAGGATAAATAATAGTTAACTGTAGATTTCAAGAGGTTAGGATTGTAGTGATTGAGGGAGCATCCACTTTGGAGAGTGTTCCACATTGCAACAGTTCTGAAAATGAAGCTGTCCAAGTAGAACTTCTTCTTTACCAATGGAATATGAAGGAAATGAGGACAAATCAATTCAGTGTATATCACATGCTGAGTTTTACTTGTGAAGATATGAACTGGTAGAACAAATCAATGTTGTTCATCTGAACATTGGCCATAGAAATAACAATAGATTAGTAATAGGGAAGAGGTTGTAGAGTGGAAAACAATTCATCATCTCTAAGGTCATGTAAGCTGTTTTGAAATTTGTCAAGGGTGGAAAATGAGAACTCACAGCCCCAACCCAGATATAACATTAAAACCCTTTTTTGGTCTAAACACTAATACCCCTATTTTTGGTCTGATCTGACTCTTGAAAAGAGAACATGGCAGAAGGAGTCAGGTATCTGCTGGAGTGGTACAAAGAACTGATAATTTCTCCAGCATCTTCAGCAATGATTTCAATGTATGAGTTCCACTTGAGGTCTCAAGAGAGCTTTTGTCTCAAGTCATTTTGAATATCTCAAGAACACATTGAACAATCTTGATACCACATGGTGACCAATCAGAAGGAGCCTTATCGTACATGCATGAACAGACACTTTCTCACTCAGTTGGATGTAAAATGCCATAGTGGTGTGGGATTTAGAAGTTAGAATTAACAGCTGATTTACCCATACCAAGAAAATTAATGAAGGATGATAATGACAAAAAATACTAATTTTAACAAGATACAGAGTTTATTTATGAATTTACACACTTGAGGTAGTGTCAGTAACTCATTTCAGGAAAAATCAGAATTCTTAAAGTTTGTGGTTTAATCATACTGTCATGAAGAGTAAATGTTCATACAACAGACTAAATGATCTCAAACAAAACGATTTTCAGTTGTGGTACAATGGATATCGACTCATAATGACAAATTGAGGAGCCAAGTTTGAATTCCAGTTGAATTCCTTGCATTCACTTACACACAAATACCTTTGGGAAAGGTATTAATCCATCTCTTCTCTCCAGTTATGTGTTAAATAATAGGACAGATTGGGTTCTATAGCCTTGGCTGGCAACCAGCCTATCACAGCAATGCGTTATAATCTACTACCCAGTCAGTCATGTCTCTTTTGAGACATGATTGCCCTAAGCATGTATCACATATGGCACTTAACTGACTGACTTAAGAAAAAGGTAAAAGTTTGTTGCTTACTGAAAGGAGACATGGTTTGTATACATTCAAAAAGCAGATGAGTTTGAAATACTTAGCTTTCTTAGACTGTCAAAAGAAAATTCTTTCAAGTGTCATATTCTGGTTAAAGGCCAATAATATAATTGGTGAGTAGTTTTAGACTGACAAGAACTTCAATGCTGGTCACAAGGAACTAAAATGAAACTTTTTGCATGACGTCTGACTCATCTATGATTAATTTGATTTTTTTCTTCTCATTTTATATCAAAAAGAATTTTGCACAGACACGCTACTTTCTTTATTTTTCAGCTAACTGGGTAATTTCAGCAAAGGCAAGGTTTTCATTTGTCCCAAAACAATTTCACATATGCTCACAAATTTCTTTTCTTCTTCCTCAGTCCTCCAAATTTGTAGAAAGTAGATGAAGTGAGTTATGATTCAGCACTCACTATAATGTTGTTTACTTTCTGACTTTTGAACTCTTCATGACAATGCTTCTGTCATTCTCTAAGTATTGTACTTTTTTTTTGCAAAATATAGCATTATTCAGATATGTCAGTCCCTACACCTAAACCACCTGGCCAGGTTTGACTGCCATTTTTAGTTTTTCCTAAAGCTAAAACTATCATTTGAAGGGAAGAGATTTAAGAAAGTAGATAGCATTAAGAAGAATGAGATGACGGAATTGATTGTTATCTGAAATGATGAATTTGCGATTTGTTTTGAAAAGAGGAAGGATAAAAGGCACAATTGCTCTAGGTCAGTCAGCTTTTGATAATATTCAATAGCTACTACTTTCTGGACAGATCTTGTACAAAAACAGGAATCAAGAAAAACCTCAAAGAAAAAATCAAAAATTTATTCTTCATGGAAATGTTATTAGGACCTTGAATAAGTTCTTGCCGTTTTTCAACAGATGGCATTACCAGAACTGCATACATGGAGTTCCAGATGGTAACCTATCAATAAGGAAGTAATTTAGGCAAGCTTGAAATTCAGAGTATGTCATTCTGTCAAAGTATCAACAACTTTGTTTTTCATAGCATTAAACATGTTGGATTTTGTGTCAAAGAAAGTGTATTTGCGGGAATTTTACTGCAGTATTTTGTCAAAAGAAATTGTCAGCTGAAACACAGAAAATTCTTGTTCAGACTTACAGTGATCCATGCTCTTTTGGAAACATGCAGACATGGGTTTAGGCACTTCAAAAATATTGATTTTTATGTTGAAGATAAAGAACACTCTGGTGCAGTGAAAAAGTTTGAAAACAAAGAATTGGAAGCATTACTTCATGAAGACTCATGTTAGGTGCAAGCTGAACTTTCAAAATCATTAAGAGTTTGTGACGATAAATATTCGCGCTTACTGGAGTCAAAGCGTCCAAGATGTTTTGCTTGTCAAGCTGCTGTTTTGTAATGGATATGTGCATAAACCCACGCTAGACAGTTCATCATTTCATCAGCTGCATCCTCTCTTTTCACAAGTTCGGTCCAAGAAAAGTACATTCTTCGACATTTGTTATTTTATGCTAATTGGCACAAGCCGGAGACTCTGATTGAGAGCAAGGCCAACGGCAATGATTGGTATGTTGGCAGTGTTTTTGTTCAATAAAAACAATCTGGGACATTGGCTGGTAGTGCAGTTGGGACCGTGGTGACATGCACTGTTATAGAGGTTTGTATTAAGTTACGACTCTGCTTATTTGTATCTGGAAGCTAGACGCTAACTTCAAACTTAGCAATAGAGCAAGTGGTGTAATTACCAGAATCTACTGAAATGTGGGAGGAATACACTGATTAACAACAAAGTTGATCACACAATAGTTTCAATATGTTTGAAAGCATTCGGGATGTTTTAAAAGGAAGAACATTGGGTGCTGTATAAGTTCAAGCCAAGAGACATCAAATGGCATTTTGTCACATGGGAACAGCTGCTTCAACAGCATAATAGGAAAGGGTTTTTTTTTTTGCATCATATCATGACTAGCAATGAGAAGTAGATAAACTAGATCACTCCAAGTATAGGAGATCATGGGGTAAGCCTGGCCATGTATCAACATTGGCAGCAAAGCCAAATATCCATGGTTTGAAGCTTCTGCACTACATTTGATGGGATCAGCTGAGTGTAATTTATTATAAGCTTCACAAACCATCAAAAACCATCACTGGGCATTGCTATCAACTACAATTGATGCATGTGATCCAATCATCGAAGAAAAAAGTAACTGATATATGAGTAGAGTAAAAACGACAAAGTGATTTTGCAACATGATAATGCTAGGCCACATGTTGCAAAATAGGTTAAAACCTACTTTGAAATGCTTTAATAGGAACTCCTACTCCACCCACCATATCTAACAGACATTGATTATCACTAGTTCTGATCTATGGCACATGGCCTAGCCGAGCAGCACTTTCATTCTTATGAAGATGCCAAAAAATTGCTTAACTCATGGTTAGCTTCAAAAGACATGTCGTTTTTCCAACAAGGTATTCAAATGCTGCCAGAAAGATGGGAAAAAGTAATGGCTGGTGATGGACAATACTTTCAGTGACATGTTTCTTACTAATTTTTGTAAATAAAACATTACCTTTCATGAAAAATCAGTGAGAACTTATTCAAGGTCCTAATATAAAAATGCATAACAAATGGAACAATATTCAATAAACTTTAATAATGCAAAGAAATAAATGTGCCTGCAGAAATATATATATATATATATATATATATATATATATATATCTGTAGGCACATTTATGCCAGCAAAATGTTTTGTACCAAATGGAAGTAATATTGTAAGGTCTGATGAAATGAGCTAATTAAGCTCCTAGAAATAAATTATAATTTATAACCAACTGAAATGATGTGTTGAGTTTTTCTTTATAAATATCCTCTTGCTCTGGATAACATCCATTGAGCTCTCAATATAGATATAACACTTAATATTTTATATTAAGTTAATCTTGTTGAATTATCCTCACCGTTTACAGATATATATATATATATATATATATATATATATATGTCTGCCAGCTTGCACATTCAAGAGTCTTAATAAAAGAAATGTTATCTTTCAGCAGAAAAAGCTGAAAGCCTGACAGGCTTGTAGATTACTCTATGCAAAGTCCAATTACCCTATTTATGAAAAGCACATAACTTGCTCAGATCTCTTGAAATCCATATCTGCTAAATTTATTTTCATAATCCAACATTATTTTTATCTCTTACTGTTGTATTCATATTTTCTGTTAAAATTATATGGACATACCTGATTTCAAACAATGTAAATTTGCATCTACCGACCTCTGTACTCAAAAGTTTTAATAAAGAACATGAACTTTCCAACTCTTGAATGAACAGGTCGTTAGATATAAAGCTCACCTCCAAGCAACTTTGTAACATCCAATTTTCTTAGTAGATGGAAGTTTGGTCAAAAACTCAGTTTATAATGAAATACAAATAAAGAGACATAATTGTAGTCAAGATATTTTGCAATACGGTAGAGACACAAGAAAAGGTTTTATGCCTTTATTTCAGGCATGAGTATCAAAGACAAAAATACTTTGCCTTTTTATATATATATATATATATATATATATATACACAAGGTGCATTAGATGAATTGTTGTCTAAATTACACAAAAATAAAAACACTGACATCTTATTTTAACAGATATATTTACCCTAGAATGCATGCCAATTCAGATAATAAAGAAAAAGAATTTGTGGAGAGCCATGATCACATACATCCTGAAGGAATATAACATAAATAAATCCAAGTTAGTCTATATTAATTTAAATAGCTGCTAAATTACAATTAGTAAAAGTCGAGATTTAGTAACACTTTCATTAAAAATGTAATTCTATCTGATAACCCTGCAGTGAAGTTAGTATATGCATATAAATGCATTTGGCCCTGCTAGAATTCTAGTCAGGGCTAAAAAATATAAGCAGTCTTTAACCTTCATCTAATAAAAAATAACAGCAGTTTCAATGTTAGTTTTTCCTATTTTAAGTACCTTCACTCCTTGGAAATGTTTATTCTTTTAAAAAGTATGACTAAAGCCTAATCATATGAAAATTAATTTATACATTTTCTTTGTTCTTGAGAATTGACAACAAAAATATTCAACATTATTTATTAGAATTGTTTATTTACACTATTAGATTATTTATTGGAATTATTAGATTATTTATTGGAATTATTAGATTATTTATTGGAATTATTAGATTATTTATTGGAATTATCGGCAATGCATTGGATAATTTCCAATAGATTCAAACTTTACAAAATAGAAAATAAGAATTTTCTTATAGTTGGCTTACATATTTTCATATTTTAGTAAATGTTTATAAATTTATGAATAAAAATTGTTTTCACATTTATTTCTTTATAAATTAGTAAATGATAAATATTGCGTTGCATTAGTTTTAATTCTATTACTTTTTAAAATGCCGCAAATATGAAATTATTATTGTAAATAAACCATCTAACAGTGTTTAATATTTTTGGTAAATTCCGAAGAACTTTCATCATATGTTTACATTTTATTAAACTTCTAATCATTCCATTGAAAACAAACATGATAGTTAAGATAATAGCAGTTTCCAGGAGAAATAAATGTCCTTTTGACACAATTTCTTTTGTTACAGGTGCAAAAGTTGCAGATTCTCAAAATATGATCTGTTCAGTTCCTGAGCACCATCCCTGCCAAGCAGTACTTCTCATTTTAAATAAAGTAGGAGGGAGAAAAACTTTGTTGCCTGAAGCATCCCAGTACAGAAATGAAAAAGAAACTCAAGTAATTTTTGTCCCTAGCCCCAGGTATCAAAGCCAATGACCCAAAATTCAATAAAATATTAGAATGTATGAAATATTTTAAATTTTTAAGATTACTGTGTAAATTATATACTAAATGTTTACATTGTATTCACCACATAATTTTATTTTAATTTTCTGCTTTTTAATTAAATTTTGCAAAAATCAGGCTGTTGATAGATCTGTCAACACCCCATAAAGACCTCCATGTTAAAAACACTTTTTGGTAATATTTTAAAGCAAATTTAATATTTGTTTAAATACAGATTAATTAAATCAGCTAATTTTCCACAAATAATGTTTCAGAAAAGTATATTTTAATTTAAAAATATTTTTTAATAAAGAGAATTATATTGTTTTGACAGATTTGTCAACATGGACAATTTTAAACTTTTTTTTACTTATAATCAGAAAAAAAATAATTCCAATCAGTTTAAATTCGCTTTCAAATTTAACCTATTAGCTTGAAATTAAAACTAAAAAAACTTCAAGAAAGATTTATTTTTTAAAATACATTTCAAATCTTAAGTATTGTTTTGCCTTTTTCAAATACCTATGCAAAATATTAAATATTGCCATGTTTTTTGACGATATCGTAAACTAATAAATAAACAAATAAACAGTAGAGAAAATGTGCTGACAAACTGATACTCATTCTCTCATAGTTGAGCAAGCTTTAAATAACTTAACATAATACGAACATAGTTGAAATCTACCCTTGTCTGTCAGATGTGCCAAGAAAAAGAGACATATACAAGCAAGATGGCTGGTAGCCACCCTGAAATAGAAATTTCAAATATTTCTAAAGCAACAGAATCTATCATTAACAAATTCCATTTTACACCTCTTTAGGTTGTTTTTCTCTTGTAGCCTCCCCAACACTCTCCTGTGTTTTTTACTTCATTTTTTATTGACTCCACTCGTCTCTTGAAAGAATGCTTTCTACTTATCTCCTAATGGTTCTACTCTGCTCCCTTAATTTCATTTCTGACACTCCTGCTTAAATAAGATGCACTAAAGCTTGCTCTTCATTCAAAGGATTATGTGATAACATCGTTCATGATATTTATTAAGTGTGCCACAAAGGCATATGTTGTGAGGATTATTCACTATGAAACACTCCCCAAAAAATATGCCAGTCTAGAAAATCAGCATTTAAAATTGATTTTTTTTAAAAACCTGGATTCAGATATTAACCTTTGTCACTTTAAAATTATCTCAATTATAAGACAAGCCACAAAAAAGATCAGTACAGTACTACTGCACTGTCAATTTAACCCATTTCCCTGATCACTACAATCTTGACTGCTTCAAGTTAGTGAACCATTATCTATCTTACATATCCTCATCATGAATGCTTTAGTTCCTTCTCTGTACGCCACTAAAATATCCTCATTTTATCACCCAATTTCTTGAGTGATTCTTGAGCCTTATATTAGGTAACCAGTTGTAAAAGAAAATATAGTAAGGATAAACCACATCAAGTGGGATTGAACTCATATCACAGATTTTATTTTTTATGTCTTCTTCAGTGTCATATCCCTTCAGAACATAGGTGATCATGGTTTTTCATGACCTGTGCAAAAATGAAATAAAATCAATAATTAAAAAAAAAAGAAATATATTTTCCCATGATGCAAGTAATAAGGAAACTGGAAAGGGTTTTTGGTCACCTATGCAATTTCATGACTCCACTTTCAGAAAGAACTGAACCTTTCTCATTTTAACAGAGTTTTTTGACATGTCTTGCAGTTCCAATCATGACGTAAGTAACTTAATCGTTCTAACTCAGCAATGCTGACTTGAAATCAACCATTTTAACCATTCTTATTTAAACTAACTGCTTTCAGGAGCAAGAAGAGAAAACAAACACAACCAACAGACATTGAAAACTGTTTCTTTAGTTTCCATTAAAAAAAAGTTGAATAATTGGTCCATAGTAGCAACCAATGTTTTTGTATGCATCTTCTTTGCTTACATGTGAAAACACACACACAAGCACACACACAACACTTTAAATGCAATTTACTCATATCACTGAATTTGTCTTTTGTCTCTTCTCTACCATGTTCCTTTAGGACATTGGCTATATGACTTTGTATAACTTCCTATTTCATGCGGCTCTCAATAGTTGCCCCTCCCCTTTGCTAAAGCTCTCTATTCATCTTACTTTACACTTCTTAATATCTGAAATTAGGTTAAGTAACATGGTACACTGGGCTCTCTGGCTGGTAATCAATCTATGAGAAGGGCAACTCTCTGACTGATGACCAGTCTGCAATGTCTTCATTTGCCCCTCATTGTTCTGATATTTTTATGTTATATGTCTTTAATATTTTGCTCTGGTAGAGTTAATTCCCTTGCAAATTGAAAATACAAATTAGCAGTAACTTGCAATGGCAGACTATTGGAAATTTTTATGAAACTGAGGTAAAAAAAACTCCATAAAATGCTTGTGTACAACAATAGCAATTTAAGAAAAGTATTTTAAGAATCCACATATAAATGTCTAATAATATTAAGGATTGAAAGTACCATGTGTTTGTAACATTTTGATAGTATTGGTCAATTTAGTTAAAAATATTACATTAAATTGAAAGAATAACAGTTGAAAAGAATAGCCATTAAATGTCCAAAATATGTGCAGCTTTTAAATGCTCTTTTTTATAATGTTATAACAGAACTTTAATCCATTTTCTCCTGGCTTCATTTAAAACTGACATCTTTTTTTCATATATTTTGAATATTTTGCTTAAATTTCATATTTTCTTGATTTCAGATGAATATTTGAACATTTTTCATAATATTTCAGTGAAATGTTCACTTTCCAAAATTATATTTCAGATATATGGATAAAGAAAGCATAAGTTTAAACTGACACAAAGCAAAAATGAGTTAAACTGGTGCCTTCTTCTTTCCATATATTTTGAGCATTTTCCCTAAAGTTAATATTTTATTATTTCAGATAAAATCTTAGAAATTTTCTAACATATATCAGTGAAATTTTCATTTTCCAAAATCTATAGTTTTTAATTATATTTTAAATATATGGAGAGAAAAAAATATCAATTTAAACTGACACCAGGAGGGTCAGATTAAACAGACATAAACCCTTTAAGTATTAACAGTCTGTAAATATTTTCTGCAACTTAAAACCTACACAAATCATTTCTTACCAAATAACCTTCAGAAATGCTTCTTTATACTTGTAAAGAGTGAATTAAAAATAGTTGTTCAAAATATTATTAAAGAGGTTGTCTTGTTCATGAATTTGAATATGGAATAAATATACACAAACAGCTTGTCAAACATTTGCTAAGGTGAAGAGAATGACCACATTTCTGAATAGTGATTCAGAAGCTTTTCAACTTGAAACAAATCACTGAAACATGGTCCTTATGAAAAACATCCATTAAGAATTGATGATGACCAACTAAGGATTTGTGTTGCAATAAATCTTTGTATGTGTCAAATGCTTGCATTAAGGTTCAACACAAATAAATTTAATTATATAACTTCACAGCATTGGAAAGATGAGACACATTAATGAAATTGGTACCCTATGAACTTAGTGAATAAAATATAAAGAAATGCACAGGATTTATTTTCTTTGAAACTTAATATGTAAAAAAGACAAAACAACTAGCATAGCAAAAAACAGAGTCAAGCTAAAATTGTCCATTGTTCTCAGCTTCAAAAAATGTCTTAGCAATTTAACTTATACTTCTGTAATCCCTGATGTTTTGAAACAATTTAAAAATACTTATTTTCTTACAAATTAAAGTAGAAAAAGACCACCCACTTCAAAATGGCCACACTGTTCTCCCAGATAATTGAAAGAAATCTAAGAAAAGTAAGTCGGATGGTTAAGTAGATAATTTCTACTGCATCAATAATGAATGGAAGTTTGCAAAGCAAAAAAACTATTTTGTGAATCTGATGTATGTTGCTTTCTTACTGGCAGACAGCTCAAGTTAGAGAGCAGCTGCAAGTGATCAGAAATCATAGACATTATTTAGCTAAGAGGAATTGTTGATGACAGACAAACTTATAAAAAATGAAGTTTCAAAATGATTAAAATTAAAAAAATGCTTTCAGTTCTGGAAAAATATTTGGGTCAATCAGTAAACAACTAACAAACCCTAACCAGACTTCCTATTTGATGAGAAAATACACCCATCCTTGCCAAGAAAAAACATAAGTTAATTTTTAGTTGATTTATTGTAGCTGCTATTTATAAATTTTGGTTACATCTCTTTGCAGAAAACTATACACTAAATCACCATTTATTTATGACTAAATAGTGTGTGTGTGTAAAACAAAAACAATATCTATATCTCTGTGCACACATACACACACAAATCAATATCTCTGAAGTAAACAAATTAAATAAAATATTTAAACTTATCTCCCTAACTCAGAGTTTTGTAGAAACGGTATCCACTTAGCATTTCTGTGAAATTGAGTCAGGAAGAGAAGTTTAAATATTAATTTTATTTGTTTATTATTAATGCTATATTTTTTAATATTGAGCACTCCATTTACAAAGATTCCTTGCCTTAAAAGTGTTATCCCCACCCCAGAAATATACTTAACTGTTTTATGCCAAACCACAATCATCGTTGTTGATATTAATATAAAATATTTTGTACATAAATTTTTTTCTTACCTCTTACACAAGTTCTATTAAACTCAGCAATATATATATATATAATTAGGGAAAGTTTCAATAATTAACAAAATAGAATTAGCGACTGACAAATTTAATTTATTTGTTTGAACATTATTTTTAATCGATACTTGTATTTGAGTAGATATTCTGTTTTTAATTAAACAGCATATATATATATATATATATATATATTTTACCAGTCTGATTATTTATGAGAATTTTTTTGTAACAAAAATGTGTCATTTGGCAGGATTCAAATCTGCAATCCCTATCAACATAGAGGAAGCCACCAATGGATTGGATGCATCTTAGACCACTCAACTATGAATGATTCTGTAGCTAGTTAATGTTTCTTTGATTCAGCCTTGTGTCAGACTTAACCAAACTCCCTACAGCTTACAAGTTTTATGCAGAATTATCATCATCAGAAGGTTGGTTGTCAGCAGGTTGGAATGTGTGGAATAATGTAAGAAGAATAAAATATACATTTTGCATTTTAAATAGAAATTTATTAAAGAAGGAATAATAAGAATTCATAGAAATTAAATTTTCAATGAGAAAGTTAAAGGGTATCAAGAGTTCATACAAAATGTTCGTAGTAGTAATTGTCAAGAGATAAGAAGAAAGAGAAAGACAATGTCCAAGTTGCTTGAAGTTGAAGCTACATTTTAGATGTTGTCTCTTGGCTCCCATCTGTGACTGGCTGACTGCTGTTGAAGTCCTTTTATTGTAATCTAGATATTTTTGCACTTGCATTCGAAGTCCTTTTGGTCTTGCCAGTGGCTCCCATTCATCAAAAATCATTTTAACACCTACTTGCAAAATCTGGTTCGGACTTTTTCTTTAAGCAGATGATCAATTCATTTTCTATTTGGGAAAACCAGGATTTCACACATTGTGAATTTTTGTAAAAGTGAAGAGGAAGGTTGATTTTAATTAATTTCTTATCTGCTACAATTCCTCAGTCTAATTGACAACACAGTGTAGATTTATATATATTTATATATATTGAATAAATACAGGATTACAAGCAAATCAAAATTAAGTGATGAAAAAGAAATATCAGTTGGCTGCTATTTCAGGAGCACGATTATATTTGTGTTCTATATCCCCACAGGATGATAGTTTATTCGACTTGTATCTGGTTGAATTTGGACTGACCGTCTCTTGCAATATCTCTTGTGGCAGGCTATTTCAACTTGTCTGCTTCAATTAATCGCTGGTCCTGACTCACTTAATTTAATTTTTCATTCCAGTTTTATTAAAAAGATGAAAAACTGGATTGCTATTTCCCCCTCTTTATATATGTCTTAGCATCTCAAAATGTAAGTAATAAGATTTAACCATTTCAACTTCCAATAAAAAGGGAAAAAATTTACTCCCTGTTATTGTCTGCTTGTTCTTATCAGCTGTCCTGGTAATCAGTACACAGGAAATCTTCAAGGTCGTATTTTGGCCTAAGGTCACATATCATCAAAACCCATTTGACAATATTTTGACTACACTTAGGTAACTAGCTTTGATAAATTTGCTAACTTCTCCCAACAAAAATAATTTAGCGCTCATTGTATTTTGGAATCTGTATTTTCCACTTTTTATCACCTTGGCTACTTTTCCTGACAAAAGCAATTGTATTCTCCAATTTTAGAGAAATCCCTTCTCATCTTGAAAATCACTTAAAATTAATACCAGCCATCTGGAAATAGGGTTACAACCTTTTTTTGTTGTCCCTCTTTTGTTATTTTGAAATATCTTTGTTTAATATACCTTTTAATTTTCTTTCATCGTATTTCTATGATTGTCTAAAATCACAAGTCTAAAATCATCATTCTAGATTTATTAGTAAGCAACAGGGATCAGGATTAATCAGAAAGTCCTCTCAGGATTTCTAAGGAAAGGAAATTTGAGTTTAAACCTCACTGGAGAGAGTTTTTATTTAAAATGTACATTGCTGATGAAATATAATCAATACAATAAATACTGAGTAGAATGCTATAAGCTGAGGTAGGAGCCAACACACATAGTAGCTGTCTTGCCAGCAAGCTTTGACATTTGTCCCTACAAAAAAATAGTGTTAAAAGGAAAGTAATTAACAAGAAGGTCATGAAATAATAATGATTTCCTTATAGTGGGTTTACATATTTTAATAATTTAGCAAATGCTTATAAATTTACGAATTAAAAATGTTTTTCCCATTTATTTCTTTATAAATTATGAATCCTGCTTTGAATTCATTTTGCACTAGTTTTAGAATGTTGTAAATATAATTTACAATTCTCAAGAACAAAAAAAAATGTATAAAATTTGTTTTGCAATAGTTTTTAAAATGTTAATATATAATTATAAATAAAATAATAGTTTTTAATATAGAATTGTAAATAAAAAAATAGCTTTTAATATTTTTGTTGTAAATTCTCAAGAACAAAACATATATAAAATGTATTTTTTTGTGTTAGTTTTTAGAATGCTTGAAATATAAAATTATTCTTGTAAATAAAATAGTGTCTAATATTGTATTGTAAATTCTCAAGAACGAAAAATGCATAAAATCACTTTCATTATATGTTTAGGCTTTACCACAATTTTAATCATCACTTTTTAAAAACAGCAAATATTACAGAAAACAGACGGTAGTTAAAACAATAGCGATGTCATGGGAAAACTCTTTTTGACACTCCATTTTTTGCAGACAGAAAAGTTCCAGTTTGCCATTTTGTCTATTATAAACTCTTGTGTAAATAGATGGATTTATGGATGGATGACAGGGTTACTTCAGATTTGGTCAAGCTCTCTTAGTAAAGGCTTCATCTTCAAACAGTCTTTGAACTTAAACTTTCACTGAACTTTGGTCACAATTTCTTTAACTTTTAGGTCTATAAAAGATTAAAAAAACCTTTGGCTGCAATAACATTTAAAAATCCTTGTTCCAGAGCCTGATGGAAGAAAATCTTCATGTAGACATTGACTCCAATTTTTTGAGAATAATGATTTTTTTCAAACCCAAAATAGATTATTGATACCATATCAGGACTTTGACAGTTAAAAAATGTTTATATACCTTTCCAGGTGATGAATTATATTCTACCATGCAACCCTATTCCCCACAGATGAAATGTTACTAGCTTCTTGCTACTCGATTGCTATTTCCATGGCAGAGGTTCAGATGAGCTACACCTCTTAGTTTCACCTGCTTAGATGTGACCAACTATAACCTGCCATATAATTTAGACAACTCACCCTTATTTTCTTCATATTCCACTTGTAAGGAGGAAGTTCCACTCAGCTTTTTCTGTAGAATTTGTGAAAGAATCTGGAAAGAAAGCTTCCTAGATCACTATAATCTTAGTCTCTTCAAGTCTAGGGTGAACTGCTGCATATCCTTATAATATGCAGTCTTACTCCCTGCTTGTATATTGTTACAACAATTTCATTTAGTAACACTCTACCATGAGTGGCTCTTGGGCCTTCTACTGGGTGAATGATAGAACAAAAGATGATGTTGTCCTGATCTGAGTCAATAATTCATTTAAGACTTACGAGTTTATTAAAAATGGGTTTCAATTCAGCTTCAATCATCAATACTTTCCTGATGGCAAAATTGTAAAATGAGGAGAACTTGCCACCAATTTACTCAGTTAAGTGCCATATGTGATACATGCTTTGGGCGATCATGTCTAGAAAGAGACATGACTGACTGGGCGGAAGATTATCCTGCAGTAGGTTGCCATTGCTTACTGCGGTAGATTGGTTATCAGCCAAGGTTAGAGAACCCAATCAGTCCTATTATTTAACCCATAACTAAAGGGAAGAGACGGATTAATACCTTTCCCAAGGGTATTTGTGTGTAAGTGAATGCAAAGAATTCAACTGGAATTTGAACTTGGCTCCCCAAGTTGTTGTTCCAAGTTGATATCCACTGCACCACAAACGCACATCCAATTTACTACTGTGCATAAATTCATAATCTAGTTCCCATGGAGGTATCATGAAAATATTTATAGGAAAATCATTTTCCTGTTAGACCTGTGTTCAAGTTTAAGAACCCAGATTTTCAATCCAAGTAGGAAGATCAACATAATTAGGATAGTTGATGTTCATTTTTATTTGTCCTTGTGCCAAACGAAGCTGATGATTAATACGAAGATGAGGACATAGAATTTCAAATTTTCTGTTTTATCGTTATTCCAATGCTATAGAAATGTTAACTCAAGACCCTTGCATTATTTTATCAGCACAAAAACATTTTCATTGACATTTGAATCTTTCAGAAAATATCCTGAAGAGGGATGTGCCCTGTCAGGTAATCTTGCCCTAGACATGCTACTACTACAACAGCTGAAATATATGCAGCACTGTTATGACATATGGGTTATGAGACTTGGTATTTGAATCTTTCAGAAAATAGACCAAAGAGGGATAAATTCTGTCAGTTAATCTTGCTCTAGACATGTGACTGCTGCAGAATATATGGTACTCTTATGACTGTTGTCGGTTATGGAACTCTTGATGTGATGCGATATTCTTTAGAATTGGCATAAACTCTTTCCTGAAATGGTACAAAACAAATAGATTTTTCTTTCTTCAGTCTGGAGTAGAAAACTGTTTGGGAAATATGAAATTGTTTTCTGCTTACTATTAAAAGGACGGTACTTTAGAGGCCATTTTATCTCCTCACCTATTCAGAGAGAATAATTAGACCATCTGAATTTGTTTCATTCATTTGGAGTTTATTAACAGAATTACTCTTGGAGGCTATTCCAGATGCAAGATTTTTCCTAAGGAGAAGATAAATAATTGATGCTGACTCCACTTTTTTTTTTTTTATGAAAGTCATTTGTATTTAATAAAATATCTTCGTTAGTGAAGTCTGGCAAGTATACATATAAAGACACTTCAGCAAGTTCAATTTAAGTAATTCTAATCTGTATTCACATTTTTTTTTCCTTTCACCCGCAAGCCACTAAGATGGAAGGGATGAGTGGGAGTGAAAGAGAATAAGAATTCTTTAGAAGAAACCAGACATTTGATCCTAAACGGGAAACAAAGTCTAAACCTATACTTCTGTTCAAATGTCAGGGAAGGAATGTGATTGTCTCCCTCAAAGGTAGGAACAATGGTGTCAGTCAGTCAGTTAAGTGCCAGACGGGAAACACGCTTAGGCGATCATGTCTTGAAAGAGACATGACTGACTGGGCAGAAGATTATCCCGCAGTAGGTTGCCATTGCTTTCTGTGGTAGACTGGTTGCCAGCCAAGGCTATAGAACCCAATCTGTCCTGTTATTTATCCCATAAGTGGAAGGAAGAGACTGATTAATACCTTTCCCAAGGGTATTTGTGTATAAGTGAATGCAATACATGTAAAAAAAAAACAAACCAAATCTCCTCATCCCAGTAATTCAAATAGAAATAATTCTAGTCTGTTATGATCTTTCAATGAAGGAAAACAGACACTGCTAGACAAGTGATTGTTATTTTTAATATATGTCATGACACTGACAAATATCCAGGTTCCATATTCGTTTAAAACGTTGCATATGCAGCATAAGGTTTGTTTAATGGCATATCAAAACCTGAGAGGTCATTTAATACTGTCATTTAAATTTATGAAGAGCTTTGAAGTAATAAAAATATGATACATGTTATTCTGCTTTCACAATTGAATACATGGTAGATGATCCTCAGCTTTTATGTGTATACATGCTTGTGTGGATTTAATTATTAGAGGCAGTGATATGAAGTGTTTTGTTTTAGGTTTGTTAAAGTTATATTTTGGTCCATATCATATCAGGGTGATCTTCAGAAGTGGTTCTACATTTTGCAGGTACCTCTCCCAAGTAAGGCACCCAACAGAGGAGGACATGACTAAAGACTGTGTGTACCCCATTCCATGTAGTTGTGGAAAGAAATATAAAGGAGAAATAGGCTACCCTCTTAAAGTAAGGATACAAGAACATCGCAAGGCCGTAACACGAGAGAAGATAGAAAAATCGATCAAGACTCTCCCTAACTCTCAATAAATTTTGTCTTTTTTGCTATCTCTCCAAAACCTTGCTCCATTCACTCAAGCTCACCAGGTAGATTATGCATTGTTTTTCTCTAACCCTCTTTCATTTGATCTGTCCTGTGAGTATCAAATTTTCCAAGCCCTCTATTCTGGTTATGCACCCTAGAAATTTCAATTCTCTTCTGATGTTACAACTGTCCTCTTTGTTTCTATTGTCTCTCAAACCTTGTTGTTGTTCACATGTTTAGGCCAGAGTATCTTTCTGTAAAAATTGCATTTGCTTTAAGTCTCTTTATCTATGAGGAGATTGTCCAGCATTCGCTGCCATATAGGAGGACTGATGTTATATAACAGTTCAATATTATTTTCTTTTCTAATTTTTAATGATTTGCTTAGCTTTTGAAAGGCATTTTTTGTTTTTCCAATATACTGTTGTACTTTAATTTCAGTATCTTCAATTTGTACTTTGCATGTTGGGCTGTTTCTTTTGCTAACAAACATACATTCTGCCTTCTTGGAATTGATGATTAGTCCTTTCTTCTGTAGGAATTCTTGTAGTTTTCTTTCTTTGTCTGCTATCAACATTAAGTTGTCAAGATTGTGGCTGCATATAATTAGAAGTTAGAACTTCTAATTCTCTCAGAATGGACTCACTATATAGGGTAAATAAGTCTGGTGAGAAGACACATCCTTCAGTGGTGATTGTGAAACACTGAAAGTGGTGGCGAGGCCACTTAGGGGCTGAGAGTTTTTTGAGGAGGAGGGGGAAAACTCAAGCAGTGTCTTCATTTGCATATTACACCTCTATGATATACACAACTTAGTGAGTTTGAGTATAAGTATGTTACTTCACTAAATTAAACAGAATAACTTTTCATTCATAATAGTGGAGTTCTGATCTATTCTTGTCCTCTTTTCCACTCTCAAGCCGTTGGAACACAAGAGGGGTTAATTTCATAACAAAATCAAAGGTTTAATACTAACGTCAATACAAGCAGAACAGTGTGATTTGTATGCTCTGATTTATTTTTATTTTGCTCTACAAAACTTTGAAGCCCCAAAAATAAATGCGAGAAAAAAATGGAAAAATAAAATAATGCAATGAAGTCAATCAAAATGCTTTGGGCACTACTGCCATATAAAAATCAGCTAAAAAATTAATTTATATTTTTAGCAAAGTCCGACCATACAATCAAGAATCTGCTTTGAAATAGGGAAATAATTTAGATATCATTTCTCCATGACCCTGAAACAAAACCTCAAATATGACATTTGGACTGATACAAACCTAAGTTAACATCTGATGTAATGAATATGCATACACCTTGATTCCCTCTCACAGTAATATGATTGGCTGGTGTCAGCCATAAATACAGACTAAGGTGGGGACACCTAGGACTACGTCTGTTGCCTATGCCTAAGCATACTGCATATAACTACGATAAGTACCGGTCCACTACGGCTACTTGCTAGATTGTCCTACCTGGTTACATTTACCAAAACCATTTAGCTACTTCGAATAATATATATATATATATATATATATCCTTTTCCAGGCCATATCAACATTCATGCTATATTGCTTCAATTTTACTTATTTTTCTAGATTTCAACAAAAGTTGATGTAAATTATTTTACATCAGTATTTGTAGAAATTTACTTCTTAAAGAACAGTCAATTTATGCTACTTCTTCTTCTATTTACCATGTCCCTTCAGGACGTAGGCGATCATGGCTTTCCACATCTCCCTATCCCTGGTGGCTCTGAGCACGCTTTCTCCCATTACCCCACCCAAATCTTGCTCTGCCATCCACCTGCTCAGGCCCTTCAAATATATTATTTGCTGCTTTCCCCGGTCTCTTTTTTCACTCTATCTGACCTGTGAATATCCGATTCTCCAAACCCTCCTTCCTCATTACATATTCCAAGAACTCCAACTGTCTATTCTTGATGCTCAGTATTCCATTTCATTTCCGTCCTTTCTAAAACCTCATCATTGCTCAGATGCTCAATCCATGATATTCACAGCATCTTTCTGGATAACCACATTTCAGTTGCTTCAAGTTTTTCCTTCATCTTTGATGATATTGTCCAGCATTCACTGCCATAGTGAAGAACAGACATCACATATCAATCCAGTCCTGTCTTTGTTTTTTAGTAAAATTTTCCTGTCTCTTAATACTCTGCTCAGCTTCTGGAATGTGTCCTTGGCTATTTCAATTTGTCTTCAAATCTCAGTGTTGCACTTTCTGTCTTCTGTTAGAAAACTTCCCAAATACTTAAATTTTTTACTTGCTTGATTTTAGTATTTTCAACCTGTAAGTGACATTTTTGACTCCTCCACTTGCTGATAACCATAGATTTGGTTTTCTTGTAATTTATTTGTAATCCTTTCTTTTGACTTTCTTCATCTACCTTTTTTAGGAGGTCTTGTAGTTTTCTTTCCATGTCAACTATCAGCACTGTATCATCTGCGTATCTTATGTTATTCAGATTGTGACCACCAATGATGAATCCTGGCATAACTTCTAGGGGCCTCAGAATAGTCTCACGGAATAGATCTGGTGAAAAGACACATGTTTGTCTTATGTTCCTTTCTATCTTTGTATATCTGTTGAATTCATTTCCTGTTTGTATGTAGGCTGTTTGCTGCCAGTAGAGGTTCTTGATTACTCTGATGTCTTTGCCAAATATGTCGAGGTTGCTGAGCATTTCTATCAATTCCTTGTGGTGTACTTTGTCAAATCCCTTGGCATAGTCTACAAAACACAGGTAAAATTCCTTTTTCATTTGTATCACCCTTTCTGATAGCATTCTAAGCATAAATATCGCATTTCTTGTTCCAGTGTCCTTGACAAAAATGCACTGTTCTTGTCCTATTTCTGGTCTGATTCTGTTTCATGCTTTATTCATCAGGATTCAGACAATGAGTTTCATTATGTAGCTCATCAAACTGATTGTTCAGTGAAGTTTGCATTTGATTGTTCCTGGCTCCTTAGGCAGAGCTATGAAAATTGATTCACTTAGGTCATCTGGTATTACACCACTGTTGTAGATTTAATTTATTATTTCCGTAATTTTCTCTATGTTAAAATCTTCTAAAGCTATCAGCATCTCTATTACAATGACGTCTGGTCCAGCTGCTTTGTTGCTATTCAGTTCAGCCAGTGCAGCTTTTACTTTGGATTTTAATATTTCCGGTCTGTCAGTAAATTTTTTAATATTGTGTGCTCTCTCTTGTCGTGGAAGAGATCTTTTATATATTCTTTCCATCGCTAGAGTATTTCCTTTTTCTCCAATATGATCATTTTATCCTTGGATTTTATACTTCCTGTTGATGAGCATGTTCTTTGTTCTGTCAGTTTTCTTATTTCTTTATGCATTTCTTGTTTATTAGTCCTTCTCAATCTCTCTACTTTGGCACATTTGTTGTTAAGCCATTCCTCTTTAGCCTGTTTGTATTTGCTCCTTATTTCCTTGTGTAGTTTCCTGTATTCCATTCCATGTCTTGGCATAGTTTTCTGTCTCTTTTGCATCATGTCAAGAATCTCTTCAGTCATCCACTCATTTTTTTTTTCTTCTGCGTCTGATTTCCTCTTGGACCATGTTGTTTGCTGATATCACTAGCGCTTTTTTAAGTGCATCCCATTTGTTCTTCGTATTTGTTTCTCACAGTGTTAGTGTATTTTTTCTGCAGGTCGAGGTTATTCATGAGTGTTTTGTATGACAGTCTGGGTGCTGCCCTAGGCTTCTTTAGTCTCTGAAGTTTTATCTTTAGTTTGCTGGAAGGTAGTCGCTTCCGAAGTCGGCACTTGGATAACTTTTGCATTTAACCACTGCATTTCTGAATCTTTTGTTAATGGCTACATAATTGATTTGGTTTTTCATGCCACCTCCTGGGCTTCTCCATGTCCATAAATGCCTTGGGTTTTCTTGAAACCAGGTGTTGGTTATCACCTGGTCGTTCACCTTATATTACTGAATCCATCTTTCATCCCGCTCGTTGCAGATACCTAACCCAAAGTTTTCAGTTGTCTCCCATCTCCTCTCTTTGCATAATTTGGTCATCATAGGAGATTTGAATGCCAATCTTCAGTTTAAAAGAAATATGTAAGGACCCAGAGAAAGAGAGAAAGAGACAGCAAAAGGGAGGAGGGTGGAAATACAATGCTATGCAATATTTTACATTAAAAACTCAATATTACATTTTAAATTTAACATTAATCTATTTCTGTTAAAACTATGAAAAAAAAATTAATCTGAAAGGGAAATATTAAACAAGACAAAACATTGAGCATGTCAGCTTGAACTCGAAGTGTTGTCGGTAACTGGGTGACTGCGAATATTCATTTGCCCTTTGACAAAATTACTACTAAGAGTAGGTACCTCCACTCATTTTTTATAACTAACTTTTAAATTGAATTTTTAAAAATAAGTTTCCTTAAAACTTTTATTTTACTTTTAATTGAAGACTAAATGATTAAATTTACTATTTCAAGTAAGCAAAATACTCTGGTGTATTTCAAAAAATATTGAATGAAATCTAAAATTTTGAGATTTTTAAAATTTAGAAAAAAATTTTTCTGGTATTTTCGGGCAATCAACAGATTTGTCAACAAAAGTTCATTCTTCATTTTAAAAATCTTGCAAAAGTGAATTGCTGTTTTTGGAAAATTATCAAATTTAATATTAAATTAATCTGATTTGCACAAGTATTACTTATTTGTAGCATGAAATTTAGACTAAAACCATTTCTTAATACACACAGAAATCACCATGCAAAATAAAATAAACTTCAAATGCCCAAAAATAAATTTTAAATTATTTAAAAAATGTGATGGCTCGAAAATTTCTATTAAGCTTTTCGATTTTGGATTAGTAAATATAGTCTTCACTTAAGAACTTAACTTAATGTTTACAAGTCTTTAAATATTTTAGAAGTTTTGAAACTTTATAAATTGTTATTAAAAAATGAAAACAATTTTAAAAATTTCATTATTAATCAAAAAAGTTTTTCTTCAGAATAATGTTCTTAATTTATATTATTTATTAAAACAATTAAAAGCTTATCTAATTAAATAATGCTGTAGTTTTATTGCATTTTTTATTTTGCTATAACAGATTTTCAGAAAAAGGGCCAAATAGTTGAAAAAAAATAATAGATGATTTATATTCTCCAATGAGTTCTGCTAATAACTAATAAAACCAATTTTGCCTACAAAATTTCATTTCTTGAAATTTCATGATTTCATGTGAAGGTGGGTAACAGATCTAAAAATATATTTTTACCAAGATTTTTAGAAAATAATAGTTTACAAGATATTTTCATTCATTTGTGAATAAGTTCTGAAAGTTTCATTAAAATCCAACAATTTGATTTTTGCAAGAATTTCCAAATTAATGTTTTTCACCAGAAAAGAAGACTTATGTAATATTACATTTTCCATTGTAAACTCTCTAAAGATTTTATTACTTGCTAATGAAAATCAAAACAAGATTTTTTTTATCAAAATTTTCAATGTGTTAGAAAAGATTTAAATTTTTTTTAAAAATAATTCAAAAGACATTTCTATGGAAAAAGTTTGTTTTTCTTAAGTTTAAGGTTTTTTTTCCTTCATACTATGCTGTTTTTTCATGGATTTAGTGGAGTTACCTAAAAGAGAGATGTAACCCCCCCTCCTTAAGTACATTCAGTTTTCTTTGTTTTTTTTTCTTTTTTGTTACTAAATATCTTAACTGTTATGATTTTTCTTTTAAAAGGAGGAGTTAAAAAAAAGACATTTTTTATGACCTTTTTGATACTTTTTGACTGATGACTTTTTTTTGATTGACATTTTATTGCTCTCTTCTGACTGGGAAATGTTTTGTCTAAAATTACTGACTAATCCTTTCACTGACTGCTGATGTATCTACATATCAAGTTAGGGACATTATTCTTAATTAATTCCTTTAGATATGAAAATATGATTATTAAGTCTCTTTTCCTCCCTAATAACATGTTTGTTTCTATCTATCTGGTTGTTTTATTTTGTATATCTGGTCTTTGTATGTCTTTTAGCTTTTTAGTTAAATGAAAAAGAAAATAGGGAAAAGGTACTGAAGATCAAATCTTATAAAATCTTAGACTGGTTAGTTTCGTAAATTTTTAAAGCTTATAAAAGTGGGGGGACCAACCGAGGGGCCAACCCAAAATCCAGAGTGGGTGAATACTAGGATACTGACCCCCTCCCCTCTCCATAGAATCACGACTTACATCCTTGTCTTACACTCCTTTCTGTTGTTGCATATTTACTGAATTTTCTATCCATATGCAGGTGGCTTGCTACCACTCTAGGGTCTAGAATATTTGAATATCTTTCCCAAATAGGTTGAGAGTGGTGAGAATCAGTTGCTGGTAGATAAAACATTCTGTTGATGAAATAAACTTTATTGGAATTGATAAGATCTACAAATGTCAAGTTTTTTTGATGTGGTAGAAATTAAAAGGAAAATGTTTTTGCATATGATAGGTTTGTTGCAGTTATCTGCTACTTGCCTTTAAGCTAAAATTCTCATCTAATACAATTATCAATGATGTCCTCAAGCAATTGCTTCATCTCATTCACATTCATTTTTTTTTTCTCTAAACATTTGAGTCTGAATACAAAAAAAGCCAGACTCTTGATTCAACATTAACACAGTTTTCATAAAAAGTATTTTTCCTTCTTTTTTTTTGTTGTTGTATTTTTCCTTATCATTTTTTTTCCTTCTTCCACAAAATGATTTTTCTTATTTCACTCTCTGGGTGGTTAATAAAATTAACTTATTTCATAAAGTCTTTCATAAGGCATGAAACATTATAAAAAAAAAAAATGAGAATTTTCTTTTAGAACAATGATATACAACTAAGTTTTCTGGTTTTGTTTTTTTTTTTTTTTTTTTTGTTTAGTTTTTTTTTAGCTAAGAATATGATTATAGCTTAACCTACTTTCAAAAACTAACTTACAATGAAGATGACAATAATATGAATAATACCACAAATGTTAATTTTTGTTATTTTAATATGAATATGATGAAAGATATGATAATGTTAAACATTTCCTTAAAAAGAAACATTCAGCATTCATTGACTGACCAGCTCGTGCGACTGTTGAAATTTATAAAATCATTATCCAAAAACAAATTTTCAGGAAAACAGGTTTCTCAAATCTAGTAGCTATTATTACTCTTTCCAGTATAAATGGTTGGGGGGGGCTTCCTTCCTAACTTTTTGTTTGAAGTAGTATCGAATGTCAATATCTCATGTCATTATTTTGTCTTTTCAAGTTACATGCGATATCCATTTTAGTTGATACTGCTTTTGAAAGTTCTCAAGTGATGTGGCTTCTGTTATCTGGTATAGTTTTTTGTGATTCTGTAGCTCTGGTTCACAATGTTCAAAGAACAATGATCCTTGCTGAGACCTCCAGGTTTCATTTTCTCAAAGCCATTTTTAAGTATTAATCTGAGAAAAGAGTTGTATTCAGCTGATAGTATGTCTACTTTTGAATAGGTTTAAAATCATGCATGATATTCATATGAAAGTCTATTTAAGAAAATGTCTTTTTTAGGTTAATGTTTTGCTATTATTATGTTTTGCATATCAATGTGAGTAGCAGTAGTTAAATATGAATTCTAATTGTTTGTGGTTCGATTTTAATGAGTGTTTTCTTTCTAAAATTTTAGTACCCTTTCCATGCTTCATACCGTTGCTCGTGCTTCTTTTTTAATATTTGAGTAGTTCTTCTGACATTTCCTATATCTAATCACTCTCTCAGCACCTTCCTCTAAGTAACCCCCTGCGCAATAGTAGCAGTGGAATGCCTTGCTTAGGGTGAAATGATTTTAAAAAAATAATAATAATCTTCTTGATATGTGCATAATTGGGTGTTCTTCTAATGATAGAACACAGTAATTGCCTTCTCACTTGTATCCGTGGTTAACGTTATTTCTTTTCAGAAATCAAAAACTTTTCTTATCTGTTTGCTCCTCAGAATATTCTTTGGTGTTTCAAAAGCAATGGTTTTCTTCTGTGTCCATTCAAATTCATTGTTCTTTATTTATTTTTTTTAAATTGTGTAATTTTGTAACTGGTTTAATTATGCTGCTGTATCTTGGTATATATTTACTATAAAAATTTATCAGCTCCAAAAAGGATTCTAATTTGTTTTTTTGTTAGAGCAGCTATTTCTATTATTTTCTTTCTTAGTCTATTATCAGGTGATATGCTTTTGTTTTGATATTTGATTACATTTCTCTTTGTTTATGGTCAAGTCTGCCTTTTTTAATTTCATCAAAATTTGCTCTATTTTATATTTTAATTCTTCTTTAGTTCTCACCCCTACACCTATATTGTCCTGGTATATTATCATATTTTTTATTTTTCCCAATAAGACTCTTTCAATTGTTTCTATTCATAATGATAGACGTGTCTATCTTAATAAGCCTATAGGGAAGTTTATTGTGGTTATTTTAATTCTTCTTTAGTTCTCACCCCTACACCTATATTGTCCTGGTATATTATCATACTTTTCCTAATAACATGCTTTCAACTGATGTTTGAAAAATATGGCTGGAACTTTTATCCCAAATGGTAGACATGTATATCTTAACAAGTTTATAGGGGTGTTTATCATGGTTATTTCTTTGTATTTCTTGTCAATTTCTATTTGATTGTATACTGACTTGAGATCAGTTTTTGCAAAATACTCCATTTTTGCTAACTACTGGCTTAGAGTTTCAATATTTGGCTCTGAGAATGAGTCTGAACATACCTGGTGATTCCTCATAGTTCTTCTTTGGTCAAATGCTTGCTTTAGCCTTTCAAAATCCTACTGCATTTCCTTCTGCTTCCATGGAATTGATTGATTTCACTGTGTCTACTTTTAATACATCAATCCCTAATAATTTGTGATCTTTTTTGTATGTTACAACTGTAATGGGAGTTATTTCAAAATGCTTGTTTTCAAAATTGTCTTGAAATGTGCACATTGCTTTTATGGTCATTTCATCAAATTTGCTTTACTTGTATGATGCTTTTTCTTAATTTTAATTGTGCTAATTTTATCCAGAAATTTTTTGGTATCAGTGTAATTTCACTGCTTTGTATGTTAAATACTTGGCGTTAATCCTTATTTTTTCACTATCTCTTTTTTGTGTATTCATTGTAAATACTCCAGCTTCTTCTTTGGGGTTTTGAACAATTTTTTTTCTTATTTGTTTTCAAATTTGTATACACTCTGAAAATAATCTCTTTTTTTGAAATTTGAGCATATTTTTCCCAAAGCTGGACATTTATACTTGTCTTTCATATGACTTTTTCCACAATACTTACATGTAAATTGGATTTGGTAATGCTCCTCTTATATGTCTCAAATTCTTCTTTTGGTTGATTAAATTTTCTAATCAATTCGAATTGTTGCAAAAACTCAATGCTAGCTTCCAAACTCATTCTGCTACTCTGATGTAATCAATGAAGAAAACAATAGTATTCTAATATTTTGCACTTTTGGTTTTGGTCTTGCAATCTCACCAACACCATTAGATCCCAAGTAGGCATGTATGCCGATGATACAACAATCTACTCTCGCATTGATCAAAAACCAGGTGTGGGTGACAAAGCAAACCTCGCTGCCAAGCTTGAAAAGGACCTCCAATCTGTAGTGGCCTGGGGTAGGAAATAGCTAGTAAATTTCAATGCTTCTAAAATGAAGCTGTTATCAACTAACCACTATAGACAATTGCATCTACCTCCCATTAGCATGGGACAGGCTAGCCTCCCAGAGAGTAAAATACTACGCCTCCTTGGCCTTACACTTTCAGCGGACCTCAAATGGAATGACTATATTGAATCCATTGCCAAATCTGCCGCTATGAAAGTTGGCTCTCTGTGCAGGGCCCAGAAGTTTTTCCCACCTGAATCTATTCTGCACATATACAAATCTACCATCCACCCGTGTATTGAATATTGCTGCCATATCTGGTCGGGTGCCCCTGCTGCTCTCTTTGGGCTTCTTGACAAAATACAAAGGAGGATCTGTAATGTGGTTGATACTGACTTTGCAGACCGGCTGCAACCACTCTCTCACCGGTGTGATGTGGCTTCCCTGTGCCTCTTCTACAAGTATTTTCATGGCTTCTGCTCCAATGAACTCAGAGCACTGGTGCCGCCTAAGCACGAATTTACATGAGATACTAGATTAGCAACTAGGTCCCACCCTTTTACAGTTAAACAGATAAGATGTAACCATAAATTCTACTCCAACAGCTTCTTTTCTCGCGCTTCCCGTCTGTGGAACTCCCTTCCACAAGTCTGCTTTCCGGGCAGCTACAATCTCCAGGTTTTTAAATGTAGGGTCAATAGACACCTCCTATCACACTAACTCTCAATTATTCTCAGAACACTCTCATCTACCCAACCCTCATTCTTGGTATCCTTACCTGCCTATCACCCACCCTCTGACATTTCCTATATTTAACCATTCTCGGTATCCCTACCCACCTATCACCCACCCTCTGACATTTCCTATATTTAATCATCCTTTCTCCACTCTATGTAGCCCCCTGCGCAGTAGTGGCAGTGACATGCCTTGCTCGAGGTGAAACGCTTATATAAAAAAAAAAAAAAGCCTTCAATTAATCTAAGAATGAATTTATGTTCTGTAATCATTTCATGAGCTCCCAATTTTTCAAATTCCCAATATTTTACGTTCTTTCAATCTATACAAGTATTGCATAATGAAATCCTGTGGTGTTTGTCTTGTTTTTAAAGGCTTGGTTCTTTCTGCAATAACCAGTCTTTTTTGTTTTGGTTTTATGTTCTTTTTTACGACTGTTGCGATTTGTTCAAACATCATTTCTTCTAACTTCTTTGGATAACACATTGTTGAAATTTTCTTCACAGCTTCACATTCCACCGTAGCAAGAAATAAATTGGCTATCTTGTTTTTTCCACTATCAGTCTTCGAGTTTTTTAATTTCTTTACCCTTGCAAATACTGCAAAAGTTCTCATCCATGTTTCTACATGGGTTGTCCATTGAAATCACGGATTCTATCAGTGATGCAATTGTTATGTTTTGGATATCAGTGGGAGTAGCAGTATTCATAGCACAGCTCTGCATGTCCCCTGTGACGACAGGCTTTTTTCTGTTTTACTTCTCTCGGTACTCTCTTTCTCTCACACTCTCACACCCTGATTGAGCACTCTGAAAGAATGGTAGACTTTGAAAAAACAGTAGCTACTCTAGCATCTATGCATCGTTCATTCAGTAATGAATTAGAACACTGTCAGCTATTGGCATGTGTATATATGATATATCACATGCTAAAAATTTGCCTTCTTCTACCGAGCGCCCATAGCTCAGAGATAAAATCACTGACTGACACCAGTTTGGTCAGGTTTCAATCCTGAGTAAAAAAGCAATCAGATGTCTAACGAAACAGATCCTCTCTCTCTCTCTCTCTATATATATATATATATATATATATATATATACACACACACACACACACACACTGGTCTCTTCATTTGCATATGATACTACAGCTATTTTAGTAATTTACTAATTTAGTAATTTGCAGTATTGAGCCAAAGCTACCTCATTTTTCTTCATCTTTACTTTTCTGAGTTGGTTACCACAGCTGTCCATCTGTGACATGTTCTTCTTTATGGTGCCAGCAGTGTTTTAAAAATCTTAATCTGTGTGATTTTAGAGATTGGGAAGATTTTACCATAGAGCACCTACTTTCACATGTGTTGATACCAAAAAATGTTAAGGGCAACCTAGAGCGTTCTAGTGTTTAGTGTTTTCTTCATTATGTCAGAATTCAAATGGTTGAACTATAGACGAGAATGTATTCAAATGTAATATAGAATAGGCAACCTGTAATTTTCTGGGAGCAGAGAACTGATTGCTATATCGTGTCAATTTGTGTAAGTGTATGTCAGATTTTACCAATTCTGATGAATATGCCAGAATTTGCAATATTGCCTCTTACATATTTAAAATCCTTGACAAATTTAATTTGTTCCTCAATAAGGGAATGTACGTCACCTTTGGAATTACACTTATAGGCCATATCGTCAGATTTAGAAGCAGGGATGTCAAAGCATTTCTTACTAGCCACTTTCTAAAAATTATGAAGGAGAATAGTTGTTTATTTTAGTTATAATGGCTAAACCATCTGTGTAGACTGCATCTGACATCTATTTTTTCTCTGTCAGGATAAAACCTACATAAATTCTGAGAGGACCTGAAGGAGACTACCACCACTTTTAAATTTATTGGTTTTCATTTTTTTTACTTTTTTTAGCACAGTCTTATCAATTATTATATCAAGCTTCCAATTATCAAAAAAGATTTGGAAAAATTTTAATATTTAAACAATTTTAAGTGGGGGCTCAGTTTCTCATACAATGTTATAGTAAATCAATCCTCCATTTTGGAGTCACACGTTGGGGTTGCTTTGTATTTTTTTTTTTTGTTTTTGGGGGACGAGTTGTTGCTCTTGTTTTTGTCTTTATCAAGTTTTTTTCCGTTCCTACAATAACATCTTCCTCAAACTCTAAGAATGGCTTTATTCAAAAATTTTGCAAAGGATTCAGTTGTTGAATATGCACAAGCAAAAGTGTTAATTGCACAGGATCGATTTAATATAAGGTTGTATGAAAAACTGAGCCCCTCCCCATATAAAATTGTTTAAATATTGAAATTTTTCCAAATTTTCTTTGTCAACCAGAAAGTTTAGGGTTTAATTGATCAGATTGCACTAAAAAAGTAAAAAAAAATTGATAATCAACAAATTTATAGGTGGTGGTAATGTTGTACTGGTGAGTGGTTTCAAAATGGAGGTTCGATTTACTATAACATTGTACGAAAAACTGAATCCCCACTAAAATTGCTTAAATATTGAAATTTTTCTAATTTTTTTGTCAATTGGAGAGTTTAGGATGTAATTGATAAGATTGCACTGAAACAAATTAAAAAAAAATTGAAAAACAACAAATTTAAAGGTGGTGGTAGTCTCCTTCAGGTTTGCCAAATTCTTATATATATATATATATATATATACACACACACACACACACACACACAAATAGCAGATATAAAATATATATAGAAAAATAGTACTTAAATTTTACAGCTGTCTGCAACTAAAGTTTCATGTGATCATAAAGGTGGTGAATATTATAGCCAAAAGAAGCAATATTCATAAACAGCTTGCTAAAAAAGTTGATTCACTGTGTTTTGCAAGACAGTTTCTATTTCTAGAATCTATCTTGCATATCTATAAGTCTTTCATTAGAATATTTCTGCTACAAATTCATTGGTGTGCCTAATATTTATCTAGTGCTCATTGGTAAAACGAAAAGAATCAGCAATACTATTGGTTCTGATCTGGCATCTTGACTTCAGTCACTTTTCCACTGTCGTAAGGTTGCCTACTTTTGCTTTTTCTATAAATAATTTCATGGCAAGTGTTTGGATGATCTCTTTGGTATGGTGCCAAGCCTTTTTTAATTTAAGCACAGTATTAAACTGGTGCATTGTGGTGTAGTGGATATCGGCTCGGAACGAGAACCGAGTTCGAATTCCAGTTGAATTCATTGCATTCATTTACGTGCAAATACCCTTGGGAAAGGTATTAATCTGTGTCTTCCTTCCACTTATGGGTTTAAATAACAGGATAGATTGGATTCTATAGCCTTGGCTGGCAACCAGTCTACCACAGAAAGCAATGGCAACCTACTGCGGGATAATCTTCTGCCCAGTCAGTCATGTCTCTTTGGAGACATGATCACCCAAGTGCGTTTCACATATGGCACTTAACTGACTGACTGATTAAACTGGTGTCAAAATCTCATCAATTTACAGTTAAGCTGCTTAGATGTAACAGTTTTTGTTTTTGAAACTCCCTTTTTGTTTCATGGTTTCCAGCCAGATTTTATCTTCAAAAATTTTAATGCAATGTCAGTCATCATCTACTGTTGTTTTGATTACTCTTTTGTTCTCACTCCTTAGTAATGTTTCTGTTTTCTAATACTTCCATACCCATTAACCCCTTGTATCTTAGTGGCTTTACTACCTTGCTTGATTAAAAAGAAATCTTTCATTTATTTAAATATACTTATTCTTGGAATTGGGAAGAGATAGTTGAGATTTCTGAGATGCAACAAGAATGATTGGAAAATTTGACCCTCACAGCATATATCAAAGGTCAGATGGACAAAGGAAAACAGGAAATAACATTGACAAGTTTGTGTAAATGGATGGCAGAAAAAAAGAGTGGAATTGATTGTAAAAAGAGAAACATTGCTCAGGGGAAGTGGTTGATTAACATTCACTTTTCATTTTCTGTTCTCAGAGGAGACCGTGAAGGCTAGGACTTGAAGCTATGGGGAGATGGTTAATATTTATTAAATTGACCTTATGTCATACATAACCAAACTCTCTACAACTTAGGATTTATTTGTAATCATCAGAAGGTTGTAGATTGGAGATTGGAATGTGTGTATTTGTGGAAAAATAAAAGTATACATGTTGTATGTTTGAATAGAAATTTATTAATGGAAAATAACATGAATTTGTAGAAATTAATGTTCCTTGAGAAGCAATATTAAGAAGTTAAGGGTATCAAGAGTTCATTGTAGTCCTTGCAAGAATGAGTTTGTGTATATATGTATGCATGTTATCATTGAGTAGGAATGCCTTTGAATTATTTGCTCAGTCTTAAAGGGTTCCATGTGGTTATCAAGATGAAGAAGGAGGTGAGAGAAGATAGATAATAATAATATGCGTGATGTTTGTCAAGGGTATGTATTAATTACGTTCCTCATCTTAACTCTCTGCCAATGGTCACATTTGCTTGTCTTTCATTTCGTTTGGAAATTCACTCCCGGATGGGATTCTGGCCTTCCAGTTTGGATCAAGGTGTGAAATTTTGCTGGTTTTGTGTGTATTGAGCAAAGTTTGTAAATTTGAGAAAATTTGTTTATTTCTAACAATGAGTCAGGTTTGAATTTTAAATGTAAATCTTGTTTTGCTCACTACAGGCTCTCCACAGCAAATAACTTGGTTCATTTATACTTTCTTTCCAGATATAAGTAACTTTGGTTTGGACAAATAATTTATTAACCTCCATGTGTCACCGAGATTTACTAGCTGCTGGTTTTACAATCCAGTGTTAGATTGCTTGAGAGAGCAGGGTACAGTATTCTTAAAGATGCTAGGCTGTAGATTTTAAAAGGTTGCTTAGAGCCTCTGAAGGGCATTTCTACTAATTAATGTTGATGCATGAAGTTATATCCAAGTATTTGTATGGAAAAAGATGAGGTAGCCATTACCACTTGGATTAGGCAGGAGTAAGTTCTCCACAAATTTACTCTCACAATGCTTGTATTAAGGATGTTTTCTGTGCTCCTCGTGCCAATCTAATACTTTTAGTGGCTATTCATTAGCCATGATTTATATCATTGTAATTGATAAGCAGCCAAGTGTATTCAATGATGCCAAACAAGAGACTGTTTTTTGATATTTTTTTTACTTCCATAATTATACCTGTTTTCTGCATCTCTTGCATTTGTTCCTTCTTCTTCTTCTCCTTCTATGTGCCCTGTCCCTTCAGGACGTAGGCGATCATGGTTCTCTATGTCTCCATTATCCTTGGTGGCTCTTAGTATGTTTTCTCCTGTTATACCCCGCAACCCCTGTTCTGTCATCCACCTGATCAGGCCCTGCAAATATGTTATCCGTTGCCTTCCTCTGTCTCTTTTTCCCTCTTTCTGGCCTGTCAGTATCAGGTTCTCCAAGCCCTCCTTCCTCATTGCATGTCCCAGGAACTTCAATTGTCTCTTCCTGATGCTCACTATTAATTTTCTTTTTGTTGCCATTCTTTCCAACACCTCACTGTTGCTCGCATGCTCGGTCCATGATATTTGTAGCATCCTTCTGTAGAACCACATTTCTGCTGCTTTGAGTTTTGTCCTCATTTTTGATGATATTGTCCAGAATTCACTGCCATATTGAAGAACTGACATTACTCTTTTCTTTGTTTTTAGTGAAGTTTTCCTTTGTCTTAGTACTTTACTCAGCTTCTGGAACGCGTCCTTTGCCATGCCAATTTGCTATCAGATCTCTGTGTGGGGCATAATGTCCTTGCATGTCTCTTTCCCTGCAGAAAATACATGTATATTTAGTTAAGGCTGATATTTTTGGAGAGCCTAGTGTTCCATATGATAGGAGGGCAAAATAGGTTAAGAGGTCTCTGACATTATTGCAATTGTATTGTACTTTTTAGCATTTTGTTCTGCTAAATCTAGTCCTCTTGTATGACTGTTGCCTGCTGTAATTTTAAGGTGCTATTTTAGAGTATTCTTTGTTGAATATCAGTGGATCATAGTCCATTTATGAAGGCATCTAGTATCTATTTGGCTTGATATTGTTCTACTGACACCAAAGCAAATGGAAAAGTTCTTTGTTTTACTAAGACTTGATAAAATCTGTCAAATGAATCTGAAGGCAGTTGACACCTCATAGCCAGTAAGTGTTTAGAGATCATTTAATTTCTCTTTTTTATGTAAATCCTGTCCAGTATTGTTAAAGTGTTTTTATAAGATGTGTCTGCCAAATACTCATAAACTATGCTGAAAAATATTTGATAAAATAGAGCAGCTTATTAGAACTTTTGTCAACCATAGGCCACCCCAGAGTTTAAAAGAAATGATGTATTTCATACTATTTTTTAGTATTTATTGCCAAGTAAATAATTTTCAATAAAAATAGAATGGTTCTTTTGTTAATACTTCACAATAACATGTGCATCAAATGAATTTGTAAATATTTAATAATTACCTATATTGCAATTTCATCAATGAAAGAATGAAAAAAAATTTAGGGTGATTCGGACGAGTTCACCTTTGCTTCCTTGCCTTGTAAAATTTTGCGAAGTAATAACAAAAGAACCATTCTATTTTCATTTAGCAATACTAAAAATAGTATGAAATACATAATTTCTTTTAAGAAAACTGCGGTGGCCTAATAATTATGGCCGGTAGTGTACATACTCAAGAAGTTTATACAAGTCATTCTCCAGTGATAATATTCTACTTTGGCATCAGACTATTAGGCTCAATAAGAAATTTATTTGGACAGTAAATTAGCCATTATTTATGGTTGACAATAAGAGTTCATTAAATAGTAGAAATGAGTTAGTACAAGTTTTTTTAACAGTAATATAACTAATATTCACTACCTTCCCACTAGAGTGAATGCTCGTTCCAGTTATGGAACAAAGCCAATTAAAGTGGGAATCCTAGCCCTTAAGCTCAGCCCAAAATGTCCCATAGAACCTACTTAAAGCAGGGTTGGGCTCTTGTCTGTTCACTCTAACAAGACTCTGTCCTTTAGTGGAGCCTTGTCTGGGTTCCGGAGGCAGAGGGTTGATCAAGAGTTAGCTTTAATTAACTCTGAATATCAGCTGAGTTCTCTTGAATATGTGTTCAGGACTGATCCATTAATGGGGAAAATGGATCAACCACACTCCCATTTCCCAAAATCTTCCCAAGTGACCATATATCAGATCTTTTGGGAAATTTTTCTCAGTTGGGCTGAAAACTTTTCAGCTCCTCCCCAAAAACTTATGATTAAAGAAGAAAAAGAGAAACGATTGATAACATTTGTTTCCAAAGGAAATAAAAAGAAGCAGAAGCTATCATCTTATTTGGAAATTTATTCAGATTTCATAATCAAACTTTCAGATAGGAGAGACTTGCTTAAGAGGTCAGCTGAGCTGCCTTCTAAAAGCTGAACATGTGTTAGATTCTGATAAGTGGAAATATGAGCCAACAAGAGAAGAAAGTTTTGTTTTTGTTGAGTTGAGAAAAACTATGCAAAAAGTTTATCAAGGATTTTTTTTTTTTATGGCTCATGGTTGGTTTATTGATGTTTAATAGGCAAACAGGCATCTTTTTTGCATTGCTGTATGGGGCAGACAAAGAATGACATCAATGATATTTTCTTTTTATGTCTGAGAACCAGATATAAAAAGGTCAAGAGACAATTCTTCTAAAAATTTAATCAAAAAGAACGAATTATTTAATTTCTGTTCAAAAGAAAACTGCAAATTTCTTTCAATTAAAAGTTATCATGAAGCTTGAATCTTTCATTCAAAGAAGCATTCTGCAGTTTCTTTTAGATAAAACTAGCAGTATAGCCTGGCGTTGCTCGGGTGTAATGAAAGCTTTAAAACTAATCCATGGTCCTGGAGCTCAAACTCTTTGGACATTGGCATGAAAGACTAAAAAGCAATAGTTGTTTCCAGTTAAAGCGAAACCGTAGACTGAAAGAAAAATGAATGGATGTAAGTCAAATTTTGATTTCTTGTTTTCGATATCAAATTAATTTTTTCGTTGTAAACTGAATTTTGAAGGCTAAATAAGTCCTCTGAGTAAATGGTATCATGGCTGAGGCTAAGAACTACAATTATACCTACTTAGAGCCAAACCCGAAGCAAAAAAAAAAAACAATGTTTTCCAGGTTTTGTTTGTTTTTTTATTAAAAAAATGTTTTTTACAATGTATTCTGTCAATGCTTTTTTTTGTTTTATTTTTTACGGTCACATCACATTGAAACATGAGTTTCAACATGATCACTGAAGTTAAATGATATCAAGCCTAATCAGTACCATGTTTGGGAATACCAAGTGAGGTAAGCTTGGATGTGCATATGGTGTAATGGATAATGGCTTGGCATTGTTTATTGAAGAGCCGAGTTTTCTCATTGGGTTCGTTATATACACTTACACCTTGGGAAATGTGTGAATTCACTTCCTCCAGCTATGGGTCAATTAGTAAGACTTGTATCACTAAATTAGTATTATCTTCAAAAAGTACTAGAAATATTTTCTAGCTTTAAATAACCTGATAAGGGTTATTAAGTCATAGAAAGCAAATCAATGAATCAATCATCTAATGTTCATTCAATATTGGGCTCAAGAGCCACTAAAAGTAGAAGGTTATAGAATGAGGTGAATTTAAGACAAGGAAGTAGAAAGTGAAGATTATGAGGATATGGAGGATAGATGATGTTTGACCCTTGACATTCATGAGGTTAAGATTGTATTGTTTTGGAAACATTTGTTTGGGAACAACACCTTTTGGGAAAAAGCTATTTTTATGGAACTTCCTCCTTACATTTGGTATACAGAAGAAATTAGGGTGCTTTGACTTCATTGATGTAACATGAACTTCTGGAATTAAAAAATGCTCATCTTAACATTTGTCATGGAAGTTGCAATAGTTGTGAGAGGCTTGTGATATGTCTGTGTAATAGAAGCTTCAGGGTGGAAAATATGCCATCACCTATAAAGTGCTGTAAATGGCCTTAAATTCTGTCTAAAAGCTAAAAAGTGAGGATGAGACAACTCCAGTCCAGATATGGCAGCAAAGCTCCCTTTTTTATTTAATATTTTGATATGACTCTTATAAATATAAAGCATGAAAGCAGGAATTATATACTTTCTGGGACGATACAATGAGTCAACCTATGGTGAACATACATTAATACAGATGAAAAAGTGGCCTCGCATGCAGACATGTTTGCTAAGAGGTTTTCCTGTTAAAACCAGGACAGTTTGCAGTGTCCAGATTTGGGACTCTCTGCAACTGGTCAAGATGCAGGTCTTTGTAAGCTGCCTCATGCAGGAGGTAAACCAGCAGTTGGCAAGATACAGTATCTTGTGAAGCCGATCTCATGGGCATTTTTGTTCTTCAAGTTACTGTGTTTTCCAAGGAAGTGTTGTTTTCATTACCTCCTGTTTCTCTCCCCTCTTTGCTTATTACTCCCATAGTTGTTGGGAGAGCAATTGGTTAGATGTTTGTTTTAACCTCAAAACACTCTTGCTGTAAATTACAACAAAAACGATTGTTTTCAAGTGTTTAGTTATTACCATAGTCAAGAGATGCAATGTAAGGTAAATGAGAATGAAGAACCTGAAGACAGCTGTAGAATGGATCAACCCAAGTGTTGTATTACAGATAAAACTGTTGTCTTATTTGAAGTGTGAGATCTTTACTCCTGTAGAATAGATAAGGTTCCTTATTACCAGGAATGTGTATCATTTCATGGTCAGTCTCAGCATAGATTCTTGGTAAATATCGTAGGCTAACCTTAGTAAACAACTCTTTTGACAACTATCTCTCCTGAGAACTATCTAATAATCACCTAAGTGGATGTTTCATCACTGTAGCTTTCTTTATATATTGTCTTATAAGTCATTTCTAGTGACTCTTACTGGAACAATTCATTGAGTGACAGGATTATGTAACCAAAAGAATGTATTCTGTTATATTTATATTAGCAATTAACTGAAACAACTCAATAATAAAATGGAAATGGCTTTTATTTTTTAAGTTCACCTATTATAAGACACAAGAGCCACTCAGTGTGTACAGTTATGAATGCGGCGTGTGATATAAATGTAATAAGTTGTAGAAAATGTAGATGATAAAAACAATAATGATCGACCCTTGACTTGAAGAGTTTAGAATTAAATGTTATAATAAAAATATGAAATGTTATTAAAAAAAAAAAAAAAAAGACTGGCTCTTTATAATAATTAACTGTTAAAAATCTATTAAAGCACATTAAGGAGTTTAAAATATTTCTGTGGGACTCATCAGTACTCTTACATAATTAATTATAGTGTAGAATTCTTTATGAATAAATATGTAGTGACAGAAAGCCAAATAAAGCAGATGTTCAGGAAAAGCATTTTGACAGACAATGTGACTCCTACCATGTAAGTAAAATGTTTTTATCTTTGTATTCATATATGTACTTTGAAATATACTTATTGTGTTGTATTTTTGTATATGATTACTTTGTATTTTATATATTTACTTTGTAGGCCTGATATTTTATAACCCCAAACAAAATTACAAATCGATATATAAAAATATGTACATTCAGATAAGTCCAATGTATCATCAGAACACCCCACAGCAAATTCAAACTTTGGTAATTAATTTTTTTTTTAATTATACACACTTGTCAACTAAGAGAAAAATCGTCTTTGAGACAATATCTTTATTTCACTAATAATGAAAAGATAAAGATCAGATCATTACTGGATAGAAATTTTGTGAACAGTGTTAATGAACATCCTTAAAAATGACAGTCAAAATAAAAATTAATTTAATCAAAAATATGGATAAATAATTGTTGGCAAATCCTGGAAATATTTGGATCTTTTCAATGCAATAAAGCCTCTTATCTTAAAATTTTTCATGAGTCTATTATGCTTCAAAGACATGGTGAACAAATCTATCCAAAATATTCTTATTCCATCTGCCCCTCTTATTAAATATTTAAGCAATTCCCCCCCACCCCCCACCCCCGGCGTTCTTTAATTCAGACTGTGTGAATTCTAAGACAAAACATTTTTTTTTTTTTTAATCATATCACCCCAAGCAAGGCAGTCTACTGCCACTATAGCGCAGGGGGTTACATGGAGCAATTGGGTATAGGAAATGTCAGTGGGAGAGTGATAGACGAGTTAGGAGGTACGTAGGGAGAGTGTTGGAGGGAATGGGTGTGAGTTAGTGTGTTAGGAGGTGTCTATTGACCTTACATTTAAACTCCTGGAGGTTGTAGCCATCGAGGAAGCAAGCATGCTGAAGGGATTTCATTTAGTAAAAGTGATGGTTGAAATAAGTATATCCCAAATGGATTTTCATCAAAAATAAATAAAAGAACTTTTATTCTAACCTGTCTATTTTTGTCTCTAAGATAACTAGTGTTGAAAGATTAACATCATAATGGCTGGTTTTATTCCATGTTAAACTCAGATCTTATAAGCTGGCTGTAAATTGCAAGCCTAATTAGCTATAGGCAAAAGCTGGCCTGCTATATTGTTAGATGAGTGCATTTTGGTTAATAATTATTAACTTTTATCTGATTTCTTTGCTTATCTTGAGGAAATCGTTCAAAATACAGGAAAAAACTTCAGCTGCAAACAGGAAGCTTGAGGTATTTTCATCAAGATTATTGCTTTCTCAAAAACGTTAACACAAAATGTTTTAGTAAATCTTTTTTTATAAAAAAAAATGTATTTTATCATTACCAGTCTTATATTAATGTATATTTGGATACCTTGATGAAGGATGATGTAACTTAAACTCACTGCTAGTTAATATGTCTGACTACTTATTCATCCATTTTTTAAAAATTTATTCTACATTATATTTTTGAAAATTATGTATTTTTGTCTTTGTAATTATTAACCTTATACGAAAAATATATCACCTGTTTATATTTATTTTGAATATAAACATTGGAATGTGCATTGTGGTGCAGTGGATATCAACTCGAAACGACAAATCAGGGTGATGAGTTCAAATTCCAGTTGAATTCCTTGCATTCACTTACGCACAAATACTCTTGGGAAAGGTATTAATCCGTCTCTTCACTCTAATTATGGGTTGAAATATTAGGACAGGTTTGGGTTCTATAGCCTTGGCTGGCAACCAGTCTACAGCAGAAAGCAATGGCAACCTACTGCAGGATAATCTTTTGTCCAGTCAGTCATGTCTCTTTCGAGACATGATCGCCCAAAGCGTGTATCATGTATGGCACTTAACTGACTGATTCCTTCAAAAGTTTTCACTTAACCAACAGAGTCCACCTGTGTTTTACTGGAACTATGTCAAGCGTAACTGAATTCCTGGAAGAGAGAACACAAAATCTGGCATAATCTTTTTAAAAAGACCAGCATACTTAAACACCCTGTCATGATGACTTGTAACCTTGTACTAGCATACCTATTAACAGTTCTAAATTGTTCTATGTCTACAATTTCACTGTTTCACACATAAGGATTTTATATATATATATATATATATATATATATATATATATATATACTAGCAGTATAGCCTGGCATTGCTCGGGGGTAATGAAAGCTTTAAAACTAATTCATGTTCCTCGAGCTCAGAATCTTTGGACGTTGGCACGAAAGACTAAAAAGCAATAGTTATTTCCAGTTAAAGCAAAACCGTAGACTGAAAGAAAAATGAATGGATGTAAGTCAAATTTTGATTTCCTGGTATCAATATCAAATAAGTGTTTTTTGCCATAAACTGAATTTTGAAGGCTAAATAAGTTCTCTGAATAAATGGTATCATGGCTGAGACTAAGAACTACAATTATACCTACTTAGAGCCAAACCCGAAGTAAAAACTAAAATAAAAGGGCTGAAAAAAATATAGACATACAGGCAGATAAACAGACACACACATAAACATCTTGCCTTTTATAAATATATATTATAGATTTTCTGCACTATTGTAAGAAGTGCAACCTTGAAACTTTTGAATATCATTTCTTATGTCTTTGTCTATGAGTGTATCAAATCTGATTAAAATTAGACCACTTCTTCTATAACCCAATTTTTTGATTATTGATTTTCGATATTTATCAGGGGTACCTTGACACAAACCCTAGCTAAGAACACTCACAGATGCTTATATTACAACTGTGTAAATTTTCAAGAAAATTGGTTCAGCCATTTCAGAGTCTATAGGTAATGGACACACACATACATACATACATACACACACACACACACACAAAGTTCCATTTATAAATAAGTTTAGATTAGATAGGCACACACACTAAGAGTTGCCCCAAAATTCTCAATCCAAACTAAAACAAGTTAAAAAATATTTATTCTGATATTTAGTTAGTAGATCAGATTTGGGGAAAGTGAATCTAAGAAATTTTCAGAAGATATATATATATATATATATATATAATAATTATGGTCGATAGTGTGTATATATATATATATATATATATATATATATACACACTATCGACCATAATTATTAGGCCACCCCAGTATTTAAAAGAATGATGTATTTCATACTATTTTTTAGTATTTATTGCCAAGTGAATAATTGTAAATGAAAACAGAATGGTTCTTTTGCTAATATTGCACAATAACATGTGCATCAAATGAATTTATAAATATTTAATAATTATCTATATTGCAGTTTCATCAATGAAAGAATGAAGAAAATTTAGGGTGATTCAGATGAGTTCATTTTTGCTTCCTTGCCTTGAAAAATTTTGCAAAGTACTAACAAAAGAACCATTCTATTTTTATTTGGCAATAAATACTAAAAATAGTATGAAATACATCATTTCTTTTAAAAAAACTGGGGTGGCCTAATAATTATGGCCGGTAGTGATTGTGTGTGTGTGTATATATATATATATATATATATATATATATATATATATATTAGTTGTTGATGCTGTTGAAAAGCCTTTAGCACTGTGGCTTTTTGGTACTATTTTTTTTCATGCTGTAACACCAGTCAATGAGGTTTGGAGAAAGAGGTCCTCTCTGAGACCTACAGTCTTCATTAACTGGAGGCCATTTTTAATCAAGGATCTTGGGAAATGTTGACAGTTTAGATATATCTGAATGTGTTTGGCATAAGGAATGACATCTATATGAAAATGCAGCATATAAAAGAAGAAACTGATTAGCCCATTCATTGAACAATTGTCGTTGAAACCTATTTATATTCAGACGTGTATTAGTTTTCATCATTAAATGTGATGGAAAATTGTCATGCATAAAAATCACTTTCTGATTATTGGTTTTGACTTACAATACTGGCCATAATTATTAGGCCACCCAAATTAAAAAAAAATATGATGTATTTCATACTATTTTTAGTACTTATTGCCAAGTGAATAATTCTAAATGAAAATAGAATGGTTCTTTTGTTATTATTACTTTGTAAAATTTTACAAGGTAGCCAGGAAGCCTTTGTTTCGGCCAGTCCAAAAGAAGAAACTAGCATGGGGAAGAGAGCACAAAAACTGGACACCAGAACAGTTCATTTGATGCACATGTTATTGTGGAGTATTAACAAAGAACCATTCTATTTTCATTTAGAATTATCCACTTGGCAATAAATACCAAAAATAGTATGAAATACATTTTTTTTAAAATGGGGTTGCTTAATAATTATGGCTGGTAGTGTAAGTCTTTATTCAACACTTGTTGGAAATGTATGAATATGATGTTAAAAAGATTATTTTGTCACATATGCTGAAATTGTTAACAAGGACTGTCAAAGATTCAGATTAAATGAACTGACTTTAGATATGTTTAAAGGGTTAAATTTAATTCAAGGGTTAAGGTTGAAAAAAGAGACAGAAATATGAGCAAAATTCTAACAAAACTTGAACAGAATAATAAACTTACACTACAGAAAATATCGGAGAAATGTCAAGAGAATCCTAAATCTGAGATGCGATGCTAAAGAAAATTAGGAAAAACAATGTGCATAAACACAAGCAAAAGGAAAATGAGCAAGAATGAATACTATTCTATTTTTTAGACATGGAAAGTTACATATTGGAGACGACTGTACCTTTAAGAATTCAAAATGCTACAAATGCAGTAAAGTAGAACATATAAAGTCACACTGTAAAACTAAACCAAGAAAAAATTCTACACAGCATTGTGATGTAAAAAGTAATCACAGAAAACAAAAGAAATTTGTGAATGTGAAAATGCAGCTAGACACTGATAGTGATATCACAATAATCAGTAAAGCCACATGGAAATAAATTGAAAAACCTAAATTAAAAAGAACTTCTAAAGTCGTGAGTAGTGTCTTAGGTGAGAAATTACTTTATATTAGTGAAATAACTTGTAATATCTCCTATCACAATTGTGTTAAAGTGTGTAAGGTTTGTATGTTAAAAAATACTATAAACTCAATCAATACTGGCTGGATAGTATTTTATGAGCTCTGGGATTTACCTATGAATAATAATGGCAATGACATAAATGAACAAGTGACCAATTAAAAAAAGAATGTGAAAATTTAAAGAAAGTATTGAAAAAATTTTCAGAATGTTCTGTCAGATGAGTTGGATCAGTGTTCTAAATTCAAAGTGAAATTTCAAGTGGTAAAAAATTTGCCATCACTATTTAAATGAAAACAGAGTGTACCATTTACAGCATTGGATCTTTCCCAATGTAAAACTTGAAGACTTGAAAAAATAGGTGTAATTGAAAAGATTAATCGTTTTAAATGATCAGCACCTGCAGTGTATATAAAGAATAATAATAATAAAATTTCTGTTTGTTTTGATTTTTTAACTGGGTTAAAATAATCAAACCCCCAGTACCAAGTTCAGAGGAAGTTTTTGGGAAGTTAAACAGTAAAATCATTTTTTTGCAGTTGGATCTGTCTGAAGTGTATTGAAAATTATAGGTTAAAGAAGAATTAACATCTATAAATATAAACAAGGGATTGTATAAATTCAATTGACTTTCTTTTAGTATAAAAGTTGCTCCAGTTATATTTCAGCAAACTATGGGTGCCATGATTTCAGGTTATAATTTCACAGTCTGGATGACATATCATGATATATCAGTTAAAAGTTTATCTAAGGAACAACATATTGGGTATGTGAAAACAGTTTTTGAAAAAAATGTGAGTACAGTTTCAAACTCAGTGAAGAAAAGTGCAAATAATTTTTACCTAAAATAAAGTATCTATGAAAAAAAATCATTGATAAAAATAGTTGTCAACTGGATCTGTCGAGAGCAAGTGCAGTTAAGAATATGCTTCCCCCAACAAATGTTATTAGTTTATCAGCATTCTTGGGACTAGCAAACTACTATCAAATTTATGTACCTAACATGCAAAATTTGAGAGCTCCACTGAACAATTAACTTCAAAAAGATATAAAGTGCAACTGAACTGATAAGTGTCAGAAGGCATTCAAAGAAATACTAACATCAGACTTATTATTAGCACACTTTTATCCAAAAGAAAAAAAATCATAGTGTCTTCAGATGCTTGTGATTTTGGTATTGGAGCAGTAATTTTACATAAGTATGATGATCATAACATGAAAGCAATTGCACATGCTTCATGTTAACTACCACCAGCAGAAAAAAAAACTACAGCCAGATTGAAAAAGAGGCATTAGCAATAATATGTGTAGTGAAAAAATTTTGCAAATTAATAAATGGAAGCAATTTTTCGTTCAGACTCTGTTATCTATTTATGGTTGGAAAAAAAGGAAATCCCACCCATACAGCAAATAAACTACAATACTGGGGTACTATCTTATGAAATTACAATACTGGGGTACTATCTTATGAAATTACAATTTTAGGATGAAGTACCAACCATCCAAAAAGTAAGACATGCTGATTGGTTATCAAGATTGATACCAAAAAATACTGAACCATTTGAAGATACTGTCATTGCAGCATTAAAATGTGAAGTCGAAACTGAAAATATATTATACAGTGTAATAGTGATCTCCCAGTTATGATAGGAGAAATAAAAGAAAAAAAACAGAACAAGTTTATTGTAGAAATAAAAAACAATTTTTTTTTATTGTGGAAATAAAAGCAACAAAAAAAAGAATGCAATCCAGACTTGAATGCTTACTTGCTATGTGACAGAATACTGATGTTCACACAAAGTGTAATAATAATTAATATATTACAAAAGAGAATATTAAATGAATTTCATAGTAGACATCCAGGCATTTCAAGGATGAAATCTCTTATAAGAAGCTACATATTCTAGGCTAAAATGGATCAAGACATTGAAAAAGTAGTAAAAGTTTGCAGAGGATGTGTTCTGGCATCAAAACCTTTCTTTTTTTTTTTTTTTTTTTTTTTTTTATAATTGTTTCACCCAAAGCAAGGCAAGACAGCCACTGGTGCATGGGAGGGTGGGGGGTTTACAGTCAATGCTCAAAAAATTTGTTTATAAAGCTTCTTCATTCACTTTTTCATGACTTGATTTTTTTCAAAGCTCACTTGAAAGTACCCACAAGTTATTTGGTTTATCCGTTTAACCTTGAGTGATATGGTGGGGTAGTAATGTTCACTCGAGAACATTTTACAAAGATGCTTAAATTTATAGTGAGCAGTGAATTGGGCACTATTATCCAGGACTGCAACATTTGGAATGCACTATCTTGCAAACAGTTTGCATAAAAAATTCACTATCAACAAAGAAGTTAGTTTTTTTACGCTTACAAATTTCATGCCACTGATTAAAACTCTTGGGAAAGGTATTAATCCGTCTCTTCCCTCTAGTTACAGGTTAAATAATAGGACAGATTGGGTTCTATAGCCTTGGTCGGCAACCATTCTACCGTAGAAAGAAATGGCAACCTATTGTGGGATAATCTTCTGCTCAGTCAGTCATGTCTCTTTTGAGACATGATCGCCCAAAACGTGATTCTTGTATGGCACTTAAATGGCTGATGACCACCAGATAGTTTTATCTATTTATTGGACATATGAAATCTATATATAATTATGACCATAAAGTATCTCTTTGCCAAGGTCGTATTTTTGTAACAGTCTCCCAGAAGGCAACACGGTGTACCTCCTTAACCTCACCGTCTTAACCAACCTCAAGTTGAACAACTTTATTGAATCAATAGGGCAGATCTACTGCTAAGAAGTTTGAGTCACTGTGAATTGCCAGGAAGTTTTTTGCATCAGAACATATTTTGCACATTAATAAATCTACTATTCATCTGTGCATTGAATACTGTTGACATATTTGATTGGGTGCTCCTGCTATTCATCTCGAGGGTTCTCGACAAAATCCAAAGAAGGATCTGCAACATAATCAGTTTCAATTTAGCAGCTCGACTTCTGTCACTTTCTGTAGCTCTTCTCTCTTTTCTACAAATATTTTCATGGCTTCTGTTGTGAATTTACTCATGCTACTAGACTGGCATTTAGGTCCCACTCTCTTACTATCAAAATAGTCAAATGTAGCTGCCACTTCTACACTGTTTCTTTTCTCACACTTTTTGCCTGTAGAACTCCCTTCTGTATACTTGCTTCCTTGATAGTTATAATCTCCAAAAGTTAAAATGCATCATCAATTGCCATTTATCTACTTGATTCCCAGCCATCTCTTGTTTCTTTGACATTCCCTGTACCTTGTTTTTTCTCTCACTGTAACCTCATAAGCACCAGTGGCTATCCTGCCTTGTTTGGAGTGAAATGATAATTTAAAAAAAAACAAAAACATGAAAATTCAAGCAAACGTATCTAAGTATGAATGTAACAAATTAAAGTATTTGTCTATATTTCTGAGATGGAGTAGTATTTACATTATTCGGACTATTGTTCTCATTTCTGTTGCCATTTATACAATGTATCAGTCGTCGTATGCTCCAGTTTTCTTCAGGTGCAAAGAATTTCAAGCCCAACCCTTTATTACAATCACTGGGATATACGAACTCCATTCCTTGCCTAGTGCTTCTTCTAGTTATCGCCCTCTAATCCTGTAAGTTACTTGTTCATCACTGCTGTAGCTTGGTATTGAACTCACAACTCTTTGGGTCAAGTCACAGGAACTAACCAATGTCTATATCCACTGGGCCATGTGTTCTTAAGGATACCTGAAGAAAGCCGGTGTGTACAATGGCCGAAACATTGTACAAATGGCAACAAAGATGTGGACAATAGTCTGAATAATGTAAATACTATAATGAATAAAAGTTTGATAAAGAATAAGAAAAATTTAGTCATTTTTTTCCATTTAACTTTATAATCTTTTCTTTTGATGCTTTCATATTTCTTTTACCAAAGTTTAAAATTTTCACAGAAATACAATGAGCATTTGTTAGTTGAGAAGAAAATTGGCACCAAACTGTTGGCAATTATTTAAGATATCTTTGTGCAGTTATCTGTCTCTTCAACTTGGTGATGCAGAATGGTAGTTTAGATGAAACAAGAAGATCAGAGGAAGTGGGAGGTAGAAAAAAAGAAAATATGGTTGGTTAATACTGAGAGGTAACAGTGGGAGTATAAGAGGCAAAGTATCATCTGTTCTGGATAAAATCACCAGATGTTTGCATTTGTGCTGAGTGAACATTTTATTCTTTTTTATGATTTAACTGATTTTTATACAAGGCTTCAGTACAGATGTTATTTCATCTTTTTCATCTTTAGATTATTTTTTTCTTTTTCAATCACTTCTTTATTTCTATCTTTTTAAATTTTTTATCCTTTCTCTATTTATTCTATCCCTGCTAAATATCTCGTCTTTTATCTTTTTTATTGTTTATATCTTCCCATCAGTGTCTCTGTTTTTGTGTATCTTCTTTATAGAATTCTTTAGGGTGCAAAGTGGCAACAAACCTTCTTTCTGTTTTTGAAGCAAGTTTTTTCTTTCCTTTTGTTGATTATAGTCTCTTTGGAATGACTGCTAAAAGCCATTCCCCCCTATCACGAAATGTATATACAAATCCTACATATACATGCTGGGATTTCTTCTTAGTCAATAAAAATTCACAATTCTTGGTCTTGCCAACCATTCTTTTTTCTTGTGTTGAAGTAAGGCTATAATCACTTGACTGTATCTTATTTACATCTGCTGTTTCCTATTTTTTACTGTCTTATAGTAGCTGTTCATTTTTTGCATTACATTAAACTGTTCTTCTTAATTTTATCATTATTTGGAATTTCATCAATTCTACTTAAAAATTCTCACAGTCAACTTTTTTCTGTTTTTATCTTCATCATTATTAACCATCCTTGTAGGGGATTTGGTAATGCTTGGTTGATGTGCTTCCGTATTTTACGGGTATTGCTCTCAAGATTAGTTCCCCCACAAATACAACACAATGTTTTACAATCGCGCAAAAGAAATGGAATAAGTCACAACAAACAATTTAATATGTATAAAATAAAATTAGCATGTGGAAACAAATAAAATACAAGATGTGAAAAATTGCCTTTTGGAAAATAAAGTTTGGCAAGAAGTTAAATTTGTTTAAAGGTGTGTGTAAGTTTATATTAACGGTAAATAAGTCGTTCTTACTTACATTAAGTTCATCTCGGGTGGCGACAGCATGTCACGTTGATGAAAGAAAGTTTGTCGGGTTTTTCCTTTCACGGCCATCTGTAGCTAGGTCATGAACTTTGGTGTGGAAGAATGACTTGGCTGGACAAAGTATCGGTTACATGCTGACTTAATGGCTAGCTTGGTGACTGTCTTTTTACTTCCTAACTGTGTGTTATTTATATACCATAATAGTGGATCAAAGCATCTTCCTAACATTTAGGTGTGAAGACATTTATTGACCAATCAGATTTGTATTTTACTATTTTGTTTTGGGGCCTAAATATTTTTTGTTAATTGACTTCCGATCCTATTTTTCTAGAATGTTCTTATGTATTTTCCTATTGCTTATTTTAATAGAAAAAAAATGTGTATCTCATACCCTTAAATGAAAATCATTGTCAGTCTATTGTGTAAATATAATGTGAAGTGGAAATAATTTTTGTAAATTATTTAAAGTTTGCCAAAATTGACTGTTAAACTAAATGTCAAATCACAATTCATAGAATTTGTTCTAGTTATTTGCAAATTAATAAGGAGAGACTACTCTGTAATTAACCAAACTCCAATTATATTTTCAATTAAAGTTCACTTGTACTTCTACTAATCCTTAATCAGCAGGAGTCATCTTATAATTTTTGAACATAAATTCTTCCAAGTTAGAAGGATTACTTTGTTTATGTGTGTTTGTGGTGCAATGGATATTGACTTGGAATGACAAGTCGGGGAGCCAAGTTCGAATTCCAGTTAAATTCTTTGCATTCACTTATGCGTAAATACCCTTGGAAAAGGTATTAATCTGTCTCTTCCCTCCAGCTATGGGTTAAATAATAGGACAGATTGGTTTCTATAGCCTTGGTCGGCAACCAGTCTACAGCAGAAAGCAATGGCAACCTACTGCGGGATAATCTTCTACCCAGTCAGTCATGTCTCTTTCGCAACATGATCGCCCAAGCATGCCTATCATGTATGGCACTTAACTGACTGATTTTGTTTATACAGTGTATGTCACATGATATTTTCTATTTTATTGACATATAAAATACTTACTTGATTTTACAGATTTATTTGCTCAATGATACCAGCAATTATGTGTGTAGTTAAGATTAAAACAATTTGTTTGAAGTATTTTGAATTTTGAAGTCTCAATTTAATGACCATGTTGTGTATTTGAATCATGGAAATGTGATATAAAGCAGATTTGATGGATAAAGAGAAATTTTGGTAACTTCAGAGTTTCCAAAAAGTAAAAAATATACAGATAGCACTAAACTGAGAAGGAATTCATTAAATATCATGCATAATTTTGATGCATTTCTGATAAGAGCAAGTTGAAGACTTTATCTCACTAATCTGTGTCCTGTATCATGAAAGAAATAAGAAAGCTGGCTTTGTCAAACTATTAGGTTGTTACAAAAATAATGGCCAATTTCAGAAACATTTTCTTTCTTGAAAAATTAACTGTAGAAATGTTGAAACTAGTCAAAATATGAGTCTGGAGCATCTATGCACCCCTTTCATTGATTGACAAGGTTATTTTTTTCATTGTTGATAAAAAGTTATTGGCTGTGAGGCAACAAAATCATTGAAAGCTGATTCTATCTCTGGTTTGAACTTAAAGTTTTTACCATTTAAAATGTTCTTAAGTGCTTAAAATGATAACCAGTGGGTGAAAGATCAGGTGAATATAGATGATGTGGTAAACTCTTGTATCCCAAGTCCATGAGTTTTTGCAACATCATTCTCGCAACATGTGGCTGTGCATTATTGTGGAGCAGAATTAGTTGACTGTTGATTTTGCCATTACTTTTACTAGAATGAGTCAGTTTACAAGGACCAGGGTCTTGACGAGTTCCATGGAGGCCTGTATCTAGACATGTCAAGCTGTTCTGTGGAAAAGGGGTGAAAACCTGGATGTAATGAGTGTAGGCACATGACTCTAGACCTCTTTTGCATCTGTACTGACATATGTTCATCACAGAAAACCACTTTAAATGGCTGAATCATTAACAAAACAATATGACTTGGTAGAGGGGAGATTATAGGTGATGAAGTCATGGGTTTGTTGTGAGTTTCAGTTCGTGTTAAGATGAGTGTTCAGACATATTTTAATTTTAGAAAGTAGAAGTGTAGGCATAGTTTCAGAGGGAATTTCTGAGGTAAACTTCAAGGTTGATCTGTTGTCTGTTATTCTGGCCATGCAACTTACTCAGTTCCATTTTAATTTGTTGATGTCTTTGAAAAGATTATAGACACTCGTCTGCTATTGTATCTTCTGTTAGGTTCACACACCATACAAGTGATGTTGACTATAATTCTGTTCTAGTGGATCCCATTGTTTTTAGGATCCAAGTCTTATATGTAAATGTTGATAGTATGTATTTATATTTACATTATTTACTTTTGGACTAATATCCTCTTTCTTGTTTTCAATCATTGTTCCCTCCAGCCCTCTTAGGGAGTCTTTCCCCTCGTAACTCTTAGGTAACCTTGAATTGAATTTAATCTATAGGGTAGATTGTCCATGTTCAAGGATATCTTGTTCTTTTTAGTTTTGAAATTTATTTTTAGTACTGCTCAGTTATTGCTCACCCTGTTTCCACTGAGTCTGTACTACCTGGGTGAGGAATTGAACTTACAATCACTATATCACCAAAATCATGAATCAATGCTTTAACCCACATAGGAAAAATCTGACCATAGAACTTGGAGTCTTAAACTTTCTTTTTCTTTGTGCCATGTCACTTCAAAACAAAGAGACTCATGACTCTCCAAAATTTCTTGTCTTTTGTTATTTCTCCAAAACCATATTTTGCATTCCATTTACTTAATTTCTTAAAATATGTCATGCGCTGCTTTCCTATTATCTTCTTGCCCACAAATCTGTGAAATATTTTTTGGGCCATGGATTTTTGACAATGAAATGTATTTGTACTTAGAGATGTTGAAATTTGAAAAAAACATGAATTTGTTGAAAATGTCAACCAAGTGCGCAAAAGAAAAACAGTTTGGATTCAGAATTTTTATTATGACTGGCAGAGTTGAAAGCCAACTCCTGCCCTAGAAAAGGTTGTACTGGAAGACAATTGTTGGAGGGGGGAGTGATGTTAAGCTGACAGTTAAAATTTTTGTTGTAATTTTTAATTTGATTTTAAAGAATCTGATTACAACCATCAAATGAGTTAGTTGGCCAGATCGGGCTTATCCCAATGTGGGTTTTTTTTCTGTATGCAGGAGGGTGCTGACAACTCTGACCAAAGAACCTCCTCCATCCCTCTACAGCAGTGTCACAACTTTGTTTGAAAGATGTCTTGTGTTTGAAAAAAGGAAATAAAGTATATTGTACATTTTATTTACATTTGGGTCTAGTCCATATTGTTTTCAACTAAGCATTTGTTGATGATGATTATTGAAAGCTGAAAAGGAAAAAAAAAATGATGAAAAAAGCGGTTTATTAATCTGACATTTTATGAAGAAGTGATTTGCACCTCTGTTGAAGTTGTTTATAAAAAGATTATGAAATGTGATTGTGAAATTGATTTATGTGAAGTTGAATTAAGTGGTAATCTCAGAGAAATGAAATTGAAGTCTATTGATTTACAGCAAAATTTGGGTTGAGTATTCCTGACAAAAATGAATGAGTTGCTGAGTTTTAATGGTCACCGTTCCAGTTATAGTAAGATGACAAAGTTGTGCAGAATTAATTTCAGTATCGTTGTCATTCTTATGGTCACAGCCAACATTGTAGTTACAGTTTGAGATTTGTCAACATTGATTTGTTCCAATGTTGTGGTTGCAACATTAGTATTCATCAACATTCATTGAGACAGCATCGTCCCAACAATGATTTGTTTTCCAGAAAAAAATATGTGCCTTTGAAGGATTATAAATCAGGGTATCAGATTTTCCAAGCCCTCTTTTTTTATTATGTGCCTCAAAAATTTCAACTTTTATCTGATCTTTGATCTGAATTTCTTTTTCTCTAAAACTTTATAATTCCTCACATGTTAAGTCTATTATATACTCAGCATTTTCCTGTAGAACCATATTTCTGTTACTTTAAGTCTCTTCTTCATCATTGAGATTGCCCAACATTCACTACTATATAAGAGAACAGATATTTGTTTCTGTTTTTTTCTGGAATACCTCTTTGGCTAGTCTTAAACTTAATGGTGTTCTTTTCTACTTGTCTGCTGCTATAAACTTGACTTCATCTCTTACTGCTGTTGCATAATATGCATTCATTATAGACTTCTTTTCAGAAGCATGGCAGTATTGGTCTTGTAGAGGTGTTACCTCAACTAAAGGCCTACCAGTCTAGTCTGATTTTTAACTTGATCTTAAGAAATGAATTAAAATCAACCTTCTTCACTTTTATAAAAATTCACAACGTGAAATCCTGTTTTCCCAAATAGAAAAATAATTGACCATATGCTTAAAGAAAAAGTCCAAACCAGATTTCACAAGTAGGTGTTAAAATGATTTTTGACCAAAAGGAGTTTAAGTGCAAAAAAATTATAGAATACAATAAAAGAACTTCATCAGTCAGCCAGAAAGTCAAATGGGAGCCACAAGGCCAGCTTCAAGCGACTGGACATTGTCCTCTTTCTCTTTCTCCTCATCTCTTTCAACTACGACTATGAACATTTTCTACAGCTCTTGATACCCTAAACTTTCTAACTGCACATTAATTTCTATGAATTCTTGTTATTCATTTCCTTTAATAAATTACTATTTTAAAATGCAAACTGTATATTTTATTCTTACACTATTCTACACATTCCATCCTGCCAACAACCAACCTGATAATTCTGATGATGATAATTTGGCACAAAACTTGTAAGCTGTAAAAGGTTTGGTTAAGTATGACACAAGGCTGAATCAAAGAAATATTAACCAGCTCCCAAACACTACAATCTTCATTTTTGAGATGTGTTGGACTAAGTAGAGTATATGTCATTGTAGTCCAGTTGAAGTAGCTTAATTTCTTTCTTGCTTGTTTTTCCTCCAGTTTTGGTGGGTTTAGTTAAGTCCAGTATGCTGAACCTCACTTGTTGATGTTGAGCTCTTGAAGTGAATAGGAATGTTAAACTGTCACATGATATTGTAGAAGTGAAGTGATTGGTCTATTTTAGCCAATCAACACCTCTGTTCTGTGATAATTTTGGCAGATTGTGGAGACCTTCTCATGACTCATTTTGGTTGAAAAGTTTATGAAGGCTTATCTTCTGTTCATTTGAATTTTGGATTTTTGTTGTTTTTTTTTCCATCAATTATTTTTATTTCAGTTGGGTTATTCTATAAGATAATGCTTCTGACAAGTGCTGACCCATTAGCTTTAACTTTCTTCAAATTTTAGACTGCATTTTAGAATTACTTGTTGCCTGATAGTAGTGTAGCGTGGTATGCAAATGAGATATATGCATAAATAGAACAAACTTCAGGCACTAGGAAAAAGAAATCACATAGCTGTTTACAAGATTTACACATCACAACATTCGTGTCACCAGTAGGATGGTTTAAACAGTGAAACAAAACGCATTTTCATCTTTTAATGAGAATATAGAAGCATATCTCCATATTTTTTTCTTTTAAGCTATCAAATACCATGGATTTATTCTTAATATCAGAAAGAGACAGTTGAAATTTCTACAGCTCACTATGAGGAATGAAGGATTGGAAAATCTGATACTCACAGGACAGATTCAAGACAAGAGGAATAGAAGAAAACAACATAGTGAGCTTGAGTAAATCAATTGTAGAACAATGTTTATAAGAAATAAAAAAGACAAAATTTATTAAGAGCTGCAAAGGAAGGACATGAAATATTGGAGAGCTAATATTATCTGAGGAGACATGAGTCATAGAAGAACAATGCTACCCCACAATATCTTGGTGAATCTGGCAGGGCCATGTGGGGATAACCCACAAATTACAAACCTTTTTCCCTCAGATTTAATCCTGGAATTCTAGTCAACACCATTAAAAATAATTTGATTTTCCTGGAATGTATGCCATTCTCAATCTCTTGGAAATAACATAAGCATCTTAATCTAAATCTAAACTTATTTATAAATGGAACTTTGTCTCTGTGTGTGTGTGTATGTGTGTCCGTTACCTATAGACTCTGAAACGGCTAAACCGATTTTCTTGAAAATTTACACAGTTGTACTATAAACATCTGCAAGTGTTCTTAGTTAAGTTTTGTGTTGAGGTACCCCGCAATAAATATTGAAAATTGATAATCGAAAAAATTGGGTTATAGAAGGAGTGGTCTGATTTTAGTAAAATTTGACACATTCATAGACAAAGACATAAGAAACGATATTCAGAAGTTTCAAGGTTGCAGTTCTTACAATAGTGCTGAAAATTGATAAAATATATATAAAAGGCAAAATGTTTGTGTGTGTGTGTCTATCTGCCTGTATGTCTATATTTTTTTCAGCCCTTTTATTTTAGTTTTTGCTTTAGGTTTGGCTCTAAGTAGGTATAATTGTAGTTCTTAGTCTCAGCCATGATACCATTTACTCAGAGGACTTATTTAACCTTCAAAATTCAGTTTACAATGGAAAAAAAAAACTTATTTGATATTGATACCAGGAAATCAAAATTTGACTTACATCCATTCATTTTTCTTTCAGTCTACGGTTTTACTTCAACTGGAAACAACTATTGCTTTTTAGTCTTTTGTGCCAACATCCAAAGAGTCTGAGCTCCAGAACCATGGATTAGTTTTAAAGCTTTCATTACACCCGAGCAACGTTGAGCTATACTGCTAGTAATTCAAATACTTGGCTTTACTTGCCAAGTAAAAAGTCGTTTATTAGAATCAGGCACATACATCTAAAATCTGGGCAGTATGTCGGGAGGTTACTAGTTTTATTATCAGTTAAAATTGAGACTTTTAAATATCACTGCTTACAAGTCCTGTGTGTCATCCATTTTTGTCCCAGCAAAGTAAATACCAAACATACCAGTTCATTCTATTAATATTTTATCAAATTGTTCAAATAGTTTCATCTCAAAGAATGCTTGATAGTCTATCAAAGATATATTGTAATTATTTTTCCAAATATAAAACTTATAACTACTTTGTCTAATACAATCAAAGATTTGGTCAACAAAAAAAAAAAAATGAAATCAATGAAACTTGCCTCTAGTGCCATATGAAATATATAGGTGAGACATCTAGAAAATCTAATGATTGCAGTTACGAAGATATGAGATCCTTTGGGATAAACCATTAAATTCTTCAGTAATACACAAAAATAAAACAGGTAGAGAGGGTCCCTGTTTTATTATCAGTTAGAACTCATTGAGAATTTTAAATATTACTGCATATAATTCCTGTGTGCCATCAGTCCATCTATGTCACAGCAAAGTAAATACCAATAATACCATTGATAATTTTGTTTCAAATTGTTTAGGTAATTTAATCTCAAGGAGTGCTTATTAGTCTATCAAGATAGATTGTAATTTTTTTCTAAATATCAAAATTATAAGCACCATGTCCAAAATTGTCCATACAAGCAAAGATTTGGTCCGCAAAAAAAGAAAAAGCAAACAACAAACACAGACTCAATGGAACCTGTCTGCAATGCCATATGAAATATATAAGTGAGAGATCTAGAAAATTTAAAAACTTGCATTTATTAACATAGAAGAGGCATCCTTTAAGATAATTTATTAAATTCCTTAGTAACACAAAAATTAACAGGTAATAATTTTGATTGCAAAATTGCTTTCTGAGCAAGAAAAAAAGAGACCACAATCTTACTACAGAGAAAGGAATATTAATAATGTTAGTTCCAATCTGTGGAATACAAAAAACCCTCCCTAAATTTATAGACAAATCAGACAGGTGCACACTTGAATTTCTTTCCAAAAGAGCATATAAGTGAATGTAATGAACTCAAGTGGAATTTGAACTTGGCTCTTTGATTCCTCAGTCTGAGCTGCTATTCGTTACTCCACCATGCCTCACAAACAAACCAATTCTGAAAGAATAAAAGATTCAGACATTTACAGATTATTATTTAAACTAGTGTTGCATGTTCACCTTCCAAACTGACATATATTTGACTGGATTCTAAAATGTTTTCAGCTTGATCCATTTCTTAAAATTTTACCAAAAACCTCAACTGCAGAATGTTTATTTTTTATTTTCTACTTGGTCAGGATGAAAATTTTTCAGTGCAATATGGTAGCATTGAAATATTTTTCCATTTTATCTTGTCATCAACACTTAAAAGAAAAAAAATGTTATCTTCCATTGGCCACTGAGGCAAAAATCACTGGTAAAGGCAGACATAACAATCTATTCTATCCACAGGCATATGCTGAGACACACACGTACAGAAGTTAAACTAGTAAGTCTATTTTTATAAGTTCCCATTCCAGGTGCTGGCAGACTGATTGATGGGAAAGATCAGGCAATTTGAAGGAAAAAGTTTAGCCTCTCAGTTTATGGTTGATTAATACACAGGTGTATGCACAGAATTTTGGAAGGGTGAAACCAGGTAATAAAAATTTTTTTCGCACAGCATCATGTAAAAGGGACACCTACAAAAGGAAGTAGAAAGAAGAAACTAACAGACGTGTGACTATCTAGATGTGGATATGAAGGCATAATTTTATGCATTTTAAACTTCTTTAGAGATTGTTTACAGAGGAAAGAATGAAGAAAATGTGAATAATGGTCTTGCCAGGTTAATTAGTATCAGATATGATATTTTAAAAAAAAGTTATTTTTTTAATAACACAATTTATGTATATGTTCCTTTTAACTAATTAAAATAAAGATTCACTTTGAAATTTGGCCAGTAGTTTCTAGGGAATACATACTTAGGTTTTTTATATTTTTCTTTATATATATATATATATATATATATATATATATATAATGTCATTTTCAAATGCTATAAGTTTACTTTGTTGTGATGGAAATTCAAAGTTGTTATTTTTGTTGATTGTTTCTTTTTTTTTTGTTGAGGAAGTAAAATATTTTCCATCTTATATATTTTATAAAGTGTTCTATCTTTTCAGTGAGCTTAATTTTGTAGTAATGGATGTTTGCTGTGGGTATATTTTAAGTGAATAATTGAACTGTATTTATCCCATGTTGAGGAATTGTAGTTATGTTATGGTTGTAGTGGCAGGTTAGATGTATGTTGCTAGAAAGTGATTGTATATAAAGATAAGTTTCTGCAAAAGTGCTTGACTGAGGCAGGGGAGGGTGCTCGATTAGAAAAACAGCCCTGACATGAGTGAGAACATAACAATGTCCTCACAAAACTTCGATGTTGGCATGAATCTGCTCAATTAAAGAGACACTCTTTGTACCTATCAAAGCTCTATCTACAGTTCTACACCCTAATATTAAGCACTTTACAATAAAATACCTGCTTGCCAAAATACGTTTGACCAGTAAAACTATGGAAAAACAACAAACTTAGCACTAAACATTATCACAACTAAACACTATATATATATATATATATATATATATATATAAGTAGAAATTGTAGAATATCTTAATTTTTTCTAGATTATATTACTGTTAAATTAAATAGATTTAACATTGAGTTCTTTTGAGCTTGTCTCTAGAGGAATTTACCTGACTTAAATACCAAATATTCTACGTTTTATATATATATATATATATAATTAAATTTGTTATTTTATCTAAAATTGATATAGTTTATATTGCAACACAGAAGTTTCTGTTTTGAGTTTGTTTAATTGTCATCAGGCAATGTTAGCCCATTGTTGTGAAAATTATTTTTATTTGAATATAAGAAAAAATACATTTGTTATTTATGGATGTGGAAAGACAGAAAAATTTGTGTGTGTTCAATTTAACAAATCAGAATAGAGATTCACTTAAAATTTGCAAAAAGGTTATATTCTTGGGGAATACATGATTTTTTTCTTTCAATCTTAATGGTAAGAGTGACAGTTGATCAAAACCCTTGTCTAGACTGCATTTCCATTGATGTATCCATTATTGTTACAAAATTATTCTCTTAGTTTTCTCTCTATCCCATCCTTTCTAAAACAAAAAAGAAAAATAAAGAAAGAAAATATTTTATATTTTTGATTTGATTTAAAGGGACCTGATTTAAAGGTTAGCAGTAAATTAGGAAAAAAATTCCTTGCTTTGATTAAGAAACACTTTCTGAATAATCATCCATTAAGTTAGATTTTCAATAAAAATACTCTTAAATTAAGTTATAGTTGTGTAAATAATCTGGAAAAAATTATAAAAAATCATAATGATCTTTAAATAAAAATGATCTGCAATGTTACAAGACGCATATTTAAAAAGTTTTCACCTGACATCAATATGCACTTGTAGACTGTGATAGCAAACATGCTTAAATGAGGATAATGGCTTATCATAAAAGTCTAAAAATAATATTCTAAGATGAGTGATTATCCTCCCTTCACAGATTGTTCAGACTTATATTTTCATCTTATATTTTAATACATAAAAAGTGATGTTACCTGGAGGAATATAATTCACAGACCTAGAACTATTACTTGTGGCATTTAGGATCTTTGGAGATAACAGGGAATGAGATCCTGCAACCTCCTTACTCGGCTTTGCACCTGCTTTAACGAAGTGGATCGCTCTTTTTTTCTGGGATGATTTTATTGCTGTGCAAAGCTTCAGCAGTGATGAGCGCAGACTGTCTCTTATTGAAATGTGCATTTTGGGACATATTGCAAATTATCTCTGACTCAATTGTGTATCACTTGGCATTTGAGACAAAAGCAAAGGCCAAACATTAGTAATTCTTTGTAGTTAAATAAATTTTATTTTATTTATTAGAAAAATGAATAGATTTATCACAATTTCTAATCATATCTCTAAATTAAGAAAGTAGGTTTCTTAACATATTATAATAGTCAAATGATTTGTTTGGTTGATCATTACTGCTGACTCATTAGCTATGAGCTTGAGCCTCACTGGATACTCTATACAATGTATACCATTAAATTCATAACAATTATCAACATGTAAAATCAACCAAGCAAATGTAGCAAAAGTGTTCCAATATCTGAGACAATAATGAATACATTAATCAATTTTATTTATCAAAATCAAGTAAAAGTAGGTTAACGTCAGAATTTTATTAGGTACAAGTTGACGAATAATGAAGTAATCACAGATAATATATTTTATTATGGCAAATATTTCAATTTTATAACAAATTCTTTTGAGTATGGCAAGATTATTTTTTTTAGTTTTCAGGCGAGTCAATCATACAATGTAATTTGGATTTAAATTTTCAAAATATTTTCAGAATCCAGGAATATTTGATCATGGTAATGGAAGTATAAATTCTTTAATCAGTTGTGATAAGAACTAGTTACTCACCTTACTATCATGAATGGAGTGACCAATTCACGATAAGCAGTCCTGAGTAATTATCTAGAAAGATAACAGAATACTATGGTAGTGACTTGTCTAGCTGAGTATTGAATACTACGATCACAACTGAGTATTGAATACTACGATCACAACTGAGTATTGAATACTACGATCACAACTGAGTATTGAATACTACGATCACTACGATCACAACTGTTGAATTAAGTGTTGTGTCTTGCCAGATCTACATCAATGTTTTTTTTATTTCTTTTTACTCCTTTTTATTGTTATTTGATTGAAGCATATTTTCTTTGTTTAATAAAAATTAATGTAATTAATAATGGTGGAGTAGATTTTAATGATGTAAACAATAGAATTGAGATTTTTCAGCTACCTAAACGCTTAAATGGATGTGCGTTGTGGTACAGTGGATATCGGCTTGGGACGAGAAGCTGGGCAGCTGAGTTTGAATTCCAGTTGAATCCATTGTATTCACTTACGTGCAAATACCCTTGGGAAAGGTACTAATCCGTCTCTTCCTTCCAGTTATGGGTTAAATAGCAGGACAGATTGGATTCTATAGCCTTGGTTGGCAACCAGTCTACCATAGAAAGCAATGGCAACCTACTGTGGGATAATCTTCTGCCCAGTCAGTCATGTCTCGAAAGAGACATGATCGCCCAAGCGTGTATCACGTATGGCACTTGACTGAACTGAAACACTTAAATAGGGAAAAACTGCAAAAAGTTGGTGACTTTAAGTGTTGAGATGGTTAAAATGCCAAGACACCAAAGTGGGAATGCTGTAAGAATTAGGAAGCCTATTGAGTGGAATTTAAGTAAGAACTCAGGTGCTTAAAGTACCAGAACATATTGGGTGGAATAATCCAAGAACTAAAGATGTTAGGATTTGTGAAAGGTAATGAGGCAAAAACTGAAAGGTATCAGAACACTATGGGTGTATTGATGCAAGTGCTAGAAAGCTAAAAAGTGCCAAAATATCAGATTTAAAAGCTGGAAGGCTTAAGATGCTGGAACACCTGAGTAGAAATGATCTTGGAATTGGAAAGCTAAAAGTATCAGAATATGTAACAACTGAATGGCTTAATATGCCATCATATCTGACAGGTATTGTTGCAAATACTGGAAAGCTTAAGGTACTAAAATATCAGAAACTTAATGAGGCATAAAAAATAGGCTAAAGTCATTTGGGTAAATTAAGTTTAGAAGAAAAACAAAAGGTGAAATAGAGAATGTTCAGGCAGTAAGGAAGAGAGAAAACCTTTTCAAGAATTTTTAACCATTTTTTCACATGTGGAACTGATTCTTATTCTGATTTTCTGCATTCTTTACTTCCATTCTAATCTCCTTTTGATCTTAAACAAAACAATTGTTATCACTCCAGTCATAATATATTTACTTCTGAGTCTTTTTTTCTGCCTGCATGAATTGCAATGTCAGGATTGATTCTATATGAGTGGCGCTCTCATCTCTACACCTGGGATGCATCAAGGGAAAGCTTTTCATACACAAGGGACAAAGTAGCATCATTTGTTCTTTTTCCCTGGAGTAAAGGGAAAAAAAAAGACCATTTCTAAATATGAGGGAGTTCTGAAAAGTTTTCAGTCTAACTTACTTCCCAATATTTGATTAAATGACCAAACAGCTTTTTTTTTCTTTTTTTTCCTTTTTTTTTCTTTTTTTCTTTTTAGCACTCCTTAATAATGTGTTTTTCTAATGAGGAAAGAAACAGTTAAAGTTCCCCAAGAAATATGAAAAGTGATATTTACATCATTCAAATTGTTGTCTTCATCTTTATTGCCATATTCACGTTTTGGCTGTTGTACACTCCAGCTTTCTTCAGGTGATATATATTAGAATTTTGAACTGAACCCTTTCTGTCATTTTCTGGGGTAGATTGTGCTAATTCCATGTCCCATGCATTTTTTGTTTTTGATTACTTAGTTAAAAGGCATGACATGTAGAATTAAATCAGTCTACCACTGTAGGGTTGAGTTTGAAATTCCAACGTATATCACCTGAAGATGGTTGGAGAGTACAATGGCTGAAATATCATGAATATGGCAATAAAAATGAGAATAAGTCCAAATGATATAAATATCGTAAATAGTTGCAATACCTCACCTCTTATTGTGCATACTCTTTTGCGAGAAAATTGCTATTTAATATTTGATCTGAAAAGATCCCCCAACTCTGGCAATGTTATGTAATAGAAATGTTTCTTGTTGTATTATGTCTCTTCAGGATGTGGATGGTCATGGATATCTACATCTTCCTGTCATTGGTTGCTTTAATAAACTGTTAACTCTTTAACATTCTTCATTGGCTTTGTTTTTGACATAAACAAGTTAGTCTCTCATCGTCTCACTACTTCTATAACCTTCAATGTCCTGTGAATGTTGTAAAAAAAAAAAAAAAAAAAAAAACTTAATTTGATTTTAGGTTTGTAACAAAACTGGCATTGAATATAGTTTTGTAAAAAAACAAAACAAAAAAAAAGACACTATTATTTTGTTTGAAAAAATAATTTAAAAAAAAAACTGGCATTGATTATAGGTTTGTGAAAAAACAAATTTGCAAATAAAACTGGCACTGATTATGATTAGGTTTAAAAAAACTAATATTCATTATATGTTCCCAGAAAACTGGTATTGTGTTTATAGGTTTGTAAAAACAAAAAATATCTATTGACTATGGGTTTATAGAAAAAGATGATATTGGTCGTAAGTTATCAGAAAAAAACTATCATAGAAACCTGAAACTGATTGATTATTGGTTTGTTAAAAAAAAAAAGTACCTTTTTTTCTTTTTTTTTTTTTTCTTTAAATTATTTAAAGAATAGAAATGTATAATACCAGTTATTATCAACTGGTATAAGTTTCTACCTTAAATCATTAATGACAAATGTCTCAAAAATGGTATATTGTGCCTAACTATTTTACCTTAGTTAAGTGGCACTATCAAATTTAAAATACTCTCCTTTGGGCCTCATATACTTTTTAAACCAATCTTCAAAGACATCTTACAGAATCATCATCAGCTGTCTTGTTACATTTCCCACAATTTCAATGGTGATTTAAAAAAAAAAAAAACAGAAGTTTCAGAAAGTCAAATCTGGGCCAGAAAGAGACTGAATGTTCCTAAGAGGGTGGGATGTATATATACATATATATATATATATATATATATATATATATATATGCCAAAAAACTTGAACAAGCCATGAAGAATATGCTTCCACAGTTACCACAAATACAATACTCACATAGTTGACAAGCTCATTTAATGGCATTTAATTGCTGACTGAGTAACCTCAGGAGAGTTTCTGTTTATACAAGGCTGCACAACCAGTTACAAGATGTTTAAAATGGCTGGATACATATTGGACAAATCATATATTTCATGAAGGAAAATCATTGTCTTCAAAATTGAATGTTAACCCTTAAATATCAGGAAAAGTTTGTAAACTCATGAATCCTAAAGTCACTGATTAGTCATTTACACTAAAATAATTAATGAATGATACCTGTATAATTGGGAAATTTTTAAATCATTAGTTGGTAATATCTGTTGGTCTCCAATAAAAGAAAAATCAGTTCATGCTCCTCACAGTTTAAGAGCTAATGATAATTGTGATGACAGGGGTTGGGATCTTTTTTTTCTTCTTGCTACTAAAGCTATGCACTTCTTCTGAGTGTGTGTGTGTGTATATATATATATATATATATATATATATATCACTTCGATGACTGGACCCAAAATTGCAAATCTTCTTGGATTTGCTGATAAAAAGAACGTTCAAATGGGCATACAAAGAAATATTTTTTTTTATTCTTCTCTCTTCATTGATATGTAGTGGAGTCTGTGTTTTGTTTGCGGGTGGTACACACAGAGATGACAACTTGAATGCTGTCTGTGACTGATCGAGTCAATTTTCAAAACTCATGCTGATCTCTGTGTCAGCTGACGTCACTTATAAGGCTGTCCCCACTGATACCTGCAGCCTTCGGTGCTCTGCATAATATGTTGGGACACTGATCCCTTCTGACCTCACCAGTCAAAACAAAATACTCAAGCTGCACCTGCTTGTCACTCAGCTAAAAATACACTTCACATCCCAAATTGTAGCAACAAATATTTAACACTAATGGTAATTCCATTAGAATTATAGCGATAACTATCCAGTGATCTACAAATAGATTTAATGATTTCTTCTGTGTGCCATGTCCCTGCATGATGTTGGCGATCATGGCTCTCCCCAATTTCCTCTCCTTTGTAGTTTTTAGCAAATTGTCTTTTTGCTATCTCTCCTAATCCTTGTTCTGCCAACCAATTTTCACAAACTCATTAGGTAGATTATACACTTTTTTCTATTCTTCTTGCCTTCGATATATCCTGTGAGTCAAATTCTCTAAGCCCTCTTTCCTCATTATGTACCCTGGAAATTTCAATTCTTGCTTTTCAGTGCTACATATTAGTGTCATTTTTTTATTAAAACTTAATCCTTACTCACATGTTTTATCCATGGTCCTCTCAGCATCCTTCTGTAGAACTACAGCTATGTTGCTTAAAGTCTCTTCATTGATGAGGAGATTGTTCAGCATTTATTGCCATATAGGAAAACTAACATTATATAACAGTTCAGTTCTCTTTTCTTTGATGCTAATGAAATTTTCACATTTCTTCAAATTTTACTTAGCTTTGGAAAGTGATACTTTCCAAATGCACCTTCACATTTTAGTGTCACACTTTCCATCCTCTGTTAAAACATCTCCAAGATATTTTAATCCTTGTACTTGTTTGATTTTGGTATCTCCAATTTGTAATTCACATGTTTGGCTGTTTCTTTTGATGATGATCATGTATTCTGTTGTAGGGATAGGAAAATAAGAATTAAAATCAACCTTCTTCACTTTTACAAAAATTAACCATGGTGTGTAAAATCCTGTTTTTTTTTTTTTTGTTTTTTTTTTGACCATGCACTTAAAGTCGAAACCAGATTTCGCTAGTAGGTGTTAAACTGATTTGCTGACCAATGGGGGTGTCTTGCAAGACCAATAGGGACTTCGATTAAGTGCAAAAAATCTGAATACTATAAAAGGCTCCAATCAGCGCCAGTTGGACCGTTAGGAAACAGTGAAAAAGATAAAACTAAAATGTAACTTCAACTTCAAATCAACCCGGAGATAAGGTCAGGTTGTACTTTCTCTTTCCTTCTCGTGTGCTGATTTCTTTTACGTTGTCTTCTCCATCCAAAGACATTCCTATTAAACAAACACATACATACATATGTATGCATATAAGCTTTCAGCAATCACTACTATGAACATTTTCTCCAAATCTTGATGCCTTTAACTTTCTCATTGAACATTAATTTCTATGAATTCTTGTTATTCGATTCTTTTAATAAATTGCTATTTCAAAATGCAAAATGTACATTTCATTCTTACATTATTCCACACATTCCAACCAACCAACCAACCAACCAACCAGATGATGAAAACCTTCTGATAACTCTGGATAAATCATGTAAGCTGTCGGGAGTTTAGTTAAGTATGACACAAGGCCGAATCAAAGAAACATTAACCCGCTCCCTATAGCTACACTATCTTCTTATATTTGGTGTTTAGTCTTTTCTTTTCACTTTCCATTACTACCTTCTGTAGGGGGTTTTGTAGATTACTTTCTGCTATCAACAATGTGTCATCTGCGAATAATGACTCTTGGGAGGACTTCTAATTCTCTCAAAATTATCTGATTGTGTAGGTTGAATAAGTCTGGTGAGAAAAAACACCCTTGTTATACACTTTGCCTTTTTTTATATTTACTGAAATTATACTTGTATACTTGCAGTTTGCTCCCATTATAAGTTCTGAATTATTCTATTCTTCCCAAATATGTTTGTGTTAGTAGTTCCAATAGTTTATTGATTTACTGTAAAGAGCTATTAGAGTGGCTCAGCAACCTTGACATATCTGGGAAAGACATTAGAATTATCAAGAACCTATGCTGGCAGCAAACCACCTGCATATGGACAAAACATGTTCAGCAAATCTTCACAGATAGAAAGGAGTGTAAGAAAAGGATGTGTCTTTTCATTGGATTTATTCAACCTTTGCAGCAAGGCAATTCTGAGAGAACTAGAAATCCTGTCAGAATTCATCATTGGTGGCCACAATCTTAATAATATAAGATATGTAGATAAGACAGTGCTGATAGCAGATATGGAAAGGAAACTACAAGACCACCTACAGAATGTAGCAAAGGAAAGCAAGAAGAAAGGACTAAACATAAACTACAAGAAAACTGAATGCATAGTCTTCAGCAAAAAGAGGAGACCAAAATGCAAATTACAAGTTTGGGATACTAAAATCAAGCAAGTACAGAAATTGAAATACCTGGCAAGTGTTTAACAGAGGACTGAAAGTGACACTGAGATTTGAAGGTGGATTAAGATGGCCAAAGATGTATTCCAAAAGCTAAGCAAAATATTAAGAGACAGGAAAATTTTGCTGGAAACAATGAACTGTTACATGATATGCACTCTTGTATGGCACCAAATGCTGGACCATCTCCTTGAAGAGGGAATGACTTGAAGTAACAGAAATGTGATTCTACAAAAGGATGCTGAGGGTACCATGGGCTGAACATGTGAGCAATGATAAGGTTTTGGATATAATGGAAACAAAAGAGACTTATACTTAACATCAGAAAGAGACAGTTGAAGTTTTTGGGACACGTAATGAGGGGCGGATGTACGTTGTGGTGCAGTGGATATTGACTAGGAACAAGAAATTGGAGAGCCGAGTTTGAACACCAGTTGAATTCACTGCATTCATTTGTGCACAAATACCCTTGGGAAAGGTATTAATCTGTCTATTCCTTCCAGTTATGGGTTAAATAACAGGACAGATTGGGTTCTATAGCCTTGGTCAGCAACCAGTCTATCGCAGAAAGCAATGGCAACCTACTGCGGGATAATCTTCTGCCCAGTCAATCATGTCTCTTTCAAGACATGATCGCCCAAGCATGTATCACGTATGGCACTTAACTGACTGACTGAATGAGGGACAGGGGAAAACACTGCATGACATATGACAGCAGAGCAGGGTTTGGTAGAAATAAGACAAAATATTTTAATAGCTACAAGGATGATTGTCTACATCCTAAAGAGATCTAAAGTTATTTTATAAATGGAATTTTGTCTGTGTGTGTGTCTGTTACCTATAGACTCCAAAACAGTTGAACCGATTTTCTTGAAATTTTCAGTTGTACTATAAGTGTCTGCAAGTGTTCTTAGCTAGGTTTTGTGTCAGTACCCTCAATAAATATCAATAATCGAAAAAATCGGGTTATAGAAGGAGTGGTCCAATTTTAATAAAATTTGATACACTCATAGACAAAGACATAAGAAACAATATTCAGAAGTTTCAAGGTTGCAGTTGTTACAATAGTGCAGAAAATGTATAATATATATATATATATATATATATATATATATATATATATATATAAAAGGGAAGATGTTTGTGTGTGTGTTTGTTTATTTGTCTGTATGTTCTTTATACAAATCCACAATTTTTATCCGATTCTCACCAAACTTCAAAATTTGGCTTACATCCATTCATTTTTCTTTCAGTCTATGGTTTTGCTTTAACTGGAAGCAACTATTGCTTTTTAGTCTTTCGTGCCAACATCCAAAGAGTCTGAGCTCCAAGACCATGGATTAGTTTTAAAGCTTTCATTACACCCGAGCAATGCCGGGCTATCCTGCTAGTATGGCAATAAAAGTAAGAATAATCCAAAGAATGTGCAGTTAGCATAATGGTTATTAACATGGAAAAGAGCTGGGTTCAAATGCCACCGTAGTCTGTTCTGTTCATTTTCACCCGATATGCACTGTGGTGCAATGGATACTGACTTCAAATGAGAAATCGGAGAGCTGAGTTTGAATTCCAGTTGAATCTGTTGCATTCACTTACACACAAATACTCTTGGGAACACTATGAATCCATCTCTTCTCTCTCCAGTTATGGGTGGAATAGGACAGATTGGCTTGTCAAGCCTTGTTTGGCAACCAGTCTACTGCAGGAACAAATGGCAACCTGCCACAAGAAAATCTTTAGTCTAGTCAATCTCTTTTGAGACATGACTGCCCAAGTATTTATCACATATAGCACTTAACTGACTGACTTTTGGGAAAAGTATGAATCTTTTTTACTTTCACAGCTATGAGTTAAATAACAAGGGTAGATGTTATTCTCTAGCCTTGTATGATAGCCAGTGTAAGACAACTACTCTGAATTTAAAACTCTAGAGAAGACAGCATAAAATCACTTCATTATCTTTTGCAAGAATTTTAGGGATCTGGCATTAGAAAATAATAATTGAACAGAAAGTATATGATATTGTAATGATAACAATAAATAAATTTCTAAGTAATCATTGACCTTTATTTCTAGACTATGTAGTTGTCTGGAACTACCATAATGAATAATTAATATCAAAAGTTAAGCAATAAAAATACAGATAAGAATGGTAATTAATAATAGGAAATAATAAAATTAAATTAAAAAAAATTAAATAAAATATAGAATACTCAATGATGCAGCTGAACAAGCATTTTATTGCCAAAAGAAACAAAAATCAAAACTGTTTCTTTGTTTTTCAATCACTGAAGAAGGTAGACACTCTCGGCATTCTGAGGAAAACATCTTGCCACCAACAGATAAGCAAAATTTATTTCTGCAGACACATATTTGCTTAAAAATATACAATCATTTCTTTGAAATGTATTTTTATTTCTATGCTTATTTTGTATCTCATACCTGATTTTGTTTGTAATTTTATAATCCAGTTGTAGTCAAAGAAATTTTTAATCCCCAAAAATACATATACAAAAAAAATAAGAGACAAGGCCAATGAATCAGTAGAATACCACGACAATGTCATTTAAACCAAAGATATAGTCATGTGTGCAATAGTATGGTAACTGACCAATAGATATTGCTAGTAATGGAATTATCTAGCCTAGTTAATAGGAAAAAGATCTTTTTAGCAAGTTTTCTTCTGTACCTCTAAAACCTGGGTATTCATAGCTTTCTACAACTTCCTATCTTTGTAGCTCTGAGCAAAGTTCGATTTTTTTTTTTTTTTTTTTTTTTACTCTACTTCCCATTCCCTGATTTGTCACCCATTTACAAAAGCTCTTGTTAGGTATGTTACTCTCTCTTTTTGCCTTCTCTCCCTTTTGCCTTCAATATGTTTTGTGAGTGTTACAGTCTCTAAGCCCTTTTATCTCATTATGCCTCAGAGAAATTTCAACAGTTTCTGAATCTGTGTTTGGTCATCATTTTCCTTAAAACATCCTGGTTACTCATATACTCTGCCCACAGTGTTGTCAGCATCCTTTTCTAGAACCTCACACCTGTTTCTTCAAATGTGCTCTTTATCTGCGAGGAAATTGTCCAGAATCTATTAACGAATGTAAATACTGTTAAAAAAATATTTTCATTTTAATGGAGACATCAAATTTGAAATCCCACTCAATGGATGCATCATTTCTCTTTTTACGACAAGTGAAAACAATAAGCTATTTGTCTCAAATTACAACCCTTTTTAAGAAAAGGACATTTGGCAGTCATTATCTACTGATTGCAAAGAATTACTTTGAAATGTCCTCATGGAAACATTTTCTTAAGTGATGCTTGTCATTTTGAAAGAGTTTAACAATCACTCAACCTAAATGTAACTAACTTTGACTTCTTGAACATGTTTTGTTATAAAATATCATTTTCTAATGAGATTTGTATTCTGTTACTATCAGTCAGTTAATTGCCGTATGTGATACGTGTTTCAACAATCATGTCTTTTCCGGCACCTGACTGCATACGCAGAAAATTTTTCCCATAGTAAATTGCTGTTATTTTCTGCAATAGACCAAGGTTATAGAATCAAATCTGTTTTGCTATTCTATCCATAGCTGGATGGAAAAGAGATATATAAATTTAATAATAAATAGAGTGGGATCAGTTTGTTACTTCTTAACAATAGAAAACAGTTCCCTGTTTTAAGTTCAACAGGTATTTTAATCGTATTTGTTTCCAATGATATTAATTGGTACTAATTTTAGGGGGACCAGTTTATCACTTTATAAAATAAAAGATCGATCCCCCACTTTATGCCCAGTATAAGCTTTGTTTCGAACTGTTATTTTCAGTCAGTCAGTTAATTGCCGTATGCTTGGGTGATCGTGTCTTGAAAGACTGACTAGGCAGAAGATTTTCCTGCAGTTGGTTGCCTTTACTTTCTGTAGCAGACTGGTTGCCAACCAAGACTATAGAACCCAATCTGTCCTGCTATTCAACCTACTAATTAATCTATCTCTTCTCCCTTCAGTCAACTGACTTGTCAAATGCATCAAATCCAGGTCTTACCAGTCCAACCCAGATTGAAAATCGGCACACCTTGTCCATGCAGAAATATTCCACTCAAATCCGCTGTATTGGCAAATACAAAAAAATAATTTTTGTTTTTTTGATTTTTACGTCATCAGTGGTACTGTTGTTTTGTTTGTTCTCCTGTAACACCACGCGTGTGTTTATAACGTCATAGATTTTATAAGCTTAAGATGATTCATTTTCACAAGGTGTTTTAGAACATTGTATATGTGAGCTGTGGTTGTGCGTTGTGGTCCAGTGGATATCGACTCTGAATGAGAAATCGGAGAGCCGAGTTCGAATTCCAGTTGAATTCGTTGCAATCATATACTCGCAAATACTCTTGGGAAACATATTAATCCATCTCTTCCTTCCAGTTATGGGTCAAATAACAGGACAGATTGGGTTCTATAGCCTTGGTTGGCAACCAGTCTACTGCAGAAAGCAACAGTAACCTACTGTGGGATAATCTTCTGCCCAGTCAGTCAAGTCTCTTTCGAGACATGATTGCCCAAGCGTGTATCACGTATGGCATTTAACTGACTGACTGATATGTGAGCTGAAGATGTTCAGACTTAACTTTCCAGATTTGAGGATTGCTCAAAGTGTGAGCATGTGGAGGAAGAAGCACCATTGTTGTAGATCAGTGTATACTTATTACCCTAATTCCACCATTAGTAGCAATAAAAGAGATTGCAGAGTGAAGAAAGTGTGATGTAGTCTTTTTCTCCCCACAGATGTAATCTTCTATTGCTACTCTATTGATATTTTGATGGCAGATATTTCACCAGTTCAGATCTTTACAAATCGGACATATCATGCTTCTTCCAAATCAAATCACTTTCATTTCCTATCTATTCCAGAAATTTCTCTTGGACAGCCAAGAATTGCCGTTTGCGAAACAGATTCCTGTATGAATGCTTCCCATCACATTAAACGGTCCTGGGTATGACCTTAAACTGCATCTGGCAGCAAGGCCTCTGATTGGGAGGTTGTGAGAAGCATGGAACCACCTCTTAATTGCTGTTGTTCCCAGGTCCACCCTGACCCAGAGTGGTAGCACCTGTTAGGATACCAGCTATGGGTATATAGTTAACCCCCAAACTGGGGTCAAAATGCTATGAAAGTATTTACCAGCAAAACCTTTTTTGAATGAAAAATATTACCAACAAAACCTTTTTTGAATGAAAAACATTACCAACGAAACCTTTTTTGAATGAAAAACATATTACCAACGAAACCTTTTTTGAATGAAAAACATATTACCAACGAAACCTTTTTTGAATGAAAAACATATTACCAACGAAACCTTTTTTGAATGAAAAACATATTACCAACGAAACCTTTTTTTGAATGAAAAACATATTACCAACGAAACCTTTTTTGAATGAAAAACATATTACCAACAAAACCTTTTTTGAATGAAAAATATATGACCAACAAATTATTTTTAAAGACTGACCCTTAAATGACCAAAAGCCAAATCAAACCAAACCATCACATTAAACCTTTTACCTCCCCAAGTTGAGTCAAACATTATTTATTCTTTTTATTCTCATAATCTTTATTTCCAACCACCCTCTTTCATTCATGTTGTATATCTCATAACCGTTTTAACAGTAACCCTCTTACTTGAGTTACTCTCAGGACCTGCACTGGATAAATTTTGGAATTAAAAATAAAGTTAAAGTGGATTCAGTTATGATAAAACCACATTCCTTATTCTGTAAGAATTATTAAAATGAATTTGATTAATGGCTGCTCTTATAATTTTGTTTTAATGTCACTCTATTTGAAAGATTTTAAACTAATGTCTACTTTTATCATTTTCTCCATATTAGAATGAATATAACTGTGAAATTTGTGTAATAAGTCTGACCTGTGATATAAATAACATCAACAACTGGTTTGTTTAGTCTGTTCAAAAACATCTCCCAGAAATCTTATCCTAACAACTGTAATAACAGTCCTTGTGAACTTTCTCCATTTTTCAATAGGACATCATGATTATGATATTCAGTTAATACTGAATTAACAGAATACTTCCTAACTTAGATTGCATGTCTTTTTGTAGTGCTTCAACTAGAATTGCATGAATAATTCTGTATTCCATCATATTTGATTGTCTGATTTTTA
>JBBBDQ010001046.1:0-30000 GCA_037127315.1 Ascarosepion bandense
GGATAGCTAACAGAGTCTGATAATCAAAGACGGAAACGCGATGAATATGTCTGGGATACTGTTGGAATATTATGCCAGATTTAACCACCAAAGGCATACATATGAATACTGGAAAATTTCGGCAAATGGTAAGATAGTTCTTACCCAAAATTTATTTATAGCAATAAAAGAATATTCAAATTGGTTTCACAAAGAGCAAAGACATATGTTGACTGTTGCAAGCGAATTGATTCTACGCCGTAGAAGTTAGAACGAATACCACGAATATTAGAGAAACAAAATTGGAGAATATTTGTTTAATTTTCTTACTTGTATTTCTTTTCTCTCTCTTTCTTATTTGTATTTCTTTTCGCTCTTTTTTTTTATTAGTATAATGTTGTGAACTATGCAAAAGGCCCCTCTGGTTATCCTTATCTGCAGACTATTACAATACAAATTAGGCAGAAGCTGACTGAGAATTGTCCATAATGTTACATGACACTAAATATAACCTGATGTTATGTAACTGTTGATCAGTGCAGTGTCTCTAAGTGTTACCAAATAATTCTGGCTTTTAAAAAGCATTCAGAAACAGCAGCCAGTAAAAGGCCAACTTGGTATTCTCATCAGAGAACGTCATAGCCACTAATTAGTCGGATCACCGAAAATTAATGCAGTTAAATCATTAGGAGCCTACTGAATATATATATATATATATATATATATATATATATATATATGTAAGAATCTGTAAAACACACATTGAAAATGATGTCCCTTTACAGTTCTGTAGACATGGAAATGGTGCGTACCGGTCGATAGATGAGCAATTCCTCCTATTGAAATGTTCACAGTACAGGTGGGGCTGGGTTTTTTTCATTGGGACGCAACTCAAGTGATGGAATACTTTTGTCATATCTGGCTAGGTGCCCCTGCTCTTCATCTCAGTGTTCTCAACATGCTCCGAAGAAAAATCTGTAATATGATTGAACCCAACCTGGCAGCACGACTCTAGCTACTTTCCCACCGGCGTGATGTGGCTTCCCTCCGTTTCTTCTACAAATATTTTCTGCTCCGACGAACTTAGTTCACTGGTCTCCTCGCCGCAATAATTTACTCATGCAACCAGACTGGCAACTTGATTTTATAATTTTACATTTAAATCAACCAAATGCAGAACACAATTCTTGCATTTTCGGCCTGTGTGACTCCCTTCCATATACTTGCTTGCCTGACGGCTACAACTAAATGCAATATCAATTCCCATCTCTTATGCACTTCATTCCAGTCTTTTCTACATCACACCATGTATGTTGTTCTTTAACTTTCTCTCTACCTCGCAACCGCTTTCACTCCTGTGTTCACATCCTTCTCTTGCCTTTCTCTGAGAGCCCTTTTAACTGGTTCGTCTTTCTCTTCACTCTCCTCCTGCCTAAACTTTTACTCATCCTGCCTAAACGTTTACTCTCTTATGTAGTCTTCTGCGAATCTCTGGGGGTATCGTTTTGCTTGGGGTGAAGTAATTAAAAAAAAGGTTGTCAAAAGAGGCGGTAGACCTCAACCAGCCCTGGGCGAGAATATCGCATGATTAATATGCTGGATGATTGTAGAATATATCAATAATTATTGTAGGGAAAAGTTTTATGGTATGAATAATTTTGAAAGGATAGTTAATATTGAGTTTGAACTTAACTTTGATACCTCTAAATTAAAATTAAAAATATGCACATTACTTAAGAAAAATAATTCATATTAAGTAATGAATTAGTATAAGTTCTTTGAAACGTCAGCTAAATTGTCCAGTGAGATTACTGCTCTATGTATTTTCAAGTTATTGTCTAATGGTTGCTAATATAATTGCATCTGTCGAGTATGTACTACAATATATTAATACTGTGGTACTACAGCAAATTGTTTTATGAATTCGATAAAATTAAGAAATATATGTTTTAATAATTTCAGAAGTGTGTATATATACTTTTCTGGTTATACTCTGTATTTGTAATGTATATCAGACATATGCAATATGCTTCCTTTCACAATCACGTTCTGCTTCTTTTTTTAAGTATTCTTTTACTTTAATTCATAATTCATGATTGTGCCTTACTTAACTACATTCGATCTTGCAGCCATTTGTTCATTCTACTGAAAACCGCTGTCAAAAATGAAGTGTCTGTTAAAATGAACGTAATCATTTCTCTTGTGCGTAGTATATACTCTCCATGTCGTTGGTTACATTTTAGTAAATCAAGTTGAAATATTGAAATCGATACCAAAATCTACGACTGCATCAATGATTCCGAACCTTCTTTCCAAACACAGTTTGATACAACGTATGCAACATTATGTTTAATGAGTCACTATGAAGCTAAAACTTATGCAATTCACTGATGCAATATTTTGCAAGAACAAATTGGGTTTGCAATATATGCGCCTGTCACACTACAGCATTTTTAGAAGAATAAAATTTAGTAACAAGAAGACATACATTAGCAACCAAATTCCGCATAAATCATTTATTAATTAACTGATTGTTCCCATAACTCTGGCTTTGTGATTGCAATACAAAAAGCAATCACTTATCTGAAAGATGTTGTCATCATATCCCAAAGAAAATGATGGGATTCATATAGTAAACAAATACTAATCAGATAAGCATCGCCATACACGGTGACACACACGCGTCCGTATATATATTTATTTATATATATATAGAGATATGTGTGTGTGTGTGTGTGTGTGTGTGTGTGTGTGTGTGTGTGTGTGGACACATTTCACTGGAGTAATTTGTTTTTATTGTTGTAGTGTTTTGTTGTGGATTCTTGTTGAGAAACCACACAACATAAGAAATAACAAAAACAGATATGGAGATAGAAAATAGAAGTTATATTGAACGAAAATATACGAACTAGAACACTGGTTAGTCAATTTAGATATACTAAGAATACTGTTAGAAGGAATCGATATAAGTATGTCCGGGTAATGATCGGCGCTACAACTACTCAACCCCTGCCTTACTTTGTATAGACAGGATTACATGTACACATCAGGCGAGTCCATTCTTAAGTGCAAAAATGTGTGATCCCCAACAGTTTTTTATATTGTATCTTTTCGTGTGTGTGTATGTTCGCCCGCAGTTTTCTATGCGCACTTCTCTTAATTACGCCTGTATTCTAACTTTTGAATATAAGGATTGAAATCCGGTAACATGAATAAAATAAGTAAACAATACGTAGGGAAAAGTGTCTTTAATCTAACAACTTCCACTTTAACATGCTTCCTAAGATATTTTCTAGCCGAGTGATTTAATGCGATTTTTTTATTGTAAATCAAAAGTGACGGTAAGTTGATTGAGGGTTGATTTTTTTGACCATATACGTCTCACGTGTAATAAAGCCATGGGTAAATATTCTTAAATGTAGAGAATTTCTAATTATATATGTGTACTACATGCAACAAAAAGCAATAGATGTTTTTTTTTTACATGTATGTGTATTTATGATAAAATAATTCTTGTGTCACGTGTATTTAAACTACAGACGATTTCAGTGTGTTTCTATATCGGTAACGTCAATATGCTGAGAATGACAAAACGAAATACATTTCTGTATAAAAATGTAGCTTATAATAACAAAAATCTATCTACAATTTTCTTTTAAAATAAAATATGTGTATGATAGAATCATATATGAACGATCATGAGTCGGCAAATTATTATATGTTTGTGAATTATAAATAGAAATATATTTCCGTATAAAATTATATCGAAATAATGTATAAAAGTATAAGGAAAACTTTTTTTTTAAAAATGAATAATTTAAAAAAAAATACATCGTTGACGGATAGAATCTTCCAACGGAATAATATGTATTAAAATACTAAATAGATATGTATTAAATTTTTTGCAGTTCCATAATTATATAAGTATAGCACGTTCCTTGGGTGCGTCTAAGACACCCCACCCTGAACCTCGATTAATCCGCCCACATTGTGTTTGTTTGAACCCTCACCAGCCAAAGTAGGATCGCCTGATTATAGTCAGTTCAACACGACAACGACACGGATGTATATTATTATATATTTATATTCAAGTTTACAAGTAGGTGCATTTATATGGTGACGCGCAAATTAGTTGGATGGTAGTTTAGTTTAACTCTCTAAAACTGGCAGCCTTCCATACGTTTGGCAACCATACACTACCATTCTTAGTGGTATATTCTTTGAGAGCGATGGCTTGCTCACTTGGCTTGCAGCTTTCCGATTTTGAACTGACCGTTTTCCATAAACACACAGGGTGATAAAATCAGCTTCGAGGAATTCAAATTCTCTAGGTAAGTTTACCAACTCGAAATGAAAATATTATCGATTATTCATTTCGACTGAGTTTTCGGACCTTCAGCGTTGAGGGTGAGATACATCCCCTTGTTATTGGTTGCTTATCTATACCTTAAGCTTCAAAACAAGCAGGTGGCCGCATACAGAAAATTCTGGCATGCTAATTTTACCCGGGACATGCAATAGTTAAAAAAAGAATGAAAATATTATGTCTACGGTCTTCCAACACAGATTCAAACTATTCATTTATTTTTCCCAACAAATGTAAATGTACTTTATCATTCTATTCAATTTTAAAGACATTTATTCTTATCTATTAAATCCATAAAAAATAATACCAGCCATCTGGGAATAGGGTTACATATAGAACTATCAAAAATATATTAAAATGTTTTAAATTATAATATATTAATAATGTACCATATTTTATGAGTACAATATTACAAAAACAATATCAAGAACAAAATAATGAATAACCGTATATAATAAATTAGAGAAAACTTATTTTTATAGACTACAATATATTGCAAAATATTAATAATAGTGAAAATATAAATATTAATATTAATAATAGGGAGGACACAAAATTATGAGAAATCAATTATGAAGTTAAATAGAATTTGTATGTATAGAGAAAGCAACATTATAAAGTTATGAATATGTGAAAGTATTTTTAAACTATTTCATTATACTTATTGGTAAACTAATTTTAATTTCATTGTGTATTGATTAGTACAACGATGCAGAAGTGATGTAATGTTTATAGACTTTATAGCTGATAGTAATGCTACTAATATGTTTTTATACTTCCTTCAGCTTAAAAGATTATGTTCTTTTATAAGTAAACCAGGAATCAAAGTTGTGTCCAATGTCTTTTCGATGTAACACAAGAAAGTTGGAATGTTTGTAAAACGTTATTCTCTTTTCTGTTTGGAGAACCAGATTTTTAGATTTCGTAAAATTTCCTTTAAATATACACTTTGGAATGGTAGACAAGAATTTAAATTGGTGTTTGGCGAGCATTTCAATCTGATAATATCATAAATCATCTTGGAGATGTTGGTAACGATTCTAGTTTTTGAGATCGCCATCTTATTTGTGAGTGCATATGAAAGTGTGTTGGAATGAAGTATTATGGAATTTGTGTAATTTATGTGGTATATATTTTTATTTTTTTTTTGCATTTGATAAGCATGTTTTTTGCGTTGACGATGAAATGGCGTGGGTAAATATTTGTTCAATCTCTCTTCTTCAGATAAATAATGATGGTTGCATATTCTATGCGATCTAAGGTAGAAACCTATAATTATACACAGTGTAATTATTTCGTTTTGGTGGGAATAGAAATTAATAAATTCATTTTTGTTAATATGTTAACGGTCAACGTTAAAATCATATTTATTGATAGCACTTATTGTTAAGATGTCAAGGAAATGTAAAAACTGATAGTTTCATGCTCATATTAGAATTAAATAATAGCTTCCTTGTTTCATTTTCTTACTAAGTTTAATAGAATAATGTCATGTGAGTAAAATAATAGAACGTCATATATATATATATATATATATATATATATATATATATATATATATATATATGTGTGTTTTAGGTAAGTAGAAATGTTGGATATAATATATTTTAAAGAAATGGATACTAATATTTCTATATATATGCAAACGAGGTTAGCACTAATAGGTGACCCAATAGAGACACAATTTTTTCTTTCTAATACATTTTGTTAAAGAGAAATAACAATGGTTACTGGTTAATGTATATTTTTTTATGATTTTAAGAATAGTTAAGGGGAGTTCTTCTTTGAATTTTTTCAGATAGTTACTGAGAATTTAAAGAAAGTTTGTGTTAGTATACCGTGATATAATAAACTTGGAATAGATAAGTTAGTCATAATAATACTTTAAAAATTATGCAGTAAGTCTCTGGTGTGTCTGATATGTGTATTGCTAATGGTTCCTGGAAATGGTTTACTTATTTACCTACCCGTTCTTTATATATATATATATATATATATATATATATATATATATATATATATATATATGCGCTAACACCTGCAAAAAGTTTACAAAATTTACCATTGTGTTATGAGCTATGTGTGATGTATCAGAAGTGTCTAAAAATTGCAATTTACTATACTTAAACAAGAAAAGAGTCGTTTGGTTTTGTGAATTAACACGTAATATATATATATATATATATATATATATATATATATATATATATATATATATATATATATATATACAGAATATCACGTGTGTCACTTAACTGAAGGATTTTGAATATTTTTGCTAATAACCGCAAAATGAAGGTCGTTCTGAATGGGCGTGCCTCTTCGAATGCTGGTGTCCCACAGGGCTATATCCTGGGCCTGACGCTCTTCTTTATTTTCATCAACGACCTCCCAGACGAGATCAAGTCCCAAGTAGGCATCTACGCAGATGACACTACAATATACACCCGCACCAGTAAGAAACCTGTCGTGGCGGACAGACATAATCTCGCTGCTGACCTTGAGCGGGATCTACACTCTGTGGTGAATTGTGGCAAGAAGTGGCTTGTCAACTTCAATTCATCTATGACCAAGCTGTTGTCTGTCAACCATTACAGGCAACCTTTTCTGCCTCCCATAAGCATGGAACAAGCGATTCTTCCGGAGAGTAATACACTACGCCTCCTCGGACTTACCCTGTCCTCAGATCTCAAATGGAACCACTATATTGAATCCATAGCAAAATCTACTGCTTAGAAGGTTTGGTCACTATGTCGATCCAGGATGTCTTTTCCACTTGAATCCATCCTGCATATATACAAGTCAACCATCCGTCCGTGTATGGAGTGATGCTGCCATTTATGGTCAGCTGACCCTGCCGTTTTCATCAGAGGTCTTGACAGGCTCCAAAGGAGAGTCTGTAATGTGATAGGTACTGATCTGGCGGCTCGACTGCAGCCACTTCCCCATCGTCGAAATGTGGCCTCCCTTTGTCTGTTCTATAAATACTTTCATGGCTTCTGCCCAGACGAACCTAAGTCACTGATGCCCCCTCAACAGGTGTTTACTCGTGCAACCAGACTGGCAACTGGGTCCCACCCATTCACAGTCAGGTTAGCCAAATGCAGACGACAATTCTACTCCTGCAGCTTCTACTCTCGCTCTTCACGCCTGTGGAACTCGCTCCCGTATTCTTGCTTTCCTGACGACTACAACCTCCAGAAATTTAAATGCAAATTCAATACTCATCTACTAACCACTGGACTCTAGCTCTCTCCCCACCCCCGTATGACCTTCTCTTTCTCTCCACCTATGTATCTGTCATCGCAGCTGCTTTCTCAGCTTTCTATTGTTCCTTTCTAACTAGTTTGTACTCCTCACTCTTTTCTAATTAATCTTTTTACATTTATGTAGCCCCCTGCACATCAGTGGCGTTTCTGTTTTGCTCGGGGTGAAATGATTAAAAAAAAAATCTTCGGCTAGTAAAATTTACTTCTCATCAGGCAATTTCTCCTCACTATTTGTGGATGTTCTACTTGGAATCGTTTCAAAATCCTATTCTGTAGTGATGATTCTTACTCCATTTCGACATCGCTACATTGATAGTTTTTAAATAAACGGATCCATTTTCGAATCAATTTTGATATCGTCTATGACAAGGAAAGTTTTTTAAATAGTTTAGCACACAAGGCTTTTAAATGCGCTTTTTCATTTCAGCGTAGCAATCACAGCATATTCAACATATTCTTTAACTTTCCACATCAGTTGAACAATTCTTGTGCGTGTCCAAATTTATTTGATATGTATCTCATCTTGACCTCATCGTTAAATAAAATTGTTGAACCATGCAGTAGTTTTTTTTAGGTATGATTAGGAATCCCTGTCTGAAAATCGAATATATTAATAATGGATGTTGGGCAGTCTGTATTATGACTGTTCTTCCTAATATCATTCTGTAAAAAATTTCTTTACGACAGAAATTATAAAACGCACAATCTTTTTTATTTGATTGTAGCATTTTTTATGTGTCCAACTTGTTGAATCTTGGGTAACATCTTTCACAGCACAGTCTCCGAATCTATGGCCTATTACCGCTCTTATGCCGTATTCGCTCGCGTCCCACTCAAGTAATATTTACATTTACAAGTTTTAATTTGTCACTGATATATCTGAAATTAGTAGTTTTTTTAAAATATACTAAGATTTTGACATTACACCAGCCAATCCATATTCGTACATTTCTAAATAAATTATTCAGATGTATTCGTAATTTGAATATTTGTGGCACAGTAACAAAATTGTTTGTCAAGCCGAAAAATGGACACCAAATTTGGTGAGGGTAGTGTTTTTTTCTTTAATGACACGTGTTTTAGCGGAATATGTTCTTCGTTTTAGTCGATAATCCGATCGAAGTATTTATTTTTATCCATAAAGTACTGATATTTATGTTCACTAATATTGAACACTTACTCATGTAGACTGTGAAATACATGCTGAATCAGTTTTACGCTCTTTATTTTCGTACGAATTTTAATAAGCATGTCATCTATATAAGAAAATGTAGAATCTAGTCTAGCAAACACAGAATGCGTTATTTCGTAGAAAATAATAAGGGCTACTATTCCACCGAAAAGCAAATCTAAACATGCAGAGTCCTGTATGTGTATTAATAACGCTGGCGTTTCCTATTCATTTCATTTTAAAGATATGCTTCAGACAGGGCAACACTTGAGAAAATAGATACTTCTTATTATTATTTTCTTCTTCTTCTTTGTCTTCTTCTATGTGTCACGTCTCTTCAAGACGTAGGCGATCCTAGCTTTCCACGTCTCCCTATCCTTGGTAGCCATTAGCATACTTTCTCTTTTGAACCACACAAAAAAAACTTCTGCCTTCCTCCTGCTCAGGCCCTTCAAATATGTTAAACGCTGCTTTCCACTGTCTCTTTTCCCCTGTCTGACTTGTGAGTATCAGATTCTCTAAGCCTTCCTTCTGCATTGCATTTCTCAAGGACTTCAGCATTCTCTTTCTGATGCTCATTGTTAAATTAATTTTTTCTATCTCTTCTAAGCCTCATCATTGCTCACATATTCGATCCATCATATAGAACCACATTTCAGATGTTTCAAGTCTTTCTTTCATCTTTGACGATATTGTCCATCATTCACTTCCATATTGAACAAAAGACATCACGTAGCATTCCAGTGCTCTCTTCTTTGATTTTAGTGAAATTTTCCTGTCTCTTATAATCTGCTTAGCTAACGAAATGCGTCACTGGAAATTCCAATACGCCTTCTGATCTCAGTGTCACACATTTCATTTTCTGTTAAAACACTTTCCAAGTACTGAAATGTTTGTACTTGCTTGATTTTAGTATCCCCAACATGGAATTAGCATTTTGGGATCCTCTGCTTGCTGATGATCATGCATTCGATTTCCTTGCAGTTTATTTGTAGTCCTTTCTATTGACTTTTTTCATCTACTTTTTCTAGGATGTTTTCTAGGATGTCAGCTATCAGCACTTTATTATCTGTGTATGTTGCTGTTCAGATTGTGAAAGAAAATGAAGAATCATGTCATAACATGTAGATTCCTCAGAATCGCATCACCCTGCAAGGTGAATAGATCCGCTGAAAAGACACATCCTTCTCTTACGCCCCTTTCTATTTTTGTATATCTACTGCAATCTTTTCCTTTCCGTATGCACTTGGTTTACTGCCAATAGAGGTTCTTGATTACCAAATAATTACTACCATTTAATTTGGTAAATATATCCTCTGCACTTGATAGGTGATATACCTGTGGGAGGAGGTAGTTATTCAAGACAATAGAAAAGAACTGCGACTATTCGAATCTGATTATTTTTGTTTCTAATATTAATTGCTGGCATAGTCCTTTCTGAATAATCGATTTTTATAGCTCCTGTTTTCTAACCTATTATGCTCGTGTTGATAGATGACAATGCTGCAAATGTTATATTTCATTCTGTCTTAAAAACTACTTTCATATATTCTTTTAATTTAAAAAATGCCTTTGACTTTGTAAATTTCCCAAATCCATGAGAATAATATTCGTGAACAAATTTTGAGGATTTTTAGGCGTAACACTTTTCACTGAAAAACAATTAAATATGCTTCAGTATGAAATTATTGGCAAATCTCACAATTAAAATAATTCCATTGAGTCCAAGACTAATAATTTTGATTTAAAATTATTTTAATAGATAAACATCTGCTAATTTACTTTTGCCCGCCAGAGCGAGGTTACACGTAATTTTAGAAAGAAAATTTAATTTTTGTCAGGGAGTCTACATGTAATTTTGCCGTTTTATTTTATTTTATTTTGTTTTCAAGTTAGGCTGGCCAATTCTGTTCCAATTTGTTCATCAATAATTGTAATATTGCTTTCATTGTCCATCTGAAATCTCTTCGTAGAGATTCATTTTTACTGTCACGAATTTTCTATTATTTGAATTTTCCTGTTATTTTAGCTTGTACCACTACTTTCAGCAAGTTATTTTTATATGGGTATTTTTTTTTTGGCTTTTTGATTTGCAGTACTTTTGCTTGTGATTTGCTTTTCCACAATTAAGGCATTTTTGAGTTTTAAATAGACAGTCTTTTCTAAAAAGGAAGCGTAATACAGCTCTATCATGGGTTAAGTTTGGCACGAAATTTATTTTTCCTTTATCAAACTAGTTGTACGCCTGACGTGCTATTTTGTTCGATTTTCGCTGTATCGTGACTTAAAATGATATGTTTTAACATACTCCCGTAACATTCGGTATCGTTACGTTTTTCCAGAATTCGAGAGTATATGTCCGCATCGTTACGTGATGTTATAACTTTCATGAAAATTACACAATTCTATTATTCTACTTTAACTATCTCATACTCACTGTTCAATTTACAGGCTTATGTGATAAAATCTTCATATCCGTCCTTTGTGAGTTTTGTAAATTACCAACGTTTATAAAAATGTGAATTCTTTTCATAAAAATGTACGATTGCATCGACATCGTTTCGTTAATTAACACTTTTTCAGAAGTATTAGGCAAAATGAATGTAAAATACTTTTCGTATTTGGCCGAGCAAAATTCTCATAACAGAAAACCTACTATTATTTCAACCGAAAATCTTTGACATTCTTCTCTGAGAAGTCCCTCGTATTTGTCAAGATAGGAATACAATGTTTTCACATTTTTGTTTTTATTTTTTCTTAGTAGCTGGATATCATAGAGTCATGATGATTATTGACTTCTGCGTCGGGCTATCAATATATAAGAAATCAAGAAAATCCTTCTCCTTGAATTTTTAATTTTCTTTGTCAGAACCCGTGTGCCTCCTCAAAATGAACTTACTCGGGCTACTAGACTAGAAACTAGGTTCCGCCATTTTACGGTGGAAACAATTAAATATAACCGCAACTTCTACTCTATGAGCTTCTTTTTGCAATTCACGGTTGTGGAATTCCCTTTTGTATACTTGCATCCGTGAGAGTTACAATCTGCAATAATTTAAATGCAATGTCAATTGCCATTTATTATATTCCTGACGTAATTTCTTTCTCTGAAAACTCTGTTATCATGATTTTTCCCTTTCCATTCTATCTCATGCAGCTGTCTTCACAACTATGTTCTCATCCTTCCCGTACCCATTCTCTGAAGGACACTTTTAACTTGTTCCTTGCGCATCACTTTCATCTAATGTAACCCCCTGCGTACCAGTGATAGTATTGCCTTGCTTGGGGGTGAAACGATTATAAAAAATATATGTTTATACATAGCGAGAGAGATGTTTTACGCGTGAATACGAATCTTCGTCACCACTGATATGACTTAGGTGCATTGAATAAAGATAGCACAGTCACGAATTATAATATCACTTGGAATCGATGTAGTCTTGCGAAATTCTGTATTCAGTATAGGCCGCTCACTTAAGTCTTGCGTTCATTAACTATCTTTCTACTTCACAGATGATTATCGGCGTCAGTATTTAAGATACTTTGATGAGTTCAAGATATATTCTGGGGAGGTACGTTCATCTCTACAACAAAATCCAAAGAAGTGATGTAATAGATACTGGCCAGAAAACTGGACTTCCCACAGATGTGACGGGGTTTCACTTTATCGTTTCTAAAGATATTTTCATGGCAAATGTTCCGGTGAGCTGTTCTCGTTGGTTTCCTAACCCTCAAGAATTAAAGCTGCTACGTGATTGCTAATTATCGCTTACTTTTAAGGTTCTACAATTTCTTTCTATCGTATACCACTTTCCAATTTCCTGCTTCCATACAAATTAGAATCATGAAAAATTTAAGTGCAAAGTCCATAACGATCTTCCTTTTATTTAAGGTACTGTTATTATTTGTCCTTTCAACATTCCTCCGAATTCTCAGAATTTTCATTGTTCATTTGCCCTCCCTGTAAAACTCGAGCGTTCTAATGAGGTTATCGGGTTGTCTTGATTGAAAGAATTTATGAAGGATTTTAATTCATATTCTTTTCAGCTACATTGGTAACGACAGAAACAGGAGGTAAAACAAAATTTTAAGAAAGGAAAGTACACGAATCAGTGTGTGTCTTACTTTCAGTTTTAGGCAGAGTAAGAGTCACGTGGTGATGTGGATGTATACATAATGCTTGAATACGAGAGAGATAGAATATCATAAGATTCACTAATCTGTCCATAGTCAGAATATCAGGGATCTATGTCTAAAAATATGCCAGTCAATATTTCCTTCAAGAGAATAGATTTATTTGTCTCAAAATTTTTAATGGAAATGTTAATAACTATATATATATATATATATATATATATATATATATAGATGTGTGTGTGTGTGTGTGTGGGTGTGTGTGTGTGTGTGGGTGTGAGGTGAGAAGGATAAGTTATAGCATAAAATAAGCAAATATTAAAATAAAATTGGCAACTCAATTTTGTAGATATATTTGCTTAAAATACTAAAATATACTCATAATACGAAATACTAACTTTATTCAATAAGATATCATCGGATTAAACCCCGGTTTCCCGACGACTTCTCTTCTGGACGACATCCTTGCTTAAGCTGTTATATATATATATATATATATATATATATATATATATATATATATATATATGTATGTATGTATGTATGTATGTATGTATTGAATATTTGATTACTTAGTGTTTAGACATATTATAATAGACCAGTATACAATTGTATTAAAAATTGTTACAACGGTGTCAAAATATTTATACTCTGCCAGTAAAAATATTTAACTAATAAGTTATTCGCCAAAAAATAATTTACTGACTGAAAGAACTGAAATTATCTCGAAGTGAAACCATACCATAAAATACATATTAGGTAAATACAAGAATGGATTAAAACGTTAAAAAAAATTTCTTTTATTTTGGAAATTGTGCATTCAAAAATTCCCCGTTACATTAGCTTTCAAAAATATCCCTTTTGTATATATATATATATATATATATATATCCGTAGACAGATCTGTTTCGCCGTATCAAAGCTCATCAGCACGATTATATATATATGTATTGTGTGTTTGTAATAGCAAAACTGATGAGATCATTAAGGAAAATGATCTAAATCAAATCGGTTAGATTCTTCTTCTTCTTCTATGTGCCCTGTCCCTTCAGGACGTAGGCGATCATGGATCTCCACGTCTACCTATCCCTTGTGGCTCTTAGTATGTTTGCTCCTGTTGCTCCTGGCAACCCCCGTTCCGTCATCCACCTGATTAGACCCTGCAAATATGTTATCCGCTGCTTTCCTCTTTCTCTCCTTCCTTCTAACTGTCCAGTCAGTATCAGGTTCTCCAGGCTCTCCTTCCTCATTGCATGTCCCAGGAACTTCAGTTGTCTCTTCCTGATGCTCAGCATCAATTTCCTTTTTGTTGCCATTCTTTCTAACACTTCGTCGTTGCTTGTATGCTCAGTCCACGATATCCGTAGCATCCTTCTGTAGAACCACATTTCGGCCGCTTCCAGTTTTGTCCTCATTTTCGATGATATTGGCAAGTGTTCACAGCCGTATTGAAGAACTGACATCACGTAGCAGTCTAGCACTCTTTTCTTCGTTTCTATTGAGATCTTCCTGTGTGTTAGTATTTTGCTCATCTTCTGGAACGCGTCCTTTGCCATGCCAATTCGCCTTCGGAACTCCGTGTCGCACTTTCCATCTCCTGTTAGAACACTTCCTAGGTACTTAAATTCTTGGACGTGTTTGATTCTGTTATCCCCCACCTGTATTTGGTATTTTGGGTTGTATCTTTTGCTGATCACCATGCACTCAGTTTTCTTAAAGTTTATTTGTAGTCCCTTCTTGTCACTCTCCACTGCTACTTTCTGTATGAGATCTTGCAGTTTCCTTTCCGTGTCCGCAATCAGTACTGTATCGTCCGCGTATCTTATGATGTTCAGGTTGTGGCCTCCAATAACAAATCCTGGTGTGTCATCTAGAGTCCTCAAAATATTCTCGCTGTATAGGTTGAACAAATCCGGTGAAAAGACACATCCTTGTCTTACGCCTTTTTCTATCTTTGTGTATCTACTGAGGTCGTTACCTGTCCGTATGCAGGCCGTTTGCTGCCAGTAGAGATTCTTGATTATTCTTATGTCTTTGCCGAAGAGGTCGAGGTTGCCTAGCATTTCCATCAATTCTTTGTGTCGTATTTTGTCGAATGCTTTCGCGTAATCAATGAAGCATAGGTACAAGTCTTTCTTCATTTGTAATGCCCTTTCAGAGAGCATCCTAATTATGAATATGGCGTTCCTTGTTTCAGTGTCTTTGACAAACCCGCACTGTTCCTGCCCTATCTCTGGCTTGATTCTGCTTCTTGCTCTATTCATCAGGATTCTGACAATCAGTTTTGTAATGTGACTCATTAAGCTGACAGTTCTGTGTAGTTCGCACTCGTTTGCACCAGGTTTCTTCGGCAGCGCTATAAATATCGACTTGCATAGGTCGTCTGGTATTATTCAGCTGCTATAAATTTCGTTTATTATGTCGGTAATCTTTTCTATGCCATATTCTTCTAAGGCTGTCAGCAGCTCTATCACTATGTCATCTGGGCCAGGTGCTTTGTTTCTGTTCATTTTGGCCATTGCAGCTTCCACTTCGGATTTTAGTATTTCCGGTCCATCCATCTCCTTATGAGGTGTAAGGAAAATTGAAAAATTTTGTATATCCATAGGCAGGTGTGGTTTCATCAAGAGAAACATATATAAACCGATGAAGGTCTAAAGAAAAAAACGTGTCAAGGGTTAGGGAGAATCTTTTTCACACTTTGACATACATTTTTCCAAAATTTGTTTCATCTTCTTTATAGGGTATATATCAAAGAAAGCGTTTGTTTTTAATTATTTAGTGAGATAGGTTGTATACGAAGAGTCATTTAATTATTCTGCCCCATTTTTCACACTAAATGTTCATAGATATCCGGGATTATTACTATGAAATTAGTAATATATACATACACACATACATACATACATATATATATATATATATATATATATATATATATGTGTGTGTGTGTGTGTGTGTGTGCTGTGTGTGTGTCTGTGTGTGTGTGTGTGTGTGTGTGTGTGTGTGTGTGTGTGTGTGTGTGTGTGTGTGTGTGTGAAGAGAAAGAAGCGTGGATATAGAAAGACAAAAGAATCTATGTCATATCATGAAGTCTTAAAATTTAAAATCATATGCAGACTATATTCATAAAAGTCCATGCAATAATATTGAATGTAACCTATTTGCAGATGAAAAGTATTCTACATAGTATATTTATATAAATAGTCAAAGAAAGGGCGCACAACCAGGTAAACACGAACAAAAAACACATCAAATTATCATTGAATATTTAATGGCTTCATAAAATGTTATGATATCACGTCCAAAATTATTTAATTAATATATATTACAGAAGCTACAGATGCGGTAGATACCTACGTCAATGTGTACATCACCCCATTTGCAGGCTATTTCCTGTTTAACATGTATTGAATTTAACTCCATATAATGTTTACAGTACTGAAGATCAGAGTGTTTTTCATAGAAGTTTATGCGTCTGTCGCTGATCTCATATATAGATAGCACAGACATTCCAGACATTTTTCTTTGCAAATGCTACAGAGATCATTGGTTTCAAAGCTAAAATAAGCACGGTTCAACTATCCATCAGACTGAAGGTTTTGCTTGTGCTTTTGTGTGTTTGTACAAATACAAACACACAGACACACAAACACAAACTCACCCACTCACCCCCCCCCCACACACACATATATATATATATATATATATATATATATATATATTTAATGAAATATCTGATGTATAAATTTGTAGGGATCCCGAAGAAGTTTGTCAAATTAGCCTTTCGTCTAAAACAGCCGAAGTTCCCACTATTTAAAATATGAAAATTTTCAAAGAATAATAATTTGTAAATTAGTGAAATTTTATTAACTGAAGAAAATAATAAATCAGTAAGAAAAACTTTCGAATATAAAATGTACGTAACTGATTAACTTGATGTTTTTTTTTATAATCGTATCTCCACAAGCAAGGCATTATAATGCCACTTTTGAGCAGGGGATACATAGGAGGAAAGTTATTAGAAGGAGTGACTAAATACAGTGGGTGTCATGAAATTTACAAGAGAAGGACAAGAATACTGAAGAGATGAGATGTGAGCATGAGAGGGAAGATGCTAGTTAGAGAGATAGGAGATGACTGTTGACTTTATATTTTAATTAATGGAGATTTTAGCTGTCGGGGTAGCAAGTAAATGGACGGAAATGCCACAGGCCGTAAATTCGAGAAAAGAAGATGCTGCTGTAGAATTTGCGTTTACATTTTCTTGGTTTCATAGACAAATAGTTAGATTTAGTTGCTAATCTTGCGGCCGGAGTAAATTTGTATATAGGTGGCACCAGTGAGCTAAGTTCAACGGAGCAGAAGCGGTGAAACTACTTGTAGAAGAATCACAGGGAAACTACATTGCGCCGGTGAGAATGTGACTGTATGCGAGCTGCCAAGTCGGGATTGATCACATTGCAGATTCTCCGTTAATTTTCGTCAAGGACCACTAGTTGGAAAAACCCGACTAGATATAGCAGCAGTATTCAATGCACAGGCGTATGATACATTTATATATTTGCAGGATTGTTTCAGACGGGAAAAACTTTCTGACCCTGCACATTTTAGCATCGGATTTAGCTATAGATTCTGTATAATCAATCCACTTAAGGTATGTTGTGAGAGTTAAACCAAGGAGGTTCAGTGATTTACTTTCAACGAGACTAACCTGATCCATGCTAATGGTGGGGAAGAATCGATTGTCTGTGATTGTTTTTAGATAGCAGCTTCGTTATGGAAGCATTAAATTCACGAGTCATTTGTTATCCCAGTCCTCTACATATTGAAGATCCTTTTCAAGCTTGTCAGCGAGGCTTCCTTTATAAGACTTGGCAGACTTTTGAATGAGGCGAAAGTAAACAGCGTATATTCCTTCTTGTGAACTTATTACATCAGGTGGATGCTTAATGTAGATAAGGAAAAATGTAGGGCCTGTATTAGAGCCTTGAGGGACACCCGCATTCGTTTTATAGTATTGGGAGTCATGTCCGTTCAATACTACCTTAAATGTGCAATATGAAAGTAATGACTGGATTAGGTCGAACAATTATCCAGTTATTCCATATATCACAGCTTGCATAGAAGGCCAGCATGTCAGAGTCTGTCGAAGGTTTTGGAGATGTCTGGGGCAACAATTCTGTCTTCCAAGTTTTTGTTGATGGCCTGGTGTATATACTTAATGATGGTCGTTAGCATATCAGCAGTAGACCTGGTAAATACGTTTGTCAGAGAAGAGTCTGTGGGCTGAGTCGGGTTGTACTACCTCGGGGTTTGTTAGGAGGCTGTTAGAGCAATAGTTGGGTCCGAAATTTCACCAATATTTTTATATTAGAACTAGGGACGAGAAATTCCAGCAAACAGCAAGCAAGAAGCAGAGAAGTAGTAGTTATAGATTTTGGAGAGTAAACAGTGGAGTGTTCAGGGGAACATTCCGTCGTCTCCGCTCGCTTTATGGCGGTCAAGCTTTGAAATTATTCTACAAATGACCGAGGCGGTAATGTGCATGTCAGTCAGTTGGGCTTTGGTTCGGGCTGGGAAGTCGAGTACAAGAGGGCTTAGACTAGTCTAGTATGGAGTTGGTGGAGAATCTACGAACAAAGCCCTCGTCTGTTGAATAGGCGAATTCTTTGATAAGAGGTGAGACTGAGGTTTTGTTATTGTTTAGTACGCTTTTACAGATCCTCCAGTAATCTTTGGAACGGAAATAACGGGATGCTATCCGCTGCATCATTCTGGCTGTTAGAGTAACTTGGCTTCTTTTAGTATATATTATTATACAATATATATACTCTTGCTAATATGAACATACATTCAGTGTTCTTAAGATATATACTCAGTGCTTCATTTTATTTCTGTAGAAGTTGCTTCATTTGCCTTTCTTTGTCTGCTATCAGCTCCGTGTCATCCGCGTATCTGATATTATTGAGATTCTTGCCGACAATGGCGAATCCTGGAAAGACTTGTATTGCAGTCATAATTGCTTTGCTGAAAAGATCCGGTGAGAAAACACAAAATTATCTCCCGCCTTTTTGTATTTTGCATACCTGCTGAGTTCACTTACTGTCCGTACACAATCGGTTCGCTGCAATATAGATTCTTGATTTTCCGAAAGCTTTTTCTGAAAATGTCGAGGTTGTTGAGTATCTCTTTCAAGTCATAATGTTGTGCTTTTTCGAAAGCCTTTGATTAGTCTTTGAAGCACGAATAAATTTCATTCTGTATTTTATTTCTCATTCACTAGAGATACAACATTAGAAAGGGATTTTAGACAAGTAAACGTCTGCTACTATAACTATTCAACTTATACGTAGTGAATCAGAAATTCTGCCTACATTCATTATTTGAAAAAGTGTGAAGGAAGAAACATGAATTGAAACGAGTAAAAGTAAACTGCAAACAAACAGAACGTACATTTGTTAACAAAATGATGAGATTAAAATGCTAAATATCAATTGGAGATACGAGAAAGAAGCAAGTACAAAAAATTACATATCTGGGAAACATCTAAGTGAGGACAGAAAATGTAAAGCTGCAATCGGAAGGCGCGTCAGGTTAGATAATATCAATTCCAAGAATAAACAGACTAAGAGAAACTGAAATAATTTGTTAGAGTTAAATAAATAGGTAATGATCATTTACGTGATATGATTCCTCCTACATGTCAGTGAATTCTGGATAATTTCGTCTGAATGAAGAACAGATTGAAGCAGCATAAATATCGTTCTACTGAAGGATGCTGAAAATATCATGGAGCAAAAAGTCTGAGCTACGACAAAGTTTCGGTGAAAATAGACGCAAAAGAAATCTTATACATAACATCAGGAAAAGACAGTTGAATTTTCTGAGGGACAAAATGAAAAAGTCAGTCTGTAAAATTTGATACTCCTCAGACAGATTGAAGGTCAGAGAGTCAGAGTAAAAGAAAACATAGCTCGTATAGTGGTTATGATTAAATGAATCATGGAACAAGCTTTAAGAGAATTAACCCAAATAGAAAAAATATATAGAGCCAATAATATATGAAATTGCAAAGGGCCATCATTTTCTATGTTCTCAAGCAACACTGCACGTGAAAAATCAGTAAAAGCTTTAATAATGTTTAAGGCTTGGAAACAGGTGACTCGAATTTAAGATTGTTACAATGTTTTCACACAAATATGATCAGAAAAGGAAAGTATCCACCTCTTCATAATCTAAATATGGGCTAAATTACAGGCTTTGGCGAGACATCTACTTAAATCTTTTCTAAGATCAGCTCAGAATAATTGCAGTACAAAACACAGGTTGAAGAAACACATATGTGATCATTAGATAGACAGGCTCTGAAATGTGAAACCGTGTATAACATGAGAAATTTCGCTGATTTGCCGTGTGTTTTAATATCGAAAGAGAGTTAAAGATTATTATTATTATTATGTTGTCATTTTTCATCATATTTCGATTTCTGCTTTGGTCTCACTACCAACCAAGTCTGCGGGGAGACCTAAGGCAGGTAGTGGTGTGTTGTTATGGCTCCATTTCATGTTTTTCTATCTTCCCTATCATCTCCAGCATTACATAGATAAAGTTTTCCTTAGTGTGTGGGCTGTACTTAATAAGACAATTTTTTGTATATCTCTTAAGTTGGGGTTTCCAGGGATTCTTTCAATGTTATTATTATTATTATTATTATTATTATTATTATTATTATTATTATTATTATATTTTTATGAGTAAAATGAACTTAAATATTTATTAACTAAAATTAAACAATGATAAATAAACCGTTCTCAGTATATTTACACTGTTTTTAAGAGAATTATACAAATGACTTGACAATTTCGTATTATGTTTCATTTCATGAAAAGATCTCTGTTAAAATCTATTCGATAGCAGTAAGATTAAACCTGAATAACAACAAAAATATTAGCCCATCTCTTTATTTGTACTACAAATGGGTGTGGTACCATTTTTTATTCTTTGTATTTGGATCGTAAATCTTCAAAAATGTTGATCTTTCTTAATAATTCTTTTAAAAGGACAAAGGGAATTTTGTTGCTCTGCATTTTATTTAAAATTTAATTAAGTCCTTAAGAGTCTTCTTTTATTTTCTAGTGCTTAGTTTATGTGATTAATCTGTCGGTTTTACTTCTTAAAAAATATTAGTGACACGTGCTAGAACATAAGGCATCATTACCACACGATAATTAGTTCTTTATTTAGATGACGATGTATTTTCTGTAATGAGAAGCACGAAGAATTAATAATATAGTCCTTATCTATCAACCAAAAATAATAGTATCCCAAAAAATGTGGAGATGGTGAGACAATGTGGAAAATGCTATAGACGAAGCGCTTCGGCGAAAGTGACGTCTTTTGGCTTTAGTTTCTTCAGGTCGGAATGCAAAAAAAACAGTTTGTAAGAAAATAACACTTGGACTTTGAGTATAGAATTGTCAATAATATATATATATATAGTACTCACCTCGTTACTAAAAACAAATTATTGCATAAAGAAAATAAATGTTCAATTTTTTTTAAAATTTTTACAATCCTGCATATAACAATCCTACTGATGTCTTGATAACACAAATTTTTCCTTGGATAGCAATTCTGATTTCCTATTTGCTTAGGCATAGAACGAAGAAAAAACGCCTAATATTTCCCATAAATATTTTTTTGGGGCCAGGATAGTTATATTTCTTAAATTTTCCTATTCCCTATTACTTAATTTACCCTATTTTCGTTTGGTATTATTTACTGACCAAACAAGTTCCACATAATTTTCGGCCTTGTGATTCTCTAGGAAGCCACGAACAAATGCGACAACGCTGTTCTACAGATCTTTTTCAATCTTAGTGAGTATCATGGATATTCCTTGTCCTCTGTGATTTTTATCTGTAATCTGATAAGGAAATCAACTTTGATTGTTACCAGAAATACCTTACGGAAGACGTATTAATGTATCAAATGCTACAAAAATACGAAATCTTCAAATTCCCTATGTTTATGCTTGTGATACAATATAGGAAACATCCATGATACCGTGGACATTTATGCGTGATTAGTTAGAAATATTTAATACGTGTTTTTCTATAACATTGCTTTAGAAAATGAAATTAAATAATATTTGAATTAAAAATACATTCTCAAATCTCTCCCCCTTAAACCTTCCATTATTCAAACGAGAAAAAACTTTCATTTTAACTTCAGATTATTAGCAAACTTCGCAGGTATAATAAGAAACCTAAGGTTACTCATTATCCCAGAAAAGCAAGACGAAATATTCCTTGTAAGACACTCACAACTTAGAATCTCCCAAAGTGTTCAAATTTGTTTTTGCATTGATAAATAAATCACAGATAAATCAAAATGCGTCTGCCGGTTAATTACAATGTTTTGATACCACCTTTTATGAACGAAACTATCTACGAAATATTGCTTGCACTTAAACAGTCAGAAGGAAACTATTGAGTTTATGGTCTCTGTATACATACTGCCTTCAATGTCGCCGTCTGTTTTGCCAGGACGTGCTAGGAATTGTCTGAAATTTTAGAAAATTCTTAAAAGCTCTTGAAAAATTCGAAAATAACACTTGACAATTACCTGGCATTTTATTTGTAAAAAGATTAGTTTGAAAACATCGGTTTTCAGTTAATAAAATGCAAGTTTGAAAGGAATAACCGTAATTTCTTTAATTTCTATACATGATCAAATAGAAATTAACATTTCCTACCAAAAACAAAACAAAATAAGTTCGATATTGTTAGACTAATTTATCTACACACAATTCTAACATCGTAGAGCCCAGTTCAAATTTCAGCACTTTGTTGCATATTTTTGTAAAATGAAAAAATATTGATAAATAAAACAACAACAACAACAACAATAATAATAATAATAATAATATTAATAATAATAATAATAATAATAATAATAATAATAACTTGAACAGATGAAACAGCGCTGGCAAGACTTGAACAGATGAAACAGCGCTGGCAAGACAAACCTCTGCATGGCCAATATCCAGAACGTGCCAATAAATCTAATGTTGACAAAGTTAATACTCATCGATGGTTACGTGCATCTGGATTAAAGTCTGAAACTGAAGGCTTTATTCTTACAGCACAAGACCGAAGTCTTTTCACGAGAAACTTTCAGGCAAATATTATGCATAATAATATGGATCCAAAATGCAGGTTTTGTGATAAACACCAAGAAACAATAGACCACCTAATCTCAGGCTGTTCTGTGCTTGCTCCAAATGAATATAAACATCGCCACGAAGAGTTGGGCAATATTTACATTGGGCAATATGCAAACATTATGGAAAAGCTGTAAACAAACACTGGTATGAACATCACCCAGCACCGGTGACAGAAGTAGAAGATGTAACCATTCTATGGGATTACACCATCTACACAGACAGAAAAATTGAAGCAAACAGGCCAGACATTATTGTTAAAAACCAGAAGGAGAAAACTTGTCTATTAATTCATATGGCTTGTCCAGCGGATTGTAACATACCAATCAAAGAATTTGAAAAACTGTCAAAATATAAAGACCTGGAAATTGAAATAGAAAAAATGTGGAAATTGAAAACAAGAGTTGTGCCAGTGATAGTAGGTGCACTTGGAATGATAAAAAATGGAACAAAACAACACATTGAAAGAATCCCTGGAAACCCCAGCTTAATAGATATACAAAAAATTGTCTTATTAAATACAGCCCACACACTAAGGAAAACTTTATCTATGTAATGCTAGGGATGATAGGGAAGATAGAAAAACATGAAATAGAGTCATAACAACACGCCACGACCTGCCTTAGGTCTCCCCGCAGACTTGGTTGGTCGCGAGACCATAGCAGAAATCGAAATATGATGAAAAAAGACATAATAATAATAATAAGTAAATAAAAAGAATTAAACGCATTTTCACATCATTCCAAAAGTAAAGCAACCAGAAATATCATTACACAACTAACGTTGATAAATTGTGTTGCTGAAAACGATAAAAATTCAGCATTTTTTGCCTCATTCTTTTCCTTATTTTTTCTGCATTTATCACGTAATAATGACGCTTCCGCTGAAAAGCTGAAGTTACTTGACTCATTGAGAACTGAACGCAGTTCACTTTCAAATGCATGGTGCTCGAATGTTTCTTCCACAAGTCTCTAATAAAGAAGCATGTCAAGCTCATTGTTCCAACACACCACAAGGTTGACTAGACTGCGACTATTGTGATGACGCTAATACTTATTTTACCTAATCTCTGAATAAATTAAAAATGTAAATATCATAACAATGCTTGAACTTTCTCACGACTACTTTCATTAAGTTACATGTATGACACGCGCAGCCAAGTAAAACAGAGGTAATCACGCGAACTTTTAATGTCATGTACATTTAATTTCACAACAATAAAGCGTAAAAATCATACATATATATATATACCCTTGATTAAATAACTGGTTTGACAAATTTCTCAGATTTGAATCTCAACGTGTTTAAAAAGAAGCAACAAAAATCAGTCCAATGAGCTCCACAAGAAGCAATTGGCATTTATAAGATTTAAGGAAATAAACTAGTAGAGAGTGCTAGTCTTAAACGTTTTGAAAAGAGACATGACTTTCTGTCTCCTGAATGGAACACATTGAAATTAAACATGATCTTAACCATAACTACAAACAATTGAAACGAATGTACATGATATCTTTCAAGCAGCTGTCTATATTTAATTAGAGTCACTATTAGCAGATGCCTGTTGTTATTATTATTATTATTATTATGTCATTTTTCAGCATATTTCGATTTCTGCTTTGGTCTCACTACCAACCAAGTCTGCGGGGAGACCTAAGGCAGGTAGCGGCCTGTTGTTATGGCTCCATTTCATGTTTTTCTATCTTCCCTACCATCTCCAGCATTACATAGATAAAGTATTCCTTAGTGTGTGGGCTGTACTTAATAAGACAATTTTTTGTATATCTATTAAGCTGGGGTTTCCAGGGATTCTTTCAATGTGTTGTTTTGTTCCATTTTTTATCATTCCAAGTGCACCTACTATCACTGGCAAAACTCTTGTTTTCAATTTCCACATTTTTTCTATTTTAATTTCCAGGTCTTTATATTTTGACAGTTTTTCAAATTCCTTGATTGCTATGTTACAATCCGCTGGACAAGCCATATGAATTAATAGACAAGTTTTCTCCTTCTGGTTTTTAACAATAATGTCTGGCCTGTTTGCTTCAATTTTTCTGTCTGTGTAGATGGTGTAATCCCATAGAATGGTTACATCTTCTATTTCTGTCACCGGTGCTGGGTGATGTTCATACCAGTGTTTGCCTACAGCTTTTCCATAATGTTTGCATATTGCCCAATGTAAATATTGCCCAACTCTATCGTGGCGATTTTTATATTCATTTGGGGCAAGCACAGAACAGCCTGAGATTAGGTGGTCTATTGTTTCTTGGTGTTTATCACAAAACCTGCATTTTGGATCCATATTATTATGCATAATATTTGCCTGAAAGTTTCTCGTGAAAAGACTTCGGTCTTTTGCTGCAAGAATAAAGCCTTCAGTTTCAGACTTTAATCCTGATGCACGTAACCATCGATGAGTATTAACTTTGTCAACATTGGATTTATTGGCACGTACTGGATAATGGCCATGCAGAGGTTTGTCTTGCCAGCGCTGTTTCATCTGTTCAAGAGCTTTATCTTTGGCTTTCATTTTCATATTCTTTGCCGCAATAGCCGGCTCTTGGCTTCCGTTCTGCTTTTCTACAGAATCTACTAACTGTAAATCTTGTTTGAATTTACTACCTTCTTTTATTATTGAATATTTTTCTTTCTTTCTTCATGTTGCCTTACTAATTGTATCATCCAATCCTTTGTTGTTTCTATGTATGTTAGTAAGCCAATAGTTGTTGTCTTGTATGACAATTCCAGCTGAATAAGACCTCTTCCACCTTCTTTACGGGGTATGTATAGACGGTCTACATCAGCCTTTGGATGATGCATCTTATGCTTAGAAAGAAGCTTTCTTGTGTTAGCATCCATTCGCCTGATGTCGTTTAGAGTCCAGTTTAAGATGTTAAAGCTATATTGGACAACTGGGATTGCAAGGCTATTAATGGCCATAACTCTGTTCTGTGAATTTAAGTCAGTTTTTAATATCATTCGTAGCTTTCTATAGTACTCTTTACGCACTATTTCTTTCATTTTTTTATGGTGAATGTTTTCACTCTCATTTACACCTAGGTATTTATAAGCTTCTTCTGGTTTCAATTCTTTTATTGTTACAGCAGGGTCTAGGCTAATTGAGGATGTTTCTTGTATTGATCCACGTAAAACTGTAGCTTTAGCACATTTATTCAAATTAAATTTCATTCCAATGTCTTCGGTGAAGCATTTTACAGTTTGCAGAAGACCTTCCAGCTCATTATCATTCTTAGCATATAACTTCAAGTCATCCATGTAAAATAGATGGCTTATTTTCTTTTGTCCTATTTTATAACCACATTCTGTCTTATTAAGTTGACTGGTTAGTGCTATTAATGATATGCAGAATAGTAATGGAGATAAAGAATCACCTTGAAATATACCTCTTTTGATGTTTATTTCATCAGACTTATAGGTTCCATTTATATGATTGAGGTAAAGGGTTGTTTTCCATATAGACATGCACTGTTTGATGAAATTGATGATGACGGGCGATATCTTGTATATATTTAAAGTGTTTAAAATCCAGTCATGTGGAACACTATCTAATGACTTTCGATAATCTATCCAGGCTGTACTAAGATTTTTCTTTGTACTGTAGCAGTTTTCCAAGATCATTTTGTTAATCAGCAATTGGTCTTTACAACCATAACAGCCACGTTTGCACCCTTTTTGTTCAAGCGGTATCATGCCATTTCTTTCTAAGAATTAATATGTCTGTTTTGTTAAAATAGATGTTAATAGTTTATATGTTGTCGGAAGACATGTAATTGGTCTGTAGTTTTTCGAGTTGTTTGTGTCACCATTCTTGGGTAGAAGAAATGTAATTCCTTTGGTCATCCATGCAGGAATTTTAATGGAATCGTCAACCATTTCTTGAAGTTCTTTGGCTAGTTTTTTATGTGCTGCATTTAAATAATATAGCCAAAAGTTAGGTATTTTATCTATTCCTGGGAATTTCCAATTGTGTGCTTTTTTAGTGCAAATTTAACATCATCTTCTGTAATTCCAGACCATGTCTGTTCGGGTTTATTTTTCATTCGTTCTATCTCTTGCGTCATCCAATGTACTTCCTTGTTAAGTTCTTTAGTGCAAGCCCATATCTTTTCCCAGAACTGTGTGACTTCTTCCATTCTGGGGGGTACTGTCACTTCAATTCTTTTTGTACCTATTTCCCTGTAAAATCTCTTTGTATCAGTCTGAAAAATTTTGTTTTGTCTGTAAAATTATTATTATTATTATTATTATTATTATTATTATTATTATTATTATTGTCATTTTTCATTATATTTTTATATCCGCTATTGTCGCACTACCCACCAAAACTGCGAGAAGACCTAGGGCAGGTAGTGCTATGTTGTTGACTCCATTTCATTTTTTCTATATCCCCTAACATCCCTAGCGTTACATAGACAAAGTTCTCTTTAGTGGGTAGGCTGAAAATTTATTGGTCTTGCGTTGCAAGAATAAAGCTTTCAGTCTCAGACTTTAATCCAGATGATCGTAACCATCAATGAGTATTAACTTTATCAACATTAGATTTATTGGCACGTTCTGGATGTTGGCCGTACAGAGGTGTATCTTACATGCGTTGTTTCATCTGTTCAAGAGCTTTATCCTTGGCTTTCATTTTTATATTTTTTGCCGCCATAGTTGGTTTTTGGCTTCTGTTTAGCTTTTCTACAGAATCTTCTAAATGTAAATATTGTTTGTATTGACTGCATACTTTTATTATTGAATATTTTTTCTTTTTGTTTTCATGTTGTTTGACTAATTGTATCATCCAGTTCTTTGTTGTTTCTATGTATGCCAGGAAGCTAATAATTGTTTTCTTGTATGATAATTCTAGCTAAATAAGACCTCTTCCACCTTCTTTACGGGGTATGTATAGACGGACTATATCAGCCTTTAAATGATGCATCTTATGCTTAGAAAGAAACTTTCTTGTTATAGGTTTCATTCGCCTGGTATCGTTCAGAGTCCAGTTCAAGATGTTGAAACTATATTGGACCTCTTGAAATGCCAGGCTATTAATTGTCATAATTCTATTCTGAAAATTCAATTCAGTTTTTAATATCAGTCGCAGACTTCTACAGTATTCTTTATGCACTATTTCTTTCATTTTTTATGGTAGATTTTTTTACACTCATTCACACCTAGTAATTTATAAGCTTCTTCTGTCTCTAAATCTGTTATTGCTACAGCAGGGTCTAATCTAATTGAGGATGTTTGTTGCAGCGATTCACGCAAAACTATAGCTTTAGTACATTTATTCGAATTGAATTTCATTCCAATGTCTTCGATGAAGCATTTTACGGTTTGCAGAATAACTTCCAGCTCATTATCATTCTTAGGATACAACTTTAAGTCATTCATGTAAAGTTGATGGCTTATTTTCTTTTGAGCTATTTTATAACCACATTCTGTCTTGTTAAGTTGACTGGTTAGTACTATTAATGATATGCCGAATAGTAAGCAAGACAAAGAGGCACCTTGAAATATATCTCTTTTGATGTTTATTTCACCAGACTTATAAGTTCCATTTATATGATTGAGGTAAAGGATATTTTCCATATCGACATATATTGTCAGTTGAAATTTATGTTGGGTGATACCTTGCATATATTTAAATCTTTAAGATCCAGGTATGTGGTACACTATCGAATGCTTTACGATAATCTATCCAGGCAGTACTAAGATTTTATTATGCATTGTAGAAGTTTTCCAGGATCATTCTTTTAATAAGCAATTGGTCTTTACAACCGTAACAGCCACGTTTGTACGCTTTTTGTTCAAGTGGTAGTGTGTCATTTCTTTTCGAGAATAAATATGTCTGTTTTATTAAAATAAATTTTAACAGTTTGTATGTTGTCAGAATGCATGTAATTGGTCTGTAGTTTTTCGGATTATTTGCGTCACTATGTTGGTTAGAAGAAATGTAATTCCTTTGGTTATACATGCTTGAATTTTACTGGGATCGTTAAACATTTCTTGAAGTTCATTGGCTATTTTTTATGAGCTGTATTTAAATAATATAGGCAAACTTTAGGAATTTTATCTTTTCCTAGAAATTTCCAATTTTGTGCTTTTTTCAGTGTACGTTTACCATCCTCTTCTGTGATTCCAGCTCATGTCTGTCCTGGTTTATTTTCCATTCGTTCTATCTCTTGCGCAATCCAGTTTATTTCTTTGGTATGTTCTTTAGGGTAAGCCCATATTCTTTCCCAAAACTGTATAACTTCTTCCATTTTGGAGGGACTGTCACTTCAATTCTTTTTAACTTATTTCCCTGAAAAATGTTTTTGCATCGGTCTGAAAGGTCTTGTTCAGTCTGTAGAATCTTGATCTTTTCTTATAGCGTCTTATACTTTAAGCCTTCAGTACTGAAGGCTTATTTTTTCCTCAGTAGATTAGACTTCATTTTAATTTCTAATGGTGTATTTTCTTTCGACTCTTCTGCCTTTTCTAGTTCTTACATTTATTCCTCTTGTCATTTCATCGAGTAATGACAAATCACTTCTAAGTTGTTCGATTTCTTCTATTTTTTCTTTTCCAACGTGAATCTTCATGTCTGCGAGACGGCCTTGTTTTTAATTTGATGTTTATTTTTTTGTTGCTGCTAATACCCATGCATATATTGCTTCATTGAGATTTATATGATTTTCTTCTTCATCAAAAATTAACTTCAGTGCTGCATTGTAGAGCTTAATAGTTTTGAGTTTATGCTTTGTTGGTTGTAATTTTGGGGGGGTTTCTCTTTCCTCAATTGCAATATTTTGCATCTGACTTATATGGTTCTGGATTTCTTTCTTGGCTTCTTGTATACTGTTCTTGT
>JBBBDQ010001046.1:32500-205000 GCA_037127315.1 Ascarosepion bandense
GTGTGTGTGTGTGTTTGTGCGTGTGTGTGTGCGTATCTCTGTGTGTGTAGTTTGATTCTGGAACACTAAACATCAATTATATTTACACCACTTCTAAACAGGGGTATATCATGAGGTACTGAAAATGTTGTGAGATTTTCCATTTTGATAAAGATGGACTCGTCCAGAATATACTTACGCTACTGCTATCGAAGTGAGACGAAGGAATACCGCCAGTAGTTTATAGTAGATTTGTGCTTCACTCATCGAGAAGATAATTACGCAGTATCCGTCAGATTCCGACGCCAACATACTCAATATACTACGACTTCACCTCCAGAGACTTGTACATATACATTTTACTAACCCGTATTCCTAGACTATTAATTTCCATTCAATTCTGTATCATTACGTTGATACACTTATTTCATATCTCAATTAGTGGTCGTTGTTCATTTATTTGAGCGAACCCCATTGCTAGGATCAATAACATATTGACGACAAGAATTCGTGAGTCATGTCGACCACAACAATTTGGCGACAAGACTCGAAAGAACTCACACAGATAACAAAAGAAAAACTTATTGTCATACGATTCGACACAACAATTTCGAACATCTCTTGCAGAAATTAAAAGGAAGATCGGGTCGCCTAACAATTTGGTAACGAAGATTCGCAAGAACGCAAAGTGCAAAAGGAAAGACCTCATCTCATAGAAATTGGCAAATTTCGTTGTAGAACCATTAAGCGACGACTCAGGAATTAATAAAGAACTACATGTTACAGCAATTAACAACGAATGAAAAAGGACGTACGAAGAATAAAAGTTAAATAAGAGATAGAAAGAAAAATTCGTCACTCCCAATAAAAGGTATTTGAAAGTCAATATTTTTTCTCCTCGAGCAGTCATCACAATTAATTGGCGACTAAAAAAAACATTCAATCAAAGCAAAAAAAAAACAAAAACACCAATCAAAGCAAGAAAATCTTTTACAAGATTTAATACAACAATCTGCGGTAAAAAAAAGTGAAACAGCTCACTGAGAAAAAGCAAAAAATGGAAGACTTTCGAAAAGCAATACTTGAGATTATAAAAAGTGAGAAAATACAGCTAAAATTGGAGGAAAAACTTAATCAAAGCACAGTTAAAATTAAAGAAAAGCAGATGGAAGAACAAAGAATAAATGAAGAGAGACAACTACAACTCCAGCAATTGCTATTAAAATGACAGTTACCTCACAAAAGAAGAATATTGAAAAAGAGGCCACTTTTTCCCAAGACGCAATTTGGAACACAATAGAAACATTTAATTACTCTCTAGAAGAAGATAAAAATTTCGGAGACTATTTCAGGCATCATAAAGACATTTTTAACATAGATTGCCAAAATTAGACGAACAAAAAAAAAACACGTTTATTACTTAGAAAATTGGGAACAAATGATTACACAAAATTTGTAGACTATAATTTACGGAAACAAAAAGCAATGGATTTGATGTTTGACAAAGCAGTCACATGCCTTATGGTGAGCTTCCGTTCAAAAACTTCACTCTTTCACGAAAGGTGGAAATGCGTCAATCGCGTTAAAAGCGAAAATGAGCACTACTCAACGTTCGCCACAGTAGTTAAAAACATTGCGACGATTTTAAATTTTCAGAATTGAGTCCAGACAAATTTAAGTGTTTTATATTAGGGATTAGCTTCATCCAAGGGCAGATACATGCGCAAAAGTATGCCCACAAAGGTTCATAACGAGATGGGATTAACGCTAAATTGTTAGAAGACTGTCAAACATGCTTGAACATAAAAAAAGACTCGATATCGAGGAATCGGAAGTAGCACACATACGTAAGTTGAACAAAATTTTACGATGTTCACCCTCACCAGAAAAAAAATAATGATAATGATTAAAATTTGAAGATATAAGGCGAATAATGACAAATAAAAGAACGCCCCAATCGGCATGTTACAGATGTTGTGGATTCCAATGAAATACACACTGTTGATTTAAATACAATAACTGTTTAGCTTGTGGAAAAATAGGACTTAAGGCATCTCAATGCAGAAATAAAAGTAGTAGGGTAAGAACTACTTGATTGGACTACGAAAAAAAATAAACTCAAGAAAATAAGTAGAACTTGAGATTTTAAATAAGAAGGTAAAATTACAGTTATATTCAGGATGAGATCTAACTATAATTAATCTACAAGCATGGAGGAAGCTAAATAAGCCGATCATGAGGCTTAAACAGAAAATCGCTAAGACTGTTATAGGGAAGCCTATCAATTTTGAATGAAAAGTAAATCTAAACGTAAAATTCCATGGAAAAACGAAAAAAATTGAAAATATTTGTAATGAAAGACAGAAAATTTGGTGGGCACAGATTGAATGCAAAACTCATTTTGTAAGAAAATATAATGAGAGCTGTCTGAAGCTACGAAATTAAAAGAATAACTACACAGTCAATTCCCTGAAGTATTCTAGTGCAATTTGGGACAATATAATAAGTTTGCATCTAAAATTGAACTAAAGCAAAATCTTCAGTCAGTATTCAAGTAGAAGCGAAACGTGACTTTTGCAACCATAAAAAATTACAAGGAGTTAGATTGGTACAAACTGGATACCACGCTTATGGTTCAGAATATTGCTACTGCTTACTTAGACGACATTTTAATCAAAAGCGATAATGTAGAGGCACACACAACGCATATTAAAGAAGTTTTTAAAAGAAGTCAGGATTTTGATTTTAAAGTGAAGGAGAAAAAAATGCGATTTAAAAAGAAATCAAGTATTTAGGCTATATGATCAATGAAGTTGTCAGAAAAACAGATCCAGGTGGGGCATCAACAATAAAAGATATGCTTAAGCCGAAAAATGTCGCACAGTTGCAAATCTGTCTTGGTCTAGCGAACTATTACGGTGAATTCATTGAAAACTTGCACAATTTGAGGCCTCCCTGAAAGAACTATTGAAAAAAGATCAATGAAATTGGACAGAAGATTGTCAGAAATCTTTTAAAGAGATCATAAAGAAATTAACATCTGATATAGCATTGACGCATTTTGATCCCAAACTGAAAATGATCATTGCTAGTGACGCAAGATCATACGGAGTGGGAGCTCGTATATTACACAAGATGCAGGATAGCACAATCTTACGCATCTAGATTGGAATTATTCGCAAATAAAGAAAGAAACGTAAGGCATAATATTCGACATAACTCGCTTCCACAGTGACATATATGGAAGAGAGATTACTTTTCAAACTGACCAGAAACGTCTTCTCACTATATTTCGATAAAAAAATGGGCTAACTATTTACACAGCCAACAGACTTCTGAGATGGAGAACTATATTATTGAATTATAATTTCAAACTAGATTTTCTCCCGTCAAAGAAAGTTCGTCATGTCTATGGCTTATCTTGTTTTGATATTGGAGAAATGAAAGCCTATGTAAGACTCTGTAATTGCGGCTTTGCAAGCCGAAGACGAAATTAGTAAACCGCTAAGCAATACAGTTGGGGAATTTCCAGTGACCTTGTTAAAAATCTGAAGAGAACCTGAAATGGATGAATTCGTACGAATACAAAAAAAAATCTATCTAGCGGATAGCTTTTCAATTTGAGATCACGTATTATTTTCTAATGAAAGAATGGTCATACCCAAATCTTTAAAAAGACGAAACTTGAAGGACTTTCATCTAGGACACCCAGGGAAAAACTGTATTAAAGCGTTAATGAGTATTTTCGTTTACCAACCTAATATGGATACCAACATTACTCAAATGCTAGAGAAATGTAGAGGCTACTCTGCGGTAGTAATGACACCACTGATTATACAAAAAGCATGGTCTAAGGTAGATATGCCTTGATCTAGCGCCCACGCGCACTACGCTGGACCCATAGATAGATATTACTACTTTATAACGGTAGATAATTGTAGCAAGTGGCCAGAAGACCTCATATACCAAAAACCTAAGACGGAAACACTATAAAATGTCTAAAAGAGTTATTCGCAAGATATGGCGTAGTAGATAGCTTTGTAACTAAAAATGGTAGTCAATTTTTCTCGAGTGACTTTCAATAATTCTCTGCGATTTATCAAGTAATGCATATTAAAATATCATCATATTATCCACTATCTAACGGACAAGATTAAGGTTTTTTGACAGTCTTTAGAGTGCTTTGAATAAAAGCAGAGGACTTACAAATAGAAAAAGCTATAAAACAGTTCTTACAAGTCTACAGAATCACCCCAAACGAAAACACACCAGCTGGCCTTTCCCCAACTAAAGTGATGTTTGTCTGTAAAATACGGTCTGTTTTTGAGAAATTATTACCGAGGAAAAATAAAAACTGACATAGACCTATAGTGCCTAAAATGTCTTTCAAACCAGGCAATCTTGTCTATTTCAGAATGTTCAGGAACAATATTGCATACTGGGAAACCGGCAGACTGGGTAATTCTCTCACAGAAAACATATCAATCAGATAAAAAAAGACGAGTAGAGAAGCCAAGCTCGTCACTTCCGAAAAATGAAGATTTGATGGAGGTGATTTTTGAATCATTTGAATTTCAAAGATCTCAAGTAGCCATTTAGAATTAGAACAGGCAGGAAAAGAAAATTCACGGCCACGCAAATAATAGACCCTAAACGAAAAAAATATTGACTCCCCTCATAAAAAAAGGTAGGGAGAGGGTGTTGTGGGGTTCTCTCTTTTCGTAAAGATAGACTCATCCAGACTATGCTTATACTACTGTTATAGAAGCCAGACGAGAGAATACTGCTAGTAGTTCATAGTAGATCTGTGCTCCACACACCGAGAAGATTATTACGCAGTACGCGTCAGATTCCGACGAGGACATACTCAATATACTACTGTTTCACCTCAAGTGACTTGTACATATGCATTTACTAACCCGTATTCCTGGATTACTCATCTTCATTCGAGTTTGTATCCTTAATTTAATACACTTATTTCCTATCTCAATTACTGGTCGTTGTTCCTTTATTTGTGCGGTCCCCATGCCGAGATCCACAACAGACAATTTTATTAAATTGCAATTAAAATGGCGTCATTCGCGCTTGGTACTATAAACCCATAATTAGTGTTCTTGGGTTAAACTATGTTAAACTCTAGGTGCAAAATTAATTCACACAGATGTTCAGTTTAGTTTATACTCAGCACAGAACACCATTATATAAATTTATCGCTAAAAATAATCTTTGATATGATTCGAAGAAATACTAATGAAACCTGCATACAAAGTAATTACGGATGTCATTGATGATATATATATATATATATATATATATATATATATATATATATATATATATATATTCTAAACATATACCTTTAAATATGATGGACAATGAATGTCTGTTATGTTTAATCATGAGCCGTTCTACTCATCGGTGGCTTTAATTTCATGTGAAAATAAAGAAAGAAATTCTCCAAAATTTGGATAATTTATATTAAGTTGGTTTTAAGTTTTCGGCTCACATGAGCCATCTTCAGAGAGGTTATATATATATATATATATATATATATATATATATATATATATATATATATATCATTTGTGAATATAGAAGTGTAACCAATTTTCAGTTTGCTTCTGGCTTGTAGGTTCGTACGATATATCATCCGTGAATTTCTATTAGTTTCATCACCGACAATAAATGCATGATGTATTAAAATAAACAGGCGCACACACTTTATATGTTGATACTTACTTATTCGTTTTTAGACTGAGAAAACTTTAAAGCTGATGACTGTCAAGTTCTAATCTCAAGACATTCTTTTTTTATTTAATTATTATTCGATTTCACAATCATTCAACCGATTATAGTAGAGAAAATTACATATAGTGAACTGTACTACGGCAATAATATAATTTATGCTGGGAGCTGTTTGGTATGTGTTTAGACGTTTTTAAACGATAATATAAACCCTGTTCTGATAACCGAAAAGAATTATATATTTTAACTTACCTGGCCACTAGACAATCTGTTCCGTAGACCGCGTGTTATATCTGTTGCCGTGTTGACCAGGATAGACCCTGAATAACGAAAAAGGACTTTAGTCATTTTTTGACTATCTGGTTCAAAACACTCAGAGTGAGAGAGAGAGAGAGAGAGAGAGAGAGAGAGAGAGTGAGAGAGAGAGAGTGTGTGTGTGTGTGAGAGAGAGAGAGAGAGAGGGACAGAGAGAGGGACAGACTGACAGACAGTGACTGAGAGACAGAGTAAAAAACAGAGAGAGAGAGAGAGAGAGAGAGAGAGAGAGAGTGGAACGAGCAAAAATCATCCCAAAGCCAGGTAGCACACTTTTTGGTTTCTCCCTGAAATTGTTGTTTATTTTTTTTAAATCGTATCACCCCGAGCAAGACGGTAACGCCACTGATGTGCAGGCGGCTACGTAATAGTGAAAAGACTGGAGAAGAGAAAAGCCGAAAACCACACTCTAAGCAGGGAACAAGGGCTGAGCCTCTTAATCTGTTCAATAGACGTGGGTGGAGAGTGAACCGGGCGATATATAGATCTATTTACTCCAATTGAAAAAAAAAAACGGAAGTGAGAAGATTGGAAAAGAGAAAAGCCGGAAACCACACCCTAAACAGGGAACAAGGGATAAGCCTCTTAACCTCTTCAATAGACGAGGGTGGGGTGTGAATCGGGCGATAGATAGATCTATCTATTCCAATACTTGCCATTTTTCCGTAGATCGATTTCCTTCTCCTTTCTATTAATTGTTAATTGTATTGCTTAATGTCTGACCACGAGGAGGAACAGGGAATGGCATTGGCGGAGGTAGATGAGATGGAACAGATATTGGATGCCATCGACGTTAAATCAAAACAACCCACACTTAAAGGGTTAAAGAATTTGTTGCTGGGACCAAGGGTGCCGAACTTTGGTGGAGATGCGAAGAAATTAAAAAGTTGTTTGGCGGCAGTAGATAAAATCAACTAATCTACGAGCCGACTGAGAGAGAGGTGTTATGAGTGGCATTCCACACCGCGACAGGAGAACATAGGCCGATTATTAGAAAAAGATCATCAGGTGACATGAACGTTTTTTATAGATCCAAACCAGGTAGTAAATGCGGTAGAAATAGTTCCCATGTTGTTGCTATACAAAGCCGCTAAGACAGTTAAAGTAAAGAAAGGAAAGAGAGGGCTTAAAGAGGTTAGATGTATATTAAATAAAAAGACATTATTAGCACCTGAAAACTTTAAATCTAAGTTAAAGGACCTGTTGGTGGTCAAACGTGGTCTGTTTGCTGAGTCAGAGGAAGAGTTGATAATAGATCAAGAGCATAGGATGTTTGTACGAGAAGGCGAATAAAGAGAGCCCGAAAGAGGGTGAGAAATTGCAGTGTGAATACCAGTAGGAAGGTACTAGAATTTAGGGCTGGACGCCCAGAGTACTACACAGTTCACGGGAAAGAAAAAAAAACTGTACAAGTGATGGGAAATTGGTCCAGTGTCATATTTAATGTGAGACGAGATGAATGGTTTAACAAAGAGAGCTCATGTCAATGATTTAAAGTTAGCTGAGATTCCTAACTGGGAAATGAGTGGGTCAAAAGCCAAGAAAAGGACAAGGAGATTAATCCTTGTGGAGCCAGAACGACTGGAAGCTTTTGAAGAATCAGAAAAAGATTAAGATAAAGAACAGCAACATATTACAATGAACCCAGTTAAAGAATTGCGAGAGAAACTCATGAAGAAGTCCAAGAACCGAAGTTGAAACATCGTAAAGTAGAAATCGAATTAAGTGAATTCGCATGCAAGATTAAAAGTAGCAGTGATTGGATTTTACTAGTGGTTAATTAACGAGAAAATAATTGAAAGCTAAAAGGAGCAGTAAGAGAGAAAAGTAATGAAAATAATTAAGTGAGGAATTAATTGTTTAACAGGAATGTGGACAATTATACAGAAGTGTGGAGTCTCATAACGAACGAATTCTCCAATATTAAGGTTAAGGCAGATGCCAGCCCTATTAGAACCCATAGAGAAGATAAATATGAATCAATTAAGAGACATTCATGGAGGAAGGCATAGCCTGGGAAGATGGTAAGAAAATCCTAATAAATTACTCAGCCGCAATGTGTACTTTCATGTTTTTTATTCCAATAGTAGCAGCAATATGCAAATTTAATGATTGTAGAAGGAAATCGATTGAATATTATGTGGTAAGTTTCACGAAAAAAGGGAAGTTACATGACCATGTATACTCTCCGGATGAAACAAATTCTGACCAAGAAGATGTTGCGTTGGCTTCGACTTATAAAGTATGGATGCAGCCAACGCCAGTGAAAACCAAATCCATAACCGCAGCGGAGTAGAAGAGAACAAAAAAAGACAAATCATGAAAAAAAAAAATCCACCCGCACGCATACACACAACTATTTTTTCTTTTTCAGGTTGACATGAGAAAATTTTAATAAATAACTTTTTGTTAAAATTTTATGCGCAGAATTAATAATGCATGAATGTTATAGGCAGAACTAGGTAAAGCACATTTTTAAAATTTGTTGAAAGGACATTTTATTAAAGAACATCTGTTGAAATTGCATGTGTAGAATTATTAGTGCATGAAAAGATATAGGCATAACCAGGAGAAAAAAATGAACTTGAACAAGTTGTCTGAAAAGACTTATTAATAAAGAATTTTTTGTTAAAATTACATGAGTAGATTAGTGCGTGGAAAGTTATAAGCCCAACAAAAAGGAGGAAATATACTTTGCGAGATTGCATGCAAAGCTTAATAGTGCATGAAACTTAAAGTTGCATGTTCAATAATGTTTTTATATTTATGTCATTTACGGCTTAAATGTCAGGATGGTTGGGGGAATGATGTAACACTATTTTTGTATGCGGAAAAGTATAACACTATCTTAGCGCGACGGAGCGAAAGAAATATGTAACACAGTGGAAACATTACGGCTAGTGAAACTGAGAAGTAAGCGGAAGCAAAAATATTGTTTCGAGATTGTCACAAATTTTTGATGAGGCAAAAAATGTTTAATTCTAAAGTTCTCGAATTTGCTCTGGACAGATTTTAAATCCTGAAAAATAAATGATATTATCAATTGAATCAAACTGATGAAGACAGAAAGAAATTATGTCACCAGAAATATGGCCGTTTCATTGATTAAACCAAAGACGGAAGTAACTACGCCTCAAAATGCAAAGGCATGAATGATTTCATTAACTAAAGATTTGGTTTGCATGGACACCCAGCGTCCGTCATGCCTTCCGCAAAAGAATTTGGGACAGGGTAAAATAAAAATAGCCCGCCGAGGGGCAGATACCAGTTGTCGCGCTGAGTTAAGACAGACAAGATGAATTTCTGCCGGCGCTGTCTACAACGCATTGAAAGCAACTTTCGGTAGTTTTCGTAAACTTAAGTCATGTCGAATCGTTACAAACTTGAAAACTCCGAGTGGAGTGAACAGACCTTACCAACCAAAAGCTTGCATTTATGTTAAGAAGAAAACACTACTCTTAAACGAAACATTGTTATATTCTGTTTTGTTTTGTTTTTTGTTTTTTTTGTATATAAAATCTTTTTCCGCAACTTATTCAGGCGTCATTCAATTTACTTTCGGTGCCATTTTCATTAACCAATTGTGCGCGCCGTCCGCTCTGCTTAACTTGGTGAAGAGACAGCTAGCAATATTTCAGCATGATATCTTTAGGCAAGGAAGAACACCGTTGTAATAGACGACTTGAAGACCAGCTACTGAGTCAAAATCATCAAGACTAGCGGCTGGAGTCCGCGTGTCACAAACTTTCCAACGGCTACCTTCATTATTTGCCCGCTTACGACCAAACGAATTTGAAGTTGGGTGAAACAACCTCAGATTTTTTGTTTCTATTTTACATTATATTGCATTTCCAGGCTATTACAATTTTTCAGTTGTGTCTCATAATAAAATTTTTCAATGAACTTTTTAAATGCACTAGTCATAATGAAATCTTAATTAAATATTTTAACATTTATTTGAAATGTCAATTTTTTCTCAAATGAAAATATTTTTCTGAAGCTGGTTATGTTATTTAAAAAGAAAAATACAGAAAAACTCTAATTAAAAAAAATTCCTGTCTAGATCAGACAATACTTTCCTTCCGAATTCACAACTAAAAGTTGAACTTAGAAAACTGATACTAGAGTACCAATGCATTAATTTCTTCTTGCAGCTAATCAGTATTTGATCGTTCAATGTGAATGATTGGCTTTAACTAAATTTGTTCATTTAATGACCACACAGCTTCGAATTCAGTTACGTTACATATAACCTTTGTATTTAGCAAGGTCATCTAACATTTTAAGGTTTCTATTCACAGTGTTTACTGAGTACATTAAATAGGACGTGATCTTTGTTTGCATTGAGTAGATGACGACACGAATCTTTCGTTAAGACTATTTAATGAAAATTCTTGCTCTCTGGCCTTATGAATTCAAACAGCATCGCTTCTGATAGGAATGATAGTGTCATGTTTAGCATATCATAAATCACCTTTTCATTTTATAGAGTTTGCATCAAGTTCATTAGAATTAAGAGGACGAGGATAACTCATGTAAATAAATCGATAACAAATTGACAGCCGCCATTAGAGTTGCGAAATATGACTTAATCAAATAGAAATAGAACAGATAATGTTGTAAGAGGCAACTTGCGTATATTTCTTCTATAGACCGCGCTACATCGGTGAGTTGGTGATAATGAATCTCCAGAATTTCTTGTCCTTTATATCTATTAATACTTTTCATTTTGTTATCAATCTGAAAACGTTCTGTCATTCATTCTCTAAAGCTTGCTTGTTTGCTTTTTTATGTCTTGTTTTCTCCGACCATTTTTTCTTCAATCGGGTTCCGTGAGAATAAAATTTACCCAGTAATTTGTCATTATTATATAACCAAGAATTTTCAGCTGTCTCTTCCTGATATTAAGTGTAAGTGTGCTTCTGTTTCCATTTTTAGTCAAATTTTTCAGCTAATAACGCCTTCGTTACATGCTATTTCTAAAATTTCTGCTGTTTCAAGTTTCCTATTAAAGAGTTTTTGTCCATTTTCTCCTGGAATATAGGTAAATTTTATTACATAATTCAGCATTCTCTCAAACTTTTTATGTTCTTTAAAACATTTGTTAAAATTAGGAAGGCATATTTCGCTATCATAATCCGCCTTCCGATTGTAGTGTTACAATTTTTGTGGCCTATTAAAGTGCTTCCCAGATAAACAACAATAAAAATTAAAAGCTTCCCAAAGGCTGTCAAAAATTTTGAAATATGTCATCCAACATACGGGTTTTAAATATCTGAAAGGAGTATAATTATCAATATGTATTTTTCTGGTTATAAATAGACATTAATATCTTATTTGATGTTGGGTTTTCTTATAGTATTAATGTGGTTGCATCATTTCATGGTTGGAGTATTTCTTTGTAAATATTTTCAGAATAACAAGATAATTCAATCAATGTCGGGGTGGTATTTTTCAAATTGGAAACTTCAGAGTAAGCACTAGGTTGATTTATCAGACGTAGTACCGTCATAAAATAACAACAAAAATAAACAAGTGGTACAAAGTAGTAATTATTTTCATACTACTAAACAATATTAAATTTCCATACATAAATGTGTATTTCCATTTTTCTTCGTTTATAAAGTATAAAAATATAAAATATCATTTGTTATAGTTTGACTTTATAATTAAAGCTTAGATAAACATAAAACCTATTATATACATATATATTGTCAACAAAATTTAGTTTATGATGCTTAAAGTGAATAAGCCCGATAAGGATTATTTAATCAATATTATCTTGATTTTCATCTAACGTAGTTACAGAATATAAACATTGTCCAAGGTTTTTATTATTCTGAACGCATTCGGAGAGTGGTTCATCCATTCTTAGCTGTGTATTATTTTTTCTCAGTGTGTTGTAATACATAGTACTTTTTACCGTGAGAAGATTCTTGAAGAAGAGTTACCGTTTTGAGCAGTCACGTGCCATGAGAGGCTGGATTGACGTGAGAGTCAAGTTTTTTTATAAAACACGTAACACGCCATTGAACAGTGTCACATTATACTTAATCAATAGTGTTTCTCTAATAATAAGATATCATCAGTTATATGAATTCAAATGATTTTTGAGATATCAACCAGAATTTTCCTTAAGGTATTTGATAGATTATGGGTATTAAATGCTTTAAATACCAATTTAATTCGACAAGTAATGTGTCTATTGGTCTCGGTGATACTTGTCATTTTAGCCTCGTGCCAAGCACAACGAAAGTCCGTCCCCACAATTTAATTATCAGAAGGTGGAACGTTGGATGATGAAATGGGAAAGCATAAAACATTTCGTCTGTACATTAAAGTAAAATTCTATTAACAGAATAACAAATTTGTAAGAAGAAAAATATGAGTGAAATTTTGTTAAGTGAACACTATAACATATTTGTGAGAATAAAAATATTCATAGAGAAAATGTAGTTTTGTAGTTAAAATCGTTCAAAAAGAAATGTTTGTATGTAAAACGTTCCACAAAATTTAGATTTCATTGCTGACAGTAACAGAATGTAAAGTCTTATTTTCCTTCCCTTTTTTGGTAGTTTGGCGACATGGTAAGAAAGATGATAAAACAAATAAAGAAACTGTACTTAATTTGGAGTGTCCTGTTATTGTTGTTGTTTTCTTTGGAAGTATTTTAATTTTCACACTGACTTGTGAAATTTCTCTTAGTCTGTGTTTTTCCTAAATGCTTTTGTCGTTCGGACCCGATTTTGCGGTGTGCAATTTTACTTTGTGTGTTATAATTTTGGATGATAAAGGATTTGTATCCTATACATGTAAGGCTTCTACTTTCAAAAGAACTCTTATATCAGATAAAGATAATTGACATGTGACAAAAACTTTGTATTGTACTGGGCTTAGGACTTAGTACAAGCTATTGATTATCGCTAGTTTTGATTTGGCTGGGGATATACACATTTCTAAATGAAAAAAAACAGAGATAAATTGTCTTTCATTTTATCTGGGAAATTGATCTTAAATAAATTGTTTCAAATTTCATTCTGCCTATCTATTACATTTATAATTAAGTTTAATTATATATATATCAGCTGTGGAAGTATCAAATTACAAAAAATACAAGTTAACGGGATATAGCAATAGAATTAAGATATGGTTATGTTAAAGTTGTATCTCCAGACTGTTTTAAGCTCATGCAAATGTCATAAATATGTATGTCATATTAACATTTCAGGATTTTTACTGATCATAAACCTCTTGTCAATTATCTGTCTCCAGCAATTAGCCGTTGTTAAATATTTTCGTATTACCACGTATCTTTACAGTTTACAAATAGAATTATAATATTCCTTGTTTTATTTGCATTTCAGCTGGTGATGAATTATTATGAGAGAGAATTTGTCATAGAAGATTTTCCAAAAAATTAATTGATCCACATTGATATCGTTCAATGTAGAGTGCCACGAAAATGTAAAGAGTGTGATCGACGTACTCAGGCTAACTCGTCTTACGGTTTGGTTCACCCGACTAAATCTGCATTGTTTTATATCCCTAATTCGTAAACAACTTCTAATATGCTATGTCCACCTAAGCGACACCAGATAATATAGACAGCGTATAATTTAAAAAATAATATGATAAGGCAAATTATTAAAAATAGAACAAATATGAAAAAATACTTTTCTCTTTACCTATCTATATCTGTCTGTCTGTCTCATCTCTCTCTCTCTCTCTATATATATATATATATATATATATATATATATATATATATATAAATTCTTTTATCAACCTCACAATTTTAACAGAAGAAAACAGAGAGTTAATATTTTTTATTATTTGAATAGAAAGATGCTCTAGAGAATTTCAGAGATGTGTAATTTTTGAAGGCTCGGGATGAACTCCTCCACACAAAAATAAGTTACAACTTAACAAACTGTCAATTCACGAGGGAGGATTATGACACTGGAGAAAAAATCTACTTGAAAATGGCTATAAAAATGTCCGAAAATGCTTGGGACAATAGAAATTATGGAAAAAATTACATCCTTACTCCTACAAAACGGGGAAAAATGATACTGGAAAATGCAAGCATATATATGCACTAACACACATGCACAACTATATATGTATAGTCACGGACACACACACATATACAAACATGTATGCACACCTATGTACATATCGTTTGAAGCGAATATTCATCTATTTTGAATTTATATTGTTCATACATACATTCATGCATACAGATATATTTCTAAAGAATTAATAGATTCATGTTTAACCGATTTTATTTATTATAATATCGCTTAAATTAATATAAATAGTAAAGCATATGCACAGATACAGACACACACACACACTCACTCACTCACTCACACACACACACATAGACACACACACATATATATATATATGGATGTAATGTAACTTTTTATTGAAATGAAAATACTAATGTATCTTACTACTTTAAAATTACATTTATTTTTATTATAAATCCGATATAGTTTTTCAAACTAAAATAACCATAGGTTATTTCGATAGAGACACACTCGAGATGATGTTTGAAAAATTTGTTTCAAATATTACAGATCACTCTTATATTGTATTCAGTAAACACGCGTGTCTTCTTTTTTTTTAGTTATATTCACATTATGTTTCAAAAAATACATTTCACAAATTGCGCGAACTTCCAAATCCTTAAAGAAATGAAGAAATGTATAATCGTGCAATAAAACATTGGATCAAAGAACAATATTTCTTTGACGTTGAATTTCTCATTTTTTCGAAACATTTTATCAGGAAAGACATTGGCGGATGCTTTAGTTAAATGAATTAGGATATAATTTTCTTGAAAGACTTATGGTGACGGAAGTTCAAGATGAATTAAATAAAGTAGAAATATTTCTAAAACATTAACATTTTGAGTGTTAGTTTCTACCTTTCCTATTTGTGAAGCTGCACAATATTTCCGACTCCTACCACCAATACTTCTTAACTGTTCTTTTTTTATTTTTTAAGAAACATTATTATTTAGATAAATATGTTTTTTTTTTGTTTCGTTAAATATTGCAGCATGAAATATCAAAGCCCTAAACTAATTTATGCCTGTTCCATGATAGAAAAAGTAAAACTTTATTTGACAGAAGCTGAACCTAGATGAAACAAAAGAAAATTCATTAGAATGTTGTATCAAATTAGCAATGCACCTTAAATATTTATTCAATGTATTCATGGAAAATCGGTTCGTATTCAAGAATTAACCTATTCAGAATAACTTATGCCTTTGTCAGCATGCACAATGCGACCAACTTCGTGATTTTCAATGATACGAAGTGCGAACTAACATCTTTAAACTTCAAATTGAAAATTGTACCACTGATATTTCCTCTTGTGACACAGTAGTCCGGCTGGTTGACCCCTTCACGGACGCCATTTACGATGATGACCGGAACCTGAGTCAGAGTTGATGCTGGCGAATACGTCATGACGACGCTCTCGGGTCGCTTGTCGTGATCGTCTCGACACTGTAGCTGATCCTCAAAGTGTCTGTTACAACAGTGAGTTTTGCTGCTCAGCTGTGAATTTTGATCTCGTGAAAGACACGTTGAAAACCCGGTAGCCGTTTCTCTACCATCTCAAACTAGACCGGACACACACGTACACTTGTGTTGATAACATAAAGCACGACCTCAAAAAAAAAAAAAAGAGAAGACAATAAATAAATAATAATTTCGATAATGCTTGAATAATTTTAGGAAAGAGTCATTATATGTACAAAAAAATAAAATAAATAATTAGCAACAGAAGCAGAATATACAGTCGCCGAATTCAATTTTCACAACGGAGCGAAAGTTTTCTTTCAAGAATAATCAGAGCTTTCAATTTTCCAAATTTAAAAAAAAAACTGTTCAGGGCTCTTTACTACAGATTTACGGAAAGGGCCGAAGTGGGGTGTTTTGGTGACGGCGGCAATAAATTCGTCTTGTCTCTTTTGCTCAGCAACTCCTATTTTTCAACTAGATTAACCTTTTCTTAACTCGTTCTCTTTCAATACATCATCAGCCAGGACTCTATCGGTAGCGCACTATTCGAATTTAATTCTTTAAATCGGACGGCGGCAGGCTTTTCTACGTTTGTTTATATCTTCAGCCATGAGCTCTATGGGAGGCAACCACAACTATCTCTACGATTTGCACCCAAACGGCATGGCTCCCGGTTGGGAATACCCCTCCACATTTCGAGGTGTGGGTTTGGTTCAACCAATGAGTTAACAATATCTCATCTGACGTAATTTCTCATCATCATCTTCTTCCTGATTACATCGTATTAGGTTTTCAAATTTTCAAATCATTTCCCAGCATATTTAGGAACTAAGAATCTGACCTTACCCTAACCCCATCAAAATTTTTGACAGTCTTGTTTTGACTACCTCTGCTTTTCACTTCCACCGGCTGAAATGCCGAAAGCTTCTGATTGACTTTTGACGAAACAATGCAAAAATATATTTTTCCTTTCTATTTTATTCAATTTCCCACTAGTTTTTCTATTTTTCAGATTTTACAAGTTTGTGCAAAAAATCATCTGCTAACCCCGACTCATATCGCGATTGAAAATATACTGCAAAATCAACAATACCATTAATAACAGTTTCTTACGCTCCGTCGTATTAACTTAGGATTACATTTCTTTTTTTAATGCAAAAGCAATTACGTTTACATAATCAACTTAAGCAGGGCAATTACGGGCTTACATTGTAACAAAGAGAGCATGGATGATCTTCTTCATGGTTCACACCAAAATCTTCTCTTGCTAAATTCCGCCAGAAACATATTTCCAGATATAACTGCGTGTCAGATCTCAGCATATCATACACCCATTTGTAGTTGCGCGTAATAAATATAAACATGTCATCGAAGGGGCTAATCTCAGTTTAGTTGAGAAAATGAAGTACCGTATTTAATCTAACTGCGACTGTCGTAATTACTGGCGGCTCTCTAATATTGTATTAAGTAAGATTAATATCTGTTTATAGTTACAAAGTTACAACCTTTTTCTGAAGTGACCAAATCGTGAGTTCAATATTTGATCGCAAGCAAAGGTGAGCAAAAACCTGAATGACTGAGTTACTAAAGAGAAATATCTGATAATGAAATATCTCGAAATGACATGGTAAAACGATTGAAACGTTGCGAATTTGAGACAACATTATGGAGAATTTACATTCTGTAAATAAATAAGAAAAGCTTCATTTTTTTCCTTTTTATTCAATTTCTGGTTTTAACAACTTCTTAATATTTCAAACCTAAAATCTTCTTAAACTTTAATTTTGACTCATCAAGGTTATACTCGCCTAATTTCCCACTTAGAATTGTGTCTCCGTTCAGTGATATGCATTTAATCCTTTCTCTAGTTTCTGCTATCATCTCTAATATGGAACTCACAGTACCTGACGGTACCTTTGTAAAAGTCCTTATAAAGTGTAATCTCAAACATGCTTTTGTTCTCTATAAACTGTGAAAAAATTCCTTGATACTTATTGTTTTCTTTTCCGTTGGAGATCGTCTACTATAGTGAACCGTCTAACCCTTCCATCTATCCGCCCTGTCACTTTTTGGGAAACTACTAGATCCATTAATAGAGAATTTGTAATGCATCTCACATCAAAGGAAAACTGAACAGTTATGGTGGCCCCTGTGAAATTATAGAGCTGATCCTGCCTTTTTGTCTAATCTTGAAATGAACTTTATCTTGAATAGCCATTCTTCCAGATCTTTTCGTACTAAATCATGTGTCACGCTAGATTCTATTCTTGGTTCTACTTTGATTTTAATTTTCATTAATGATCTTCCTGATGACATCATCTCTCAAATTGTACCTATGCTGATGCTACAACGTTTTAATCTTGTCTCGCTAGTAAGTCTGATTAGGTGAAAAGATAGAGGCTGATCTCAAAAAAGATTTACAATCGGTTGTTAACTTTGGTAAGGAGTGGTTTGTTAATTTTAACACCTTCAAAAATAAACTGATCTATATTAAGCAGCTGAGAGTAACCTTTCTGCCTTCCATCAGTATGACAGATGGTAACCTCCAGCAGTGTGACCCGTTTCGTCTTCTAGGATTAACGTTCTTTGCGGATATGAAGTTGAAAGATAACATTGAATGTTGGTCAGATGCTAAAATTGTTGATTTACTGTGTCGTATTAGGCAATTATCTCCAGAATCTGTTTTACATATTTTTAAGTCTACCATTCAACCATATTTAAAATATCGCTGCCTAATTGCTGCTGCATATGATTGAGTGAGCCTGCTTTATATGTAAAAAATCTTGATAACATGAAAGACGATTAGACAATATGATTGGTGCTGACATTGCATTCGGACTTCAGTCACATTCATATGTGAATTTACAAGAAAGATATGGTGTTTCCAAACACATTTTTGAACTGATCCAGTTTTCTTGTCTAAATGCGAAAGGAAAGTTAATATGAATGGTAATTCTTCGATATGTTTCTGTACTGAGGCAAGTGTTTCTTACTGCTCTATCATTTTTCCAACATTGATTTGTCATTAAAAAACTTCCCGATATGATCATCCCTCAAACGGCACAAGCATTTAACCATATCACAGTGTTGAGCCCGACTGGTTTAATGTGATTAAATTTGCGACTGGTGACACAAATAAACTTCAGTGGGTTGTTAATTATGGCAAATTATGACTGCTAAAAATGTTAACTTACCCAACATTAAAATGCTCACTATAAATAATCTGAGAGATCTGCATCAAACAGGATTTAATGTTTTCTTAATTATTTTACATCCAGTAACCACATGTGACCGTACTTGTTTTGAATATATATATATATATATATATATATATATATATATATATATGTGTGTGTGTGTGTGTGTGTGTGTGTGTGTGTATGTGTATAAACTTTTCACTTAAAGCTGTCAGATTTCATACTAACGAATAATCTCACGGGTATTATCATTGATAGATATAAGAAATGAGCTGTAACGTTGAAATATGTTTTTAACATTCATTTCTCAAGGTACCCCAGTACTTTCAAACTTTTTCTGAGATTATCTTATATATATATATATATATATATATATATATATATATATATTAATGGCTATCTTGACCTGATTTTCTGAAGTGCTTATAATTTAAATAATATATAATAATACCAATAAAACTGGGCATTATATTTCTTTTAAATTCATATAAAAATAAGGGTAACTAGAAAATTGACAGACATATTCTGCTATTCGCTATGGAGTGGACCACAAAATGTACAGATTTTTCTACGATATTAGATTATATTTTCGAAAATGTAGGCAATTAACTTAGTATCAAACGTTATCTATCTATCTATCTATCTATCTATCTATCTTTCTATCTATCTATCTATCTATCTCTCACTCACTCACTCACTCTCTATCTCTTTATCTATCTCTCTTTCTCTCTCTCTCTCTCTGTATATATATATATATATATATATATATATATATATATATTTGGGCGGAACAAATTTTAACTGTAAAAACACAATAAATATATTTTACCATTTTTTATCATTTTTTTATATTATATAAGTTTTAATCTATTGAGAATATCAAATCATAAAAACACCCAGAAGCACGAACACATACACACACAAACACATACACATCCACTCACACATACGCCCCCCACATATATATATATATATATATATATATATATATATATATATATATATATAAATCGAGACAGCATTATCTGATATCTTCCTTGATCATATATATCCCTGTATATTAATGATTGCTTATATATGCATATATGTATGGGTGATTAGATACATGCATACTTTCATGTCTACATGTAATTAAAATGCTTGCATTTTATGATTTCCTATTCTATCTTGCAAAAATGGCGTAATTTCCCCGCTAACATCAATCGTAACATTGGCACCAGCTTTCTCTTCTTTGCAGTAATTTCAGATTCTCTCTGAAAAACTAAACATAAAAGATAATGAGTAAAAAGACCCTTTTCCTGCCTAATGCCAGTATGTCCAGGTCCTGGCATTGATTTACGACAAAGCTGTCAAAGTGATTACATATTTGTTTGGAATTTAACATATTCACCACTGTCGGTTCACTCATCACTTTGGCTGTGCTGGACGCGATCCATTCACAAAAATCTATTCGTCTGCTTTCGTAATTGATATCGTTAGTTTATATATATACTTCATTCATATACGACAACTCATTACGCCTAGGCAGAGATTTCTTAAAACTTATGAATGCTTGCATATTTGAACTCATAAAATAGGGAAAAGTATTCATACGTATTTATTATTTTTCATGTTATATAAGTTCTGATTTTCATGATTTTGTCAACATATACATTCTTTTAGATTTGCTTCACTTTATACATTTGGAAGATGAATTTTCCCCATTTTTATTTGTGTTTATTTCGTTTTCTTTACTGCCTTTGGTTTTATTCTTCCAACTGATCTTGTTTTTATCTTATATCTTTTTTGTTTCCAATATTTTCTTCATTTTTTAATTCCCCAAATCTTCTAAAATCCACGTTTTAGTGATTTACTCGGTTAATCTTCTTCAATTAATTTATTTTCCCCACTTCTTTCGTTCTGATTTGTGATTTTAGTGGCATTTTAATTTTCTGTTTAGTTCTTGATTCGGCGCTTGCTACTCAGATCCATTGGAAAGATGTTAAGCAGTAACTTAGCAGAACGAGACAAGATATTCTTAGCGACGATTAGCGGAAAGAAAACTATCTATCCCCGTAGATATAAAGAAGGTATCTGTTCAATATGCCCTAAAGTTTACACAAATCGTCAAGCACCAGATGAATGCAATAATGCACAATGGCCGAAGCCACGTGACAAGAACAATTAAGATGAAAGAAATAGTCGGAGTAAAGATGAGTCAAATGATACATCTATATTGCGTGAAACGACAGGCGTGTGTGTCTAAAAATGAATACTAATAATCCTGTGTCGATAATATATAAGTAACGATGAAGCAGTAAGAAAAAAATTAGAACAAAATGGACTCTCGTACATGCAAGCAGAAAAAAGATAGTTGAAGTGATCTCGGAAATATAATGAGAAATTTCGGCATAGAGACATTAACATACACATGACATTTAAACTACAAGCGAGAAGCATAAAATATCCTACCTAACAAGCTTATGTAAATGTTTGGCGGAACAGGAATTTTGGCCAATAATAAGATGTAGATTTACTTCTTGTTGTCTATTATAAAAGTTATATTACCGTTCTCCAAACGCTATATCAAATTTTATTTTTTTATTTTTTTATTTTTATTTGCTTATCTTTGTATCTATTGTTGAAAATGATTGATTGAGTGAAGAGTATCCTTCTGGCGGTTTGGCGATGGGATTAAATGTTGATTTAAGATAATCTGATAACACTGAGAAAGTCCTTTAAAGTATTGCCAGTCGTTCAATGCGTGATACTATACAGCGAAATGAAGCTTTTTGGACCGACGTCTTCTTACATTTGCCTTGAATCTAACAGGAATTAAATATAATCAGTTGATGGTCATCAAAACAGTTTCTGCAGTTTTATTTTGTATAGTATGGTGGGCTTAAAAATCTATAATCTGACTATGAAGCATTGATAAAAAATCTGAAAAATGTTGCATGTATTAAGTAAAACTCTGGTCAGAAGAAACGCATTATTTCTTTCCTGGCAAACTGACATATGATTATTCATGAATACTTCAGAATAACTGGTAGCGACTTTCCTTGACAATTGTTAAAAGATGGTGTCGGACTGTTATCACGTATCTGCAGAAATTGTTTTAGCCTTCATAAACCAACATTCTGTCATAGTTACTACAATAGAAAATGACGCTCTAGATTTATAACTTCAAAAATGGGGAGATGAATTTAGGAGAGGAAAGGAGAGATCTGAAGATCACACAGGGCCTGGACGTCCTTCAACTGACCCCACCTAGGTAAACAATGATGTTATTAAGAACATATTGATAGCTGATAGGCTATTTTCTATAAATCAAATTAGAATATCTAGTGATAAAGTTGCACTCTGAACTAGGCTAGACGAGACTTTTGCTTGTGGGCATGTCAATTCTTTTGTCAATCCTTTTGACACTTACTCAGAACAACTTAAAACTAATCATACCACGAGAATATGGCACTGTTTGAGGCAGATTTAGCTACTTTCCTTGAAAGATTTCTATTTCAAGATCAATTCGATTCATCATTTGAGTCAGAAGCAAAGAGACAATTCATATCGAGAAATAAACCCTACGCACTTACTCCGAAGAATGTTAATATCGTTTCATCTGAAGGGAAGGTAATGGCATCAGTGTAAAAGGCAGTGAGTTTGTTGACAATCTTTACCAACACTAACTGAGAGTACTATGCCAAGTTACTGAGACAGTTAGGAAAGTTTATCAAGACATAACGACCAGGGAAGCTGAAGAATTGGTTCTTGTTTTATCACAATATTCCAGTACAAAATTAATGGTTTACAATTGCTACTGTGTGTGATTCACCCCTAGTCTGCTGATTTTACTACTATTTGTTCTTTATAAAAAATCTCACTTAGCTGGTGACCAGTAATGCAGTGACCACGATGCCTAGCCTGCAATTGTGTATTTTGACCAAAGCTTCTTAAAAAATATCATCTAAGCCGAGTAACGGTAATGAAAGAATGGTGAGGACTAGAAGCTGACTATGTTGTAAACTAAACCTCATTTGGTCACATTCCATGAAATTATATTAGTTACTCTATGAAATCTTTAGCCGAACGTCGTATTTCATCACTCTCAGATATAATTACTAGTGATACGAACATTATCTTTTCGGGCAATTTACACTATATTCATTATTTAAGACTTTTTTTGTCATATTTACTTAAATATTAAATATTTCTTAGCCTGGAAGATTTAAGCACACTTTCAATAAAACATTGCGATATTTATTTAATTTTCCAATTATACTATCTCGAAAATAACTTACACTCTGTTGTTAACTGCATCAACGAAATACTTGTTAGTTTCTTGATAATTAGACATCCATTTAAATAGTAATAATATATATATATATATATATATATATATATATATATATATATATATATATAGGCTGAACACACATACATACAGAAAACACGCACACGTGCGTTTATGTATCTGTGTGTAAATTTCATAAAATTTGTGTGTTTGTGGGTGTGTATTTCAGAGTGATTAGACACTTTTATATGTGTTTGTTTCGGTATGAGTGGCTTATATTATACAACTATTATGATTGGTAGTCGTCTTATCATATTATGCAACAGAATTTTTCTCACCAGAATCTGTCTTTGAAAGTCGGTTCTCTGTGCAGGGCGCGGAGGTTTTTCCGTCTGAATCTATCCTGCACATTTACAAATCTACCATCCGCCCGTGCATTGAATACTGTTACCATATCTTGTCGGGTGCCCCTGCTACTCTCCTTGAGCTTCTCTACAAGGTACAGCGGAGAGTATGTAATGTGATCGATACCGGCTTAGCAGACCGCCTTCAATCTCTCTCTCACCGGCGCGACGTGGCTTCCCTGTATCTCTTCTATAAATACTTTCACGGCTTCAGCTCCGATGAACTTAGATCACTGGTGTGCCCTAGGTTCGAATTTGCACGAGATACTAGATTAGCAACTAGATTCCACCCTTTTACAGTGAAACCGATAAAATGCAACCGCAACTTCTACTTCAACAGTTTCTTTTCTCGCACTTCCCGACTGTGGAATTCCCTTCCACAAGACTGCTTCCCCGACGGCTAAAATCTCCAGGAGTTTAAATGTAAGGTCAATAGACTCCTATTAACAAACTAACTCGCTTCCATTCTTTCAAACACTCTTCCCACCCACCCAACAATCTATCACCCCACTTCTGACATTTTCTTTATCTAACCACTCTTTCAATTTACCTTCTCCCATGTAGCCCCAAACGCAATAGTGGCAGTGGAATGCCTTGCTTAGGGTGAAATGATTAAAAAAAATATTACGTTTAGCATACGTCCGTGAATCGATTATGGCTTCTACATCTTGTTTGCAACTTCTCGCATGAGTTTAAAGATTACAGAAAATATCAAGCAAAAAATTGTCAATGTTACTGTTTCTTCAGTAATTTTCTCAAGAATTTGCCCTTTCGTTCTTCTATTAATATTTTCACCGTAATTGTTCTGATGAATTTACCTTGTTGTTGCATCAATTCCATGAATTTAAGAGCATTACTAGACCTGGGCATTTTCACTGCACTATTTTCTAATTGTAAACATAAACTCTACCCATTTTGTTCTTCATTCATAGTTTTAGTTTGAATTTTTTTCCAGACTTCGGCTTTCCTTGCACCTGCGACCTTCAAAAATGGATATGCAACGGCATTTGTTTTATGCTATCTTTCTTAAATGTGTTTTTTATTGTAATCTCTGTTTCATATAGTCTCAGAAACTACCACTCCAGTAATTATCTTAAACCGTATGTTTTATTCTATAATTACAAGGGCTAGATAAAACGAAAAATATAATATTGATGTCATATATAGGCTGCAGCATTCTGTCCTCTTTCTCCAGTCTTGATAGTGTTCAAAACGTATTACCTTTTCTATAGACGAACCTTTGCGTGTGTCTCTCTTTGCTATCGCTCTTTGCATGGCATATTTTCTGACGAACTACATTGATTACTCTCACCACACTAACCTTTAAAACTGGTACCCGCCTTTCCGCGTGTACAAGTGTGACCATCCCCTTTCGGTTGGTAACTCTGCAGAAAGTAATAAGTTCCATTGGGATAGTTTCTTTGCAATAAATGCGGCTTGGTAGTACATACTACAATTTAGATCTCTCTACATCTATGGTGAACGATTATTTTTTCGTCATTATCATATTGACTTATTTTCTTGCATTTTCATACTTTTAAGATGCGATTTTATCAACATAATCTAACTTACAATAATAAAGTGTATAGTAATTGTACCTCTGTCTCTAAACACTACTAGCAAATGAAAGATCCTAATAACACTCCTGCAATTTTATGGAAATTATTAACAAAAACAATACCATCTAAATCGTTACATGAAGTATGTTTCTTTTGCTTATAAGAAATTAAAAAAAACATATAATTAGGTTCCCAAAAGCTAGATTGTTGAACTAGTTTCTGTCACTAGAAAATTTTTCATAATCATAAATATATCTACAATTATCTCAATATATTTACTATTTGCTCTCATTTATAAAATTTACCGGCTTTTTAAATTATATCCCTTAATATTATGAGTTAAAAGTTAAGATATATAAAAAAGGGGTTTTATATATAAACAGAAAAGTGTTCTCATACACATATTTAAAATGAACATCTGTTGATTTATTACACGTTAAAAATATCTGGTCAATAGAATCAAGCCCTAAACAATAATTCCAATATACTGTCTTTTCGTTTTTTTAAAAAAGGTCGTATTTTTTAAACAAATCTATGAAGAAATTTAATACAGTGTCAGACACTCAGTTAAGTGCCAAACTTGATACGCGCTTGGGAGATATGACTGACTGGACAGATTATCTCGCAGTAGCTTCCCATTATATTCTGTGGTAGACTGGTTGCCAGCAAAGGTTTCTGGACCCAAACTGTCCTGCTATTTAATCCATAGCTGGAAGGAAGAGACGGATTAATACATTTACTTAGGTTATTTATGCGTACGAGTAATAAATGAATTCAACTGGAATTCGAAGTCGGCTACACGACTCCTTGCTCCGAGCCAATATCCATTGCATCTCAACGAAGGTAACATGCGAAAATAAAGGGACTTTGCTTAACTTCTCTCTAATTACATTTTCTTTCATCGTTATTAATTTTTCTTTTCTTTTTTTTTTTTTGTAATCGTGTCACCACTGGCAAAGCGGTAACGCTACTGATGTGCAGGGGATACATAAGAGTAAAAAGATTAGGGGGCTACATGAGAGTAAAAATATTAGGCGGAGACTGAAGAGAAATACGAACCAATTAGAAAGGTGGAAGAGAAGGATGGGAAGAAAATGTGATGACACCTACAAAGGTGGAGAAAAAAAGGATATACAGGATGGTGTAGAAAGAACTAGAGTGAAGTGGGCAAGTGATGAGTGTTGACATTGCATTTTAATTTTCTATAATTTGCAATACTTTACTTCTACATTTTCGAATTATCAAATCTCCACGTACACATGTTTTCTAACATCGATTCTTTTGTCATTTCTTTATATATATATTTTTTATTTCCTTTCTTCCCTCAAGGTTTTGTTTGAATTATCTTTCTCGCTACGCTATTAATTTTCTATGTTTATTTCATTACCTTAGGCGACATTTTTAACTTTATATTCTTTGAGATTATGAGAAAAATGACATGATTGTAAATAAGCAACAAAAGCTATTTCGTACAAAATTATGGGTTGTATTTTCTCTTTTCGCATAAATATTCATGCAGCATTGCACAATGAAGAAGAATCAGCGAAACGGAGCGAGATTATGGAATGTATATTTCCCTACGCACCGCCGAATACTATCAAATATTACAAGCAAAAGAATTGGTGTAGAATGATATTTTTGCACTATTTTATGCTATTTTATGTTAGTGGGCAGCCAGCGCTCTATAAACAAATTTATGCAAGTGAAAAATATGAATTCAAACCCGCCTGGAGGGGCTTGTCCTCTATCGATAGGCCTGTGCAATACTTACCGCTGCTGCATCGAGAGTAATATAAGTGGTGTCCCCAATGCATTACTTGGCTTCAGATCGTGATTTTATGATAGGATTATATTTTTTATGCTAATGCGTCATAATTGCACTGATAATCAGCATTCATTCAGCAAACTAATTGAAAACATAAAGCTCCTGTTAAAGATATAACTGAAATAATCCAGTATAGGCATTAAGAATTTAACATTTTATGATTACCTTGAATTTTGAAAATGTCGAGAAGAATAATGTTTTCAGAAATGTATGGAAAATACGCAACAGTTGTGACATTCAATTTATCTTCTTTCCTATTTGCCTGGGATGTTGTCTTGCATTGTTGAAAAGAACGTAATCTCATGGTGTTCTTTAATCTGTCGATGCCATTTGAATACACGCCAGATTGAATTCATTTAATGAGAGGTATGTTTTTGCTCTCAAATCTAGTGCTAGTAAAACTTCTAACACGTATTTCTGATTTTTACGTAATTCAGAAATCATAGTCAATGTCAATGAAATCTTTTATTCTAATAGTTACAGAAAAGAAGTGACGCGAATACAGTTTTAAAAGAAATTTTTATACAAGATGATGCATATTTCAACATGTCTCTACAATTAACAAATACATGAACTGATTATTATGAAATACATGTTGATTATTATTTATTTCGTCTCCGCTAGCTAAGCACGTCATCTTTAATTGTCTTGATCCATTAGATTCGTCCGTATTCTCAATATCTGTAGTTTACAAAAGTGTATCATGAAACGTCAGGTTTTTCAATCTTTGTTTGATTACCTTCTGGTTGGCTTCCATAAAATATGTTTTCAATCAATTTCTTAGTATTTTCTTAATATACTTTTAGAATATAAACATATGTTTCTGATACATTCATGTTTTTTGTTTTTTAGTTTCGTTAATTTGCGTTTCGCATTGGCCTGCAGTTAGAGTACATTTTATCTATTGAGATATTCATATTCTTGTATATAGACATTATTTATCAAATAGAGGAAATTTGTGTAAACATAAATAATATTTGTTTAGTTTCAGTGCGATCTATTTTAGCATCATTACGCATATGTTAATTATATTTTTCATTATAATAAAGTGAAAATTTGTCCAATAATAAAAATTAATGGATTAAGTCTATAGTTATGTAGAATAAAATTAAAATATCCAAAATGAAAAAAATTAGGAATATTAAATTACATAGAAATAAAAGCTAATTAGCGCAATGGACTTAACTCTATTAAAATAACAAAATTTCATATTTTTTTAATTGTTAAAATATCTAACAAAAAATTCAGAAGTAAAATTTAAATTATTAATTAAAATTGTATTCTACAAGCATGAATTGCGAGAAAACATTTTTTAGCACAATACGTAGATATTTCGGATGTTAAATGATGAAAAAATTCCGCTAATCTGCTACCGGCTTAAATACATTATGTTTGGTTACCGTAAAGTAAAATTCATCAGAAAAATTACCCTGAAATTATTTATAGTAAAAACAAAGAGAATCTATGTTACGGCATTGGATATAGAACTGAAGGAGACATGCCACGTTAGGATGATTGACACAGCAAGTTCTGCTTTGCAAAATTTCTATAAAATATAGCAGAAGCACAAAACCGCATGTAACAGTGATATTCAAAGCAAATATACATATATATATATATATATATATATATATATATATATATATATATATATATATATATTAAAATATGGAGTACAGTTGTTGTTTACTTAGAGCTATTATTCAGTGGTTACTTGTCAAGTAAATGACAGATCTTTTGACAAGAGGATTACGTGTGAATCGATAAAACTAGATTCGACATATACAAAACATAAGTGTTTTACAGTGTACGCACAGATGTCAAAGTGTGTGTGTGTGTGTGTGTGTGTGTGTGTGTGTGTGTGTGTGTGTGTGTGTGTGTGTGTGTGTGTGTGTGTGTGTGTGTGTGTGTGTGTGTGTGTGTGTGTGTGTGTGTGTGTGTGTGTAAGTATTTACGCCATTCCCTACATATACGTGCATCACCTAAATTTGAAGGTAGGCTGTTTTTTTTACAAAAAATTTTAGTACATTACTAGTAAGTCATTTAGTAGCAGGAGAATCCAATTCTTCATGAAGGATGTACAAGTGTACTGCACTTATTAATTATATAATTAATAAGTGCAGTAGTATTAATATGATCGTTATTGATGTATGTAGCACACACATTTGATTTTGTGCTCCAACCAGAGACCTAAACACAAAAATAGCTACATAACATTTTCTATTGTTCATTTATATATATATATATATATATATATTTGTGTGTGTGTGTGTGTGTTTGTGTGTGTGTGTGAGGGTGTGTGAGAGAGAGATAGTTGGAAGACTGTGCAAATAAAATTGCTTACATTCGTTGCTACACTGGTATAAAAGCATTTATGCCAACAGGATTTGTAATAAATTGCTTCTTCTTATAGCTACAGCTTTGTTGGAATTTATCGTCTATATTTCTGAGATTATGTAGTATTTACACTATTTACAATGGTTCTGTGTATTGTCATCATATATAATGCCATTTTTACGAAGTTTCGGCCGTGTAATATCTAAACTTCTTCAGGTGATTGTAATTTTGAAATGAACCCTTCATTACGATCACTGGAGTATATCATTCTCATTCCCTGTGCGATGCCATGTCTGGTAGCCATGTAGTTATTTTCTTTCACTGAAATCTCTAAATTATTTGTTCATCACTGCTCTAGCTTGGTACTGTACTCACAGCTCTTTGGATCAAGTCACTGGAACTAACCAACGTCTATATCCACTGGGCCATGTGTCTGAAGTGTCTGCAGTGAATATGAAAGGGAGATAATAACATGGGCACCAGAAGTGGCATTGCACATGGAATTAGAGTGATATACCCAAGTGATCATAATAAAGGTTTCGGTTATAAATTTCTCTGAGCTGAAGAAGGCCGCTGCCTACAACGGTCGAAACTTGGCAGTAAAGATGACCTCAATATTCCGAACAATGTAAATAGTATTCCTAGAACTGATATGAATTTATCATTTAACTGATCGGTGTCGACCTCGGCATCTTATTCCGGAGCTTCGTAGATGTACTAAAATTCTCAAGGGATTATCCGAATTACAGTCCATATTTCCAAAGTTTGTGTTTTTTTTATAGATTGATGTATTTTATGTTACATTTCTATGCGAGCGTCTAAGATAAAAAAAATGTTTGTCGAATGACTTTTTCATTTCCTTTCAATTGTTAACTGATTAAAACGTTTTTCATTCTATAATTTTTCACTCGTTTTTTTTCGCTTTTTTTCTTCCGTTACTCTTCTATTATTTGTGTTTTTTATAATAAGCTGTCCGCTTAGTTATTTTATGAGATTGAGGCGGGCTTCCAGTGAATGTAATATTTTGAGTGGAATTTTTTTCATTCAGTTGCGAACAAAGATGTATGGGAAAGGTGATAAACCATCCCTCTCTCTTTATCAGGATAGCAGGACAGACTAGGTTCTTTAACCTTCTTTGCCAACAGACAACCATCTCTCTGACACAAAATTGCCAGGTCAACAATTGATTTGCTAACGAGCATCACTGACTATATCTTTATACAAGGTGCTTAATAATAACGGTTAAGCTCTATCTGTTGCTCTAGCATTTGACAGTTTCTGGTTTGATGATTTTCTGTGCAAGTTGTAGAGATTCGATTTTTCTAGAAGGTTGTTTGATATAATGCATTCTAATCAAATTATGAAATTAATTTTGTTTTGAACTGGAAAACTTCCAGACACTTTCATACTAATGCAAATGTCCCTCAAGTTTTTATCCTAGAACCTACGATGTTTCTGATCGTCATCAGTTATCATTCTGATATAATCAGTTCTCAAGTAGACAACAATGCAGATGGCACCACTATATACTCCCAACTCAGGCTGACAATGTACACCTGGCTGCTGCCTTCCAAATCTGGGATTAAATTTTGTAGGAAATTACTCGTAAAGCTGATTTCCATTAACCACCATAGAGAAATATTCCTGCCTAGCATCACAATGGATGGCGCAAGTATTCTAGAGAGCAGTACACCGCGTTTTCTTGTCCACATTCTCTCAAATGACCTCAAATGGTTATGACTATATCGAATCCAAAATTGTTACTACTGTCAAGCCAGTATCGATTTTACACATTTATAAATGTACTATTCGTCCGTGTATTTAATACTGTTGTCATATCTAGTCAGCAGATTATGCTATTTATCTTAAGGTTATAGACAAAATGCAAACAGTGGTCTGCAATATAATGGAACCTGACATGGCAGCTAGTCTTCAGTCATTTTCTCAACGACTTGATGTCGAATAGCTCTGTCTTTTCTACAATTGCTTTTATTGCAACTACTATGACGAGCTTTTTTCCTTCGTTGCTCGATATCATATATGTACGCTTACAACAAGTTTGGCATCTAGGTGCTACCCTTTTATCATCAAAATAGTTAAATATAACCGCCTCTTTTACTCAAAGAATTTCTTTTATCACATTTCTCGTTTGTATAACTCACTTTAGTTTACTTGTTTCCCTGATAGCTACAATCTCCAAAGGTTTAAGTGCAACGTCAATTGTGCAACGTCAATTGCCACCTAAATACTTGAATTCAGTCCATCTCTTATCGTCGTTTGACAAACCTTGTATTTTGTTTGTCTCTCACTTTAACGCCATGCGCACCTGTGGCTGTCCTGTTTTGCTTGTTATGAAATGTTTATTAAAAAAATTTAAATGCTTCGTCATTTTTCTACTTTCTTGAATCCATTTCACTTTTTTTATCATTTTTATACACCAATTATCCAGTCTTTTCTTTCACATTCTGTAAAGACTAGCATACTTTTGGTATTCCTACCTTGCTTGGATTGAAATGGTTTCCAAATAACAGTATAAATACTCACAATACTCTGGAAATGTACATGATCAATTAACTTGCAGGTTCGATTCAGAGACGACTGCTTGTTAAATTGCTGCAATATACATTTCATAGCAATCATATCTGACCATAATTCTAATCTACATTGTGGCATGATACGATTTACAATGCTGAAGTAAAATTATTTGCTCTTGGAATAAATATGTTGTTTGTGTTAGTGAATGTTTTCAATGTTTAGTAGTTCATGTAAATGAATTTAATATCATCAATGAACATTGGATGCGGCCCATCCTATGTGCTCAGGATTTCCCTGACATGAAAATCCAGTTTCATGTGGCTGAATAAATATTCACAATGGAAGTAAAATAACACGTGCAGATAACTTTGGCATGAACACTGCAATACATTGACGTATTAATTCGATGAAATACATTATTTTAAGCGTTATCAATAGATACAAAATGGCGCATTGGAGGTAGTATTACTACACACCTATCTGGCCAAATATATTTACACTCTTTTTTATGAACTTTTTTTAATAACTCGAAATATATACGTTGTTTCTGTTGTGTCGTGATTCGTACCATGTGACATCCGGTGGCTCGGATGTATTAAAGTCAATGTGGGTTTAGCACGTTGGGTTGTCAATATTACGGACTTCTTGAAGTAACACCTACTACTGTGAGATACTGTAAATGTTTTATATACATCTTGGTTGTACCACTCTGGTAATAAAGTAGTTTATCTACTTTCTCTGTGTGTCTCTTCATTCCACGATACAACAGTTTACTGTAATGCTTCTCACATTCACACAGAAAAACACACATGTTCTAAGTATGGCGATAACATGAATCCACTAACAAGATCTCTGATCAGGAGGATTTCACGAACGTTGAAGAAATTTTTAATTGCGGTTGTACGCAGGTCAATTCTTTTTAGTGGATATGACAATAAAATGCATCCGGCAATTTTTATGCAGTTTTGTGATTTTTTTAAAATTTTCGATTTTTCTCCGTTAATTGTAAACTGATAAATACCCTTTTCGGTATTTATTTTTCTCTCAAATTTTGTCTTTTTTGGGCTCCTCTTTTTCTTATTTATAATTGTAGTTTTCATTACTTATTTGATTTTGAGGTGAACATTATGTTAGAAATGAGGAATTCCGTTTGCAACAGGTTGTGTTTTGTCTGATTTATATTAATATTTAGATGGCAATTTAAATGTTTCAGTGTCTGCATTTTCATTATTTCATTTTTCTTGTTTAGTAGTTTACTCTGCATTATAAAATTAATTATGTATAATGTTTATTCTAAAAGTTGTTCGCACTTACTGCCTTTAAATTTTTTCGGGTATGCACTTTTTATGATTTCACATTTAATTTTGGGGCAGATAATATTTTCTTCTTATACCCTCATATATATTAATAAGGAGGTATCTGTGTATTTTTATTTTGATGACGTCTTCTGTTTGTTGTATTTTTCTTTAACGTATAATTTACTGGCTTCTAAGCAATTTCTTCTTGTTTATTAATGCTATTTGTTATTGTACCTTTGCACACTCTGTGTCAAGCAAAAAGTTAACTTTGTTTTGATAATTACATCCACTGGTAATGTGTTACTGGTTTGTGTTGTTGTACTTATTATTATATTTTTGACTTTTTTTAATTATTTTTGGTTATTATTTTTCCATATTGTCCATTTAGCTATCACTAATATTAACAGCTATTTTGTTGATCATTTTCGATAGTTTGCAATGTTTAGCGAAGTGTTTTTCAATTGTTCTGAAGCATAATTTTTCTCATTGTTAGTCGATGTTAGGAAAATATGGTTATCTATATAATGCTAAATACTATCTATCACACAACTGTCATGAATATAAGGGGAGATGTAGTGAAAGAAGTGATAGCTCACAGCATTTAGTTGTAAGAATCGGAAGCACATGTAAGGATGTTATGGATATTCAAGAGAGATTTTATTAACCTGTGGGTGTTGCTCCCAGACATAAACTCCGAGTTATACATATGAACGGCAGAGTCATTCCTAAAGAAAGAAATATAGCCAAGAATCCAGAAATCAGGAGAGAGGATTGCAATATTAACATGAGTTTCGAAGTGATTTAGGATTTCGGGGGGACCTTTCGAAGATGACCGATTCTACACATTAAATACATTACAAAAACCACAATTTTGGAGAAAGAAATGTTGAAGGGTTTCGTGTTTTTGTGTGGCTCGTTGTTTTCTATTTTTGATTTCTTATGAGCATGGTGAGTGTTTTTGATAAGGAGTGTCCTAGGGAATTAGTAGCTAGTATTCGGTCGTCAAATGTAATATGTGCACAGCCTAGAGCATAGCGCGTCCTTAGGCTTGACTACCGGCGGTGCTGTCAGATACATACATATAAATGCTGAAATAGACCGCAAGAACCCCCGATATTATTCGACTATTGGTCAAACGATTATATCTAGACGCCACACAAATGTTCAGGCTTCTTGCTACCAGTCGCTAAACAGCAACCAGAGATTTGACAAGTCTTTAACATTTGTACGAAGAGATGTTGCCACCATCCTTACATATCCTAAAACCTATTGACAACACCACTGTTTGGACATGAGGAAAAAAAAAACCGATAATTATTTCAACAATTTGGAACAAAGAATGGACCGCTCTATAGTAATGCCTATCAAGTACTTTTAAAATAACGTTCCTAAATATATATCTGTTACAGGTTCAACTAAGAATTAAAGCTGGTTGAGTCATACCTCAGAAAAATATATGATGAATTAAAAACAAAATACAAAGCTAAAAAAAAAGTCGCTTTCACGACCAGTTAATGATTTATTGAATTTATTTTATCAAAATAACTTACATGGTCTGTTAAATAGACTACGACGAGATTTATTTGATCAAACGGTGTTCAACTAACATTCTAATATATTAAGAGTGGAGAGAGTAGGACAAAAAATAAGAAAAATAATATAACAAGTAAACAATTTAAAACAAGAAAGCTTTTCCAAAATCCAAAGACTCAAATACCAAATAAAACATCAATTATAAAAATAAAATAAAAATGAATATAACATAAAAGCATTTTTAAAATGAAGATTAGCTGAAGTAAGCGCAGCAAACAAATAAAGAAAGTGAGAAAAGTAACTTGAAAACCGAGTTGAGACAAGAATTAAAATTGGAAGAAACATACGCCTGCAAAATAGATAAATAAATAAGTACAAAATATGTTTCATCACCCGTTATTTTTTTTCGGATTCTCTAACAAATATAAGTGTTTGTTCATTAGTGTCATATGTAGTTTCTTATATATGTTTGTCTCTATCATTTTCTTCAAGCGGTAGTTGAAGAGTGCTCCATTTTGGTCTTTCCAAGTTCAGGAAAGTGACTAAAATTGGCTTGCTTATATGTGTGACTATAAGAATTTAACTGGAATGTAACACAGTCTCTAAGCAGTCAATATATTTTAGTCACTCCGGATAAACAAGGTGATATTTGAGAAAATTAATTTGCATTTCATAGATGAATCATGAAATCAAGCACTATTTTGATGCATGTACGTTAGTAACGAATTAATTTCCCACATATGATGAAATTGGAATTTGACAGAAATTGCTTGCATATTAATTTGTAAATATTTGTGTATATTAATGTCCATTAAGGATCTCATATAATGTATATTTACCGCTGTTACATTCACAATATATTTAATTGTATCCGCTCTATCAATATTTATATGAGATGAGATTTGTAATATACATATGTACATTTACCATTTCGAAATGATTGTGTGACTTGGCGCACGCGCACGAGTATTTATCACTTCCGTTGTAACGAAAATCGGAAATAGCCGGCGTCATGTTTCATTTAGCAAGTGAAAATGTTTACAGGGATCATTCCGGATATTATTTCCAGATTTCAAATACCAATCAAGCACTGTTATATAAAGTTTGGGGTCTTTAACTAATTTCCGTTCTCATGCCCAGTCAGGCTCTGCATATAACTTGCGCCGCTGCCGCCTAATACTCCGGTTAACAGAGTTGATGCGATCACTGACAATGTAAATGACGCCACGTTTATGATAACACAAGCAGTATATAAATGCTGATAATAAACTGAAAAGGCTATAAAATTTTTTTCTTCATTAAGCATTTCCATTTTGTTTAATATTTCACATCAATAAGGAAGGCGAATCCAAAATTATAATTGAACAACATATGACAAATCACAGCTATTACAGAAAAAGAAGAAAAGACCATTATCACGTAAAACATAAAAGCGATTGTCACAATTCATTGTTAATTTCAATCAGTATATTGTCACTCTCTTTCTCTATCCATCTCTCGCCACACACACCCACACACGCACGCACGCACGCACGCACGCACACACACACACACACACACACACACACACATACATACTGTGTAAAGGATGCATTGCCTGACTTGACGTTGGAAAGAAGAAAATAATACTGACATCTCAATTTAAAATATATATTTACAAACTTGTACAAAATATCTTGAAATGCTGAATAGTAAATTTATTCAATAAAATCGTCATTGCCTTCAACCACGCCCTCCGGACGACTTATGAATTTCCTATATTTCTTCTAAACACTTTCCTTCATTAAATTGATCAATATTACGTAATCTTTCTCTTCAGTAAAACATTGTTATTCCAAAGATTTTGTAGGGTGTCTCGCTCAAATGCACATCACGCATAGATAATGAAGGGGATTGCAGTGTGTGGTGTTATGGGGCAGATGTAAGGTTGATGAGTTAGCAGAAATTTTTTGTCACTCATGACTGGGTACTCCTGCTCTCGTGGCATGGGGCAGAATCATGTCAGTCCATCTGCCACCATTTAACCCAGGCCAGCACTACCTTCTCTTTGATATATGCCTACTTGGTGAGTCTGAGACTCTCATGGAAGATGAATGGAAGTATAACTACGCCATTTGTAGTGATCACTTCAAACATCTTCAAAAATCCATCCAAATTTCCTCTTCTCTGAAATGTTCGTATTGGAGATTACGTCGCGATTTATAAGCAGTCTATCCGATCTTACTATGCTGTACTGTTGAGAAAAATCATGAACAATAAAAGTGCATGCCTGAATTAGAAATAGAAAATGGCGACAATTTGCAGATAATACTCTCTAAGTAAAGAATTTCAAAAAATTAATTAACTTAATTTCAACCCAATATTTTATTATTTCAAAATATTTAAATTGTTAAAGCTGTTCTATATATATATATATATATATATATATATATATATATATAGCTTCGCATAACAGAATAAATAAATAAAAATTTCAAACTTTTTTTCCCTCCCAAATGAAGCATGAACTGCAAAAAAGAGGAAAAAAAAACCCAAAAAATAACGAAAAATACAGATAGATATATATATATATATATATATATATATATATATATATATATATATATATAAACAAAATAAAAATAGCTCACAGTTTAACACAGGAAATTTGAATTAAAGTTTCATTCTTCAATTCTTGCTTTTCCCAAAAATCAACATCGCTTCCCAAGCACTCCCTCGGGTCATTCTTCAATGCTAGATATATGTTTCACCTCTGCGCCAGGAGCCCCCTACTTATAGAACCTCCTACCTCTACAAAAAAGCTGACTGGGATGCCTTTCGCGATTTCCTCTTCGACGTGCCTTTGGGGAAAAGTGTTTGACCTATCAGTTGATGACTGTGCCTCCGAGGCCTCGTCATGGGTGAAAGCTGGCATTGATGCCTTCATACCCACCATGAAGTATTGCTTAAAACCTCATTCCTCTCAGTGGTTCTCTCCGGCCTGCTCCGTCTATTCTGGAGACAGCCAACTGATCAGAATAGGCGCCTGTTCACATCTGCTCGCAATGAGTGCAAGAGAACCCTAAATGAGGTCAAAGTTGTTTGCTGAGAGAATGCGACAGCACATAGCTGACCGCAGGTTCGGCTCCAAGGACTATTGGAGGATTTGTAAACGAGAGCTCAACAATAGGAAATCCTCAATACTTTCTTTAATACATGGATTTGAGGTTCTCACGTCATCTGCGGACAAAGCTGAGTGCTTTGCCCGCAGATTCTCATCCAACTCCATATTTGACTCGTCCGGAGTGCACCCACCCGACTTCCCTATTACAACTGAGGCCAAACTGCACGACGTATATATTACCCCGACAGTAGTATCCAGAGTAATTTCAAAACTCGACCCCTATAAAGCGTGTGGAGACGATGGAATCCCGGTGATAGTCCTTAAGAGGTGTGCTCCTGAACTTTCCCCTGTCCTCTCTAAACTGTTTGACTACTGCCTTTCTGCTTCCTGCTTTCCTGTCTTTAAGAATTGCGGTGAACCCTCGGACCCATCCAACTATCTCCCTATCAGTCATCTAACGATATTCGGGAAAGTATTTGAGGCTATAATCAATGCTGAACTAGTTCATCATCTCACCGCCCACAAACTGTTCTCCGACAGGCAATATGGATTCCGCTTTGACAGGTACACGGCCGACCTGCTAACAACTGTAACGAAGTACATGCTATAGGCCCTTGATGAGTCTGACGAGGCTCGCGCGGTTGCTCTGGACATCTCCAAGGCTTTCGACAGGGTTTGGCACTCTGGCCTCCTATGCAAACTTCGCGGTTATGGTATTACCGGTCACCTGCTTGACCTTATCCAATCTTTCTTAAATAACCGCAAAATGAAGGTCGTTCTGAATGGGCGTGCCTCTTCGTCCTACAGCACGAATGCTGGTGTCCTTATTTTCATCAACGACCTCCCAGATGAGATCAAGTCCCAAGTAGGCATCTACGCAGATGACACTACAATATACTCTCGTTCCAGTAAAAAACCTGTCGTGTCGGACAGACATAATCTCGCTGATGACCTTGAGCGGGATCTGCACTCTGTGGCGAACTGGGGCAAGAAGTGGCTTGTCAAATTCAATTCATCTAAAACCAAGCTGTTGTCTATCAACCATTACAGGCAACCTTTTCTGCCTCCCATAAGCATGGACCAGGTGATTCTCCAGGAGAGGAATACACTACGCCTCCTCGGACTTACCCTGTCCTCAGACCTCAAATGGAACCACTATATTGAATCCATAGCAAAATCTACTGCTAAGAAGATTTTGTCAATATGTCGATCAAGGATGTTTTTTCCACCTGAATCCATCCTGCATATATACAAGTCAACCATCCGTCCGTGCATGGAGTACTACTGCCATTTATGTTCAGGTGCCCCTGCCGTTCTCCTCAGTGTTCTTGAGGAGCTCCAAAGGAGAGTCTATAATATGATATGTACTGATCTGGGGACTCGACTGCAGCCACTTTCCCATCGTTGAAATGTGGCCTCCCTCTGTCTCTTCTATAAATACTTTCATGGCTTCTGCTCAGATGAGCTTAAGTCACTGATGCCTCCTCAACAGGTGTTTACCCGTGCAACCAGACTGGCAACTAGGTCCCACCCATTCACAGTCAGGTTAGCCAAATGCAGACGACAATTCTACTCCTGCAGCTTCCTCTCTCGCACTTCCCGCCTGTGGAACTCACTCCCGTATTCTTGCTTTCCTGACGGCTACAACCTCCAGAATTTTAAATGCAAAGTTAATACTCATCTACTAACCACTGGCCTCTAGCTCTCTCCCCTCCCCTGTATAACCTTACCTTTCTCTCCACCTATGTCTCTGTCATCGCACCTGCTTTCTCAGCTTTCTATTGTTCCTTTCTAACTAGCTTGCACTCCTCGCTCTTTTCTAATTAATCTTTTTACATTTATCTAGCCCCCTGCACATGAGTGGCGTTTCCGCCTTGCTCGGGGTGAAATGATTAAAACAATATATATATATATATATATATATATATATATATATATATATATATATATATATATATTATTGGTTAAGGCTGTTTTAAACATATGCCCCGATTTTTTTCCTTTAAACAGTGTGTATTATTTATATCTATGGACTTGTGCATAGAAGAAATGTTAATGAAATCTCGTTCATGGTTGGAACCTAAGTCATCTTTGCATGGGTAGGATGAACGACCCTGTTATATATATATATATATATATGTGTGTGTGTGTGTGTGTGTGTGTGTGTGTGTGTGTGTGCGCGCGCGTGTGTGTGTGTGTGTGAGTGTGTGCATACACGTTTGCTTATGTTAGAATTGTTATAAATTATAACAGCAGAATGATATATATAAGTGTATATATATATTCAAATTAATCAAAGCTTAAAACTTAAGCTCATAATTAGAAAGGAAATCCTTAAATGCTGATCAAATAGGAAGAATAATTTAAGTCAAAGGTGAAATGATTTATGCATATGTATCAAATGGAATTAGCTGTTGATTTTCATCTTAAAAAACAAACTATGATGATTAGTATTAAAGAGTTCTATATAGAAAAATCTATATCAATCCGGGTCAATGTATTTAAGCAGATATTTACTTCTATATTATTATGTAATCATCAATTCTCGTCTTTATTTTAGTAAATTAGGTTTATATATGTGCTTTATGGTAACACTTTTTCGGAAAAGGAATAAGTTACATCTATTTCCTTTTTCGTTATGAGTTTTAGTTTTAGCAATGGTATCCGAGTAATAACATTGCTTTGTTAGTGTTTTTTAACTGACAGAAATATATAGCCTATCGTTATTTTATGATAGTAGAAATGTGATTTCTCCATGCTCACAGGGGAAGAAAAGTAGAATTTAATATCGCCATCAAAATGGATGCCAGCAATGTAAATTATATTTTCCGTGGTTCACTGGCCATTTAATTGAAAGTGTTGTTGGGTTTTGTGGGGTGGAGTGATTAGTATTTAATTTAGTAAAAGTTATAATTTATCTGTAAGTTGGACATGTGCTTCTTTAATGTCATGTTGTTATGGGGTGATATATCTATTCCAGTATAACACGACATAACAACGTATTTATATCTTTTTTATGTTGTTATAATTTTATTTATTCAATATATGTATACATATATGTGCGTATGTTCCTCTATGCGTGTGTGTGTGTGAGTGGGCGCGTGCATTCAGTTAGCGTTTATTTTTTTTGACATTTCTGAGAGTAAATAAATTGCAAATATTGTGTGCGCTATTTTTTATGAAATCCGATAATACTCACGGATAACCATTCGCGTATTATAATTGAAATTATAAGAATGTGCTAGACTTTTGAGAGATGATTCTATTATTCATTTCTCGATGTCCGCAATTACTTTCAAACTAATTACGTGATCATCTTCATGTGTATGAATTGTCGTAACAAAAAATAACAGCAAAACCCTTTTATAAGAATTATTGTAAATTTGCTTTTTGCTTCAAATATAATGCTTGACAAATTGTTTAGCGTACATAAGAACTTGAAAATTGTTCAAAATGATATGTTCTATGTTTTAATGTCATTGTCATACACGTGTTAAAGCATGGATAGACTGTCCTTTTTATAAATATTTCAGAACATTACTAGAGTATTCATAGTTGATTCTATTAAGTGAGGTTTTAATGAATATTGCCCCGAGGATCTGTAGTTTGCTTTTATTGCTTTCTTGATGTAAGATAGTTGTGTTATCGATCATTAAAGAAGGGCAGTTTTTCATGCTTTAACACGTGTTTGACCAGTACATTGCAACATAAGTAAATTCGATTTCGGATAAGTTTCACATTCTAATGAGCGATAAGCAATTTTTCAAGTATTATAGTTGATACTAGAAGAAAGTTTATGGTAATTTTTAGCAACATATTTTCGATTTATTTTTTGTCAACACAGCTCACGCCCCTAAAGATAATTTTGGAAAGAGGTTGTAAGTACTTGGGAACAGTGATTAATTAATATTATTGTAATATCTGTCAAAGTTAATGTTCATTTCTCTCAACTTTCTTTTATAATACGAGGAAGATTTTCAGTAAATATGAATTAATTATAAGAAAAAAAAAAACAGACCAAATATCTGAAATACATTTCAACTGATATATATATATATATATATATATATATATATATATATATATATATATATAATGAAAAATATACAAAGCTCAATAGTATAAATGTATTCGGTGCTTCTTAATGGTAACTGGTTACTGGTATTATTTAATTATGACCAAAACTTAATTCATGTATATATATATATATATATATATATATATATATATATATATATATATCAGTTGAAATGTATTTCAGATATTTGGTCTGTTTTTTTTTTCTTATAATTAATTCATATTTACTGAAAATCTTCCTCGTATTATAAAAGAAAGTTGAGAGAAATGAACAGTAACTTTGACAGATATTACAATAATATTAATTAATAGATAGATAGATAGATAGATAGATAGATAGATAGATAGATAGATAGATAGATAGATAAAAGTGTGTCTGTGTGCGTCCGCACATGTGTTTGTGTGTGATTCTCTGCATATAAAACTTTTTTCTTTACAGGGATGTAAAATATTTTTACATGAGAAAAATCTGTAGCCTCATATTTATAAAAATTAAAACATATATATATATATATATATATATATATATATATAGATATAGATATATATATAGATATAGATATATATATATATATATAAGCGAACTGATTTAACTGAATATAGTTGCATCGTTCTACATGCGTTCTAACAATTTCCTTGGATATTATTTGAAGACGGTTCATCGTTTAATAACAGAAAGATTCTGTTTTGATATAGCATGTATCATGCTGCATAAGGATGATATACTTTTTATTTAATATAGTCGTATGTTTATGCATGGTCCTTCTAGATGTCTAATTAAATTAAATTTCCTAAGATGTGACAATGTTTTTCTTGTTAGCTGAAACCCTGAGGTATTTAACTCTATTTCTAAAGGCTTGAAATGTCACTCTTAAAGATAATACTACTATAAGGAAATGCTTCCTTTTAATTTTAACTGTCTTTCGAAAAGCCCTAAATAATTTCTGTTGCAATGAAGATCGCCAGTTTAAACTTTAGAAAGGTAATTTTATATGTGTTACCGAAAATTAATGCCATGAAAAGAAAAACACGTTTGTAAGTCGAATTTTGAAAAGGAAATTAATTACATGAAATGAATGCATTTCAGCAAAATCTCTCCTGTGACAAAAACAACAGAAAGGTATTAGCGTCCGGATTGATATCAAGAATGTAGCACATAAAAATTATCAGATCTAATTTTGGCTGATAACATTGAATTGTCTCTGAAAATATAACTCTCCTCATCCCTGTCAAAACCTCTCCCTTTCTCAATCACACTAACAATTATACATTTTACATGGGGCGTTCGGTGGAAGGAGGTAGTCTTTTTACCGCATATCATATTACGCGCCCAATAGCTAGAGTGCTCAAATTTCATTTTTACTGAAATGAGAGATGCGTACACGCTATATATATATATATATATATATATATATATATATATATATATATATATATCGTTCATTTAGTAATGGATAAGAACTTAGAACTCTTTAGTTACTGGCTTATGTTTACATGGTATATCGCTAAAAGGCTACCTTCTTCTACCGAGCACTCCTAGATGAAATTTTTTTTTTAATCATTTCACCCCGAGCAAGGCTGAAACGCCACTCATGTGCAGGGGGCTAGATAAATGTAAAAGGATTAATTAGAAAAGAGTGAGGAGTACAAACTAGTTAGAAAAGAACAATAGAAAGCTGAGAAAGCAGGTGCGATGACAGATACATAGGTGGAAAGAAAGAGAAGGTCATACGGGGGTGGGGAGAGAGCTATAGTCCAGTGGTTAGTAGATGGGTATTGACTTTGCATTTAAATTTCTGGAGGTTGTAGCCGTCAGGAACGCAAGAATAATGGGGCCAGTTCCACAGGCGGGAAGTGCGAGAGAAGAAGCTGCAGGAGTAGAAATGTCGCCTGCATTTGGCTAACCTGACTGTGAATGGGTGGGACCCAGTTGCCAATCTTGTTGCACGAGTAAACACCTGTTGAGGAGGCATCAGTGACTTAAGTTCGTCTGAGCAGAAGCCATGAAAGTATTGATAGAACAGACAAAGGGAGGCCACATTTCGACGATGGGGAAATGGCTGCGGTCGAGCCGCCAGATCAGTACCTATCACATTACAGACTCTCCTTTGGAGCCTATCAACAACACTGAGGAGAACGGCAGGGGCACCTGACCATAAATGGCAGCAGTACTCTATGCACGGACGGATGGTTGAATTGTATATATGCAGGATGGATTCAGGTGGAAAAAACATACTGGATCGACATAGTGACCCAAACTTCTTAGCAGTAGATTTTGCTATGGATTCAATATAGTGGTTCCATTTGAGGTCTGAGGACAGGGTAAGTCCGAGGAGGCGTAGTGTATTACTCTCCGGGAGAATCGCTTGGTCCATGCTTGTGGGAGGCAGGAGAGGTTGCCTGTAATGGTTTACAGACAACAGCTTGGTCTTAGATGAATTGAAGTTGACAAGATACTTCTTGTCCCAGTTCACCATGGAGTGTAGATCACGTTCAAGGTCAGCAGCGAGATTATGTCTGTCCACCACGACAGGTTTTTTTACTGGAGCGGGAGTATATTGTAGTGTCATCTGCATAGATGCCTACTTGGGACTTGATCTCATCTGCGAGGTCGTTGATGAAAATAAGGAAGAGCGTCGGGCCCAGGATAGAGCACTGCCTGACACCAACATTCGTGCTGTAGTACGACATTCCTTTTGCGGTTATTTAAGAAAGATTGGATAAGGTCAAGCAGCTGACCGGTAATACCATAACCGCGAAGTTTGCATAGGAGGCCAGAGTGCCAAACCCTGCCTAAAGCCTTGTAGATGTCCAGGGCAACCGCGCGAGCCTCGTCAGACCCATAAATGATGTAGCATGTACTCCGTTACGGTTGTTAGCAGGTCGGCCGTGGACCTGGCAAAGCGGAATCCGTATTGCCTATTTGTGGGCGGTGAGATGATGAACTATTTCAGCATTGCGCTCGGGTACTTAATCCTGGTTAAAAGCAATTAGATATCTAGCCGTACTGATGACCTGTCATACACCGAAACATGTCTCTCTGCGTATGACTATATATAAAGAGCAAACTCAACAGATATTTGAACGATTATAAATGCAAAAGTTTTTTCGGCAGGTTTAAAAATAACAATTTGGTTTGTCAAATCTGAGAAAAATAAATGAATGCTAATTTCACTGAATATACAAAAACATCGTTAGACGATATTCCTAAATACTTTTTCGAGATAAATTTCAATTTCTTGATCACACACACACACACACACACACACACACACACACACACACACACACATATATATATATATATATATATATATATAGTATTGTTGGAATAATATACCTTGTCAAAGAAACACTCAATTAATATAATAAATACATAAGTAGAGCTAATAATATTATTTATTCATAAATTATAACATGGATATGTACAATATCTCTACAATAGTAGCCATTTTGTTTCACACTTTTATGTCTTGTCAAGTGATGTGATAGTTCTTAAATGAATGTTTTAAAAGTCCGAAAACGGGCATGACCCCTTTAATCAGTGAGGGATTATTGTATATACAATGTGGACCAATCAGAGTAAAGCAACTTCTCGTTTGGAAAATATGCGGGCAGGCTTAAGGTTAATTTTGGTGGGTATTGTTATTAAGATTTGATTGAAGTCAGATTATTATTATTAATTAATACTTATATCTACTTTGTTCTTGTTGCTAAAATTATAATTCAATAATAGTATACACACTTGTATGTATTCTACGCTGACTACGAGCACACAGACACATATACGCACTCCACGGCCGTGTCATATAAATCTTCAGATGAACTAGATAGATAAGGTGATGTTCATGAAATTGATACTCTTTAGCCAGGTCAACGATTCAAAAGAAAACATCACATCGCACTGAGATGATATATATATATATATATATATATATATATATATAGGTAGACTTATGTGGTTGGACAACTGGGGTTCTAACTGGGGTACGCACAGGTAGACACGCGGACACACATTTATATGTCACGACCGTGGCGTGCGTATCAAGTGTGTATTCTATTTTTTTTTAATCACATCACCCCAAGCAAGGCGGTAAGGCCACTGGTGTGCAGGGGGTTACGTAAGTGTGAATAGATTGGAAAAGAGAAAGCCGGAAACCACATCCTAAACAGGGAACAAGGGATGAGCCTGTACACCTGTTCAATAGATGTGGGTGGAGTGTGAACGGGGCGATATTTCAGTCTATCTCCTCTAATTCGAAAAAATACAAAGAAAAGTAAAGTGAAAAGTTTGGAAAAGAGAAAGCCGGAAACCACATCCTAAACAGGGAACAAGGGATGACCCTCTACACCTGTTCAATAGACGTGGGTGTAATGTGAACCGGGCGATGGTTCAGTCTATCTACTCCAATTGAAAAAATATGAGAAAAGAAAAGTGAAACGATTGGAAAAGAGAAAGCCGGAAACCACATCCTAAACAGGGAAAAAGGGATGAGCATCTGCACCTGTTCAATAGACGTGGGTGGAGTGTGAACCGGGTGATAGTTCAGTCTATCTACTCCAATTGAAAAAAAATTGACAAAGGAGAAAATTGGAAAAACTGGAAAAGAGAAAGCCGGAAACCACATCCTAAAGAGGGAATACTGGATGAGCCTCTACACCTGTTCAATAGACGTGGGTGTAGTGTGAACTGGGTGATAGTTCAGTCTATCAACTCCAATTGGAAAAAATACAAAGAAAAGAAATGAAAAGTGAACAGATTGAAAGAGAGAAAGCCGGAAACCACATCCTAAACAGAGAACAAAGGATGAATCTTATTGAATTATAATTTTAGCAACAAGAACAAAGCAGATATAAGTATTAATTAATAATAATAATCTGACTTCAATCAAATCTTATTGCCCACCAATATTAACCTTAAGCCTGCCCGCATAAATGAGAAGTTGCTTTACTCTGATTGGTCCACATTGTATATACAATAATACCTCCCTGATTAAAGGGGTCATCTCGTTTTCGGATTTTTAAACCATTCATTTAAGAACTATCACATCACTTGACAAGACACAAAAGTGTTGAAACAAAATGGCTATATTTGTAGTGATATTGTAACATATGCATGTTATGATTTATGAATAAATGATATATATATATATATATATATATATATATATATCAGTGAGTATGGGCTTGCTTATTTCAACAGCGAACAGCAGCTACCAGATAATTACAGAGAATAGAACCCTTATTTTCTTTGAACCTATAACTGTCTTGTAGTCTCTGTCTTGAAAAGAAACAAACAAACAAAGGAACTCAAACAATTTATTCTGTGACTTGGACACAAAAATTGTGTTTATGTAAATGTTGTTTAAATCTGGAAATCTATATTTTTATGTATCATAATGAGTACGTGATCCTGCACAATACGCGAAAGATGACTCAGGTTGAATCAAATTTACCGAACTCATCAGATGGCGTCGATATCTGTGCTTCTATGAAATAACCTCTTGACAGGGTTCTTGAAACAATTGGCCGAAAAATGTTCTATGTCCAGAAACTGCAACTGATGTCGGCTCAGTAAATAGCATGAGTAACTATAGATGTGTTTTTGGATATTGATCAATCACGTAATTAACCAGAACAGGTTTCTACCCCATCGACAGTTGAGGTGGTCTAGCGGACGAATCTTTTCAAAAACGACTGCTCACCAGTCACTCAGATACATGAGTTATCTTTTAAATATATGATATCATATCTGAATACATATAAATTATTCATATACGTCTGCTGCAAACAGAATAAATTCTTATAATATTCAATATAGATGAAACGCATCACACGAAAAATTAAAAAAAATGCTATATGTTGCTGAACGTCGCTTTTCGGTTCTTTGTATCCATAGCATTTCTATGGGCAATTGTTGTGCTGTCATACGCAGATAATCACGTGTTATTAGGTCAGTGATGAGCACAATTAAAGCGATACAAATATATTGATTTAAACTGAGAGAACCACACAATGATGGAAAGTTAAGAATGATGTATATCTATATTGAGCTGAAATACACCTTTCATGAAAAACCCATCGAAGAAATCGAAAGCGTTTCATTGATAATCATTTTATATTAATATATATACATTTCTTTATATGGATCTCAATTTCAAACGTAATGAACTTAGTACTCGTACACGTCAGCGAATATTAAACTATCTCATCATAGATGAAAGTTAGGCAACAAAAATATTTTCCTACAGAAGAACGCTGAGAATAGCAGGAAATGAACACGTGATCAAAGAAACTACAAAATATAATGGACACTTACAATTAGAATCAGAAAAAAGAAAATTGGGAATTTGCGATTAATGAGAAAAGTGTCTTGAATATTTGACACACCTGGACATATTGAAGGAATTTAGGAAAGTAGAAAATAGCGTATAATCTAACTAACGAGGGTATGTACATGGTTGATATGACAAGAATTTGGAGATATTGCAAAGGTTTTTCTTAATTCTTAATCACATCTTTCAACAGTGAGAACAAATGAATGGTTCAACAAGAAGAATTTTTCATCCTACAAGTGCTAACTCAAAAATCATGCCACTATCTTTAACAATATTTATAAAATGTACGTTTAATATGGTATCTATGGGAAAATTAAGTATCAAGATTTTGTACTTAATTGAAGATTAATAAGTTAAGAAAACGTAATAACTGAAGCTGGAAAATTTAAACAGAAAAAATATTACTACAATGTTGGATTGTAAACAAGTTCTTCTATTATTGGGTATCAGAAAAATTATAGTATCAAAAGTTAATATTCAGCAAATGATTTGGAATATGCAAAAATTCAAAAAACATCGAAAGTGTATCATCACATAATTTTCCGCTATCTTTCACGTGAATAGCTTGTAAAAGTTTAAATTATAAGCACAAAACCTTACATATAATGATAAAAATGTAAGAAACTAGAATTTAAAATACATGCAATACAGATTCAAAACACACACATACAAACCAAATTGATCGTTGATTTTTAGTGGACGTTCTTAGAAGTTTGTGTTGGCTAAAGTAAATTTTAAATCACTCACCTGAATAAAAACATTTCCGACCTTTTGATAAAAAAATGTTAATAGAGTTTAGAAACAAAATTTTAATTATTTTTATTTTACTGTTAATGTCAAAGATTTTTAAGCTGCAGATTGTGTTAAAAAATCGCATCAAGAAATAAAATTTCATCAACACACAAAATGTATTCAGTTGTTTTCACAAGCTGCTGATTAAAACAATCGGATGTCTAACCGTACTGATGAGCTGTGATACAGCGTAACGGATCTGTCTGCTGATGAATATATATATATATATATATATATATATATATATATCGCATGTGGAACCCCCTTTCGTATAATTGCTCCTTGGATAGCTACAAACACCAAGATTTAAGATCAACCTCAGTTGCCATCTCTTATCACCTTGATTCTCATCTTTCTGTTATGCTTTCCCGGACACCCCCGATATTTTGTTCTTTTTCTTTTTCTCTATTCTTTAACGTAACACTCTTCACAACCGTATTTCCCACCTTCTATTACCAAATGTCCGACACCGTCTGTAATTTGTTCCTCATTCTTTTCACTCTCCTTTCATGTAGCCTACTGTGTACCAGTGACAGCACTGCGTTCATTTGTTGTGAAACGATTATATATATATATGTGCGTGTGTGTCAAAAGATAGATAGATAGATAGATAGATAGATAGATAGATAGATAGATGTATCTTTCGTGAGACATTATAAATTCCTAGTTTATCTCAAGTTGATTTTTGAAAATCATTTCATAATTTACATCCTACTGTTCATAATAAATAGATCATTATACAAAGAGGTGTACTTGCAATAACGAAATAAATAATTTTTTTTTATTTTTATAGCTTATTCCCTTACTTCTACCTTTCTGATGTAACCATTTGAAGACATATCACACACACACACACACACACACACACACACACACACACACACACACACACACACACACACACACACACACATATATATATGTGCGTGTGTAGAGAGAGACGCATGACCATTAAATATATGTAGTTCAAAGTTTTCAGGAAATATTTCAAAATTCTCTCACGGAGTGGTAAAACATCAGACTAATTTTATTTAAAAGTTATTCTGAATAATTTTCTCTAGATTTTGTAATATATGAATATGAAAGTGCTCAATTATTGATTCACTAAACATATCAAATAAAAATATTTTTAAATCGTCGAGACGCCAAAGACTTCAGATCAAAGAGCTTAATTAAGATCTTGCTATTTGCACATCGCTATTTTGATTTTGGAAAAATATTTTGTATGAGATTAATTTCATTCAACTTGAGCAAAATTTTACGATGCGATCAGTGTTAATAAGGACTGTCAGATGTAAGAAAATTAGTGGTTAAAATTTAGAAATAGCCGGAACATGTGTGGAGATTCGTTTAGTTGTTAGGAGCTATGTAATTAGACTCTTCAGACAGGATTTTGTAACTGTGGGGGGAAAAGTTATGTATTATATCGGAACACAGACGGACGAACATATGTATAGATTTTATTTTTTATTTGTCGTGGTGCTGAAAATCATTAGAATATAATCACTTCCGAAAGCAGAACAAATTACCAAATATTTAAAATATTTCTAACCTGGAATTAATATTTGTCAGAAATTGGAAGAATCAAATCATGTAGAAATATAATCTGTAATGCTTAATTTTAGGCAATACTTGAGTGTAAATTTCAAATAATACTTTAAATTTTGTGTTTGAGATAAAAATTTTAAACTCAGGATTTATTAGTAAAACCGACAAACCAGAAAAATATTTGATGCGTTACCTAACTGTCCAAATAAGTAATTCTGCTAAAAGATTCGAAGACATAAACGTTACTGGTGGCTAAAACGACTGGATATTTTGGAATATTTTTTCAGATGTATGGCTTTGCCAATTATAATTTTTGTCTGAATTTGCTTTTCAAGTTATTTTAACTCACTTTTTGTTCGTCTCCTTCCAGGTGTGAGTACTCCATGTATTCTGCCTTCGATTTTTTTAGCTTTTGTTAATATTTTTATTTATGTTATTTTCTGATTACTGTTCTCTGTGATATTTGAGTAATTAAATTTTGTTAAAATTTTCTCGTCTGAAATCGATTGATGTTATATTAAATTATCTTTCTTTGTTTTATCTTTCATTTTAATTCTGCTGCTGTAAACGCTAATAATTTTTGATAGCTTCTTGGGCTTAAGTTGTGCCCACTTAACTTCACGTTTAATTTGTTAGAATGTTAGTTAAACATGCTATAGCCGAAAGGCTCAGTTTTTAACAGATTTCGCTGTTTAAATAAATGATTTTAATTGAAAATTTGAAGAAATAAACTTAGCTAGTGTTTAAACGGATTGGGGATTTCCGAAGATTTTTTTAAAGTCATGTCTATCTTAGTTTTAATTATTTGTTGAATCCATCATTGCCATCTCGATATTAAATTTAAAAAATACTACCATTTTTAAAATATTAGCAGAAAGGCTTCCTTATGACCAGATCCATGCTTCTCTGCCTTCACTTAAACAGATGTAGATACTCATCCATGTTTTTTAGTTTCTTATTTAAAAGGGGGTTCTCGGTTTTTTCCTATCGCCAGACCATAATAATAAGACTCTCAAGAATTGTTCATATATATATATATATATATATATATATATATATATGTGTGTGTGTGTGTGTGTGTGTGTGTGTGTGTGTGTGGATGGTGGCATCAGCTCTTCATACTTAATGAACCAGGTTTGCAGTTCTCTGCTTCCTGCTCCCCGACTAATACTTAAGAATTCTAAATCTTGTCAAGCGTCTATAGAGTCTGCTTTGACCAACAGACACATAATAATGCCATATTCCACTTAAATCTGTGTCACCGAAATCGAAACAGTGGTCAACTCTGATGCCAGACCATTCTGCTTTCGGCGCCAATTTCTCCTCCGCTTATCTTAGTAATGACTCCTGGCTTCTAATACTTCACTAGACAAACTAAAGCAGCCCGACAAAATTATGTAAATTCTTCAACAATTTTCTACAACATCTAGTGTCAGCCATAAATATAGACGAAGGCAAGGACGTAAAGAGAGCGAGAGAGTGAGTGAGTGAGTGAGTGAGTGAGTGAGTGAGTGAGTGAGTGAGTGAGCGAGAGACGTGTACTAGAGATCAACTACATCTACTGACTACACCTACGTTTCAAGATACAGCACACGACGGTTACGTCTATATAATAGATTGACCTACCCGGTTACATTTGCCTAAACCGCTTGACTACCTCGTATTGTTATATAACCCCTTCCGGGATATATCACTCTCAACTAAAATCAGTTAGATTATATTTCTCTACTGCATGCTTACTCTCATGACTGTTGAATGCTCGATAGTATTTCTGATAATACAGACAAAGCCAGCTCACAACACACATTTTCACATATATTTTAGTGACTTAATGTTTACAATATCAAATGGCTCAAACACGCTTTCAATAAATTTACTCTAGAATTAGTAATATGTGAATATAAAAATGCTCAATTATCTGATAAAAATATTTTAAATCGTCACGACGCCGAAGACTTCAGGTCAAAGATTCGAAACCTGAAAATCTCGATCATTTAATCTATCGCGTAGGATGACACACGTGTCTGAAGTAAGCATGAAGGACATGCTTCTCTTCTAGATAACTACTTTACCTCTATCTGCGACTCATGTCATGCTATGCTGCTCTATCGATTTGGCAACTCTGATCACGGCTTGGTGTTTGTAAACATCTCTTTCCGTTCTCGCACAAGATAAACCCTCCTACCAACTGAATATCTTTCTGTTTTCAAAGTATGGATTCCGTAATATCTATAATGATGTCACTTGGAACAAAGTATTTTGAGTACATGTTCAATTTTTGCCTCTGCTGCCTCCTCATGCATGACTGCCGGCATAGATAATTCAGCACTAAATGAATGTCTCAAATATTTATCTACTTTGTTCTCACCTGCATGATCGGCTGATATTAGCCACAGGGATCATTCGTTTGTTTTTACCGGAGTGAGACACCTGATTATACCAGATGGATCATTATCACTTCTCGTAATAAATGAGAGTGAGTCCTGCATAAAGTCCCCATATTCATAGCAAGGAAGGTTAAATGTTTTGCTCAGAAATTATATTACCACTTAACACTTGACTCGTTTGGAGTAACTACACAATTTCCCACGTAAATCATAAGTTTTTTTAGTAATATGTCCATAACAGCGTCTATGTTACCTGACAAAATTTACCTGAGCCTTCCGTCAAAGGCCGGATGTGAAAAAGGTCTATTTTTACGTAGGACATTTGAAGCGCATACGCTCGGGCAAAATTTCCCTGTTGACACCGCATACCCGTGGTCAAGCACTTTTCTATCTATTCCCCCTAAACCCGTCGGACGCTATGTTCTTCCGCATATCCTCGTTTCGATTCCATTTGCTGAAGATTATCATCATAACTATGTATCCTATTAAGACGAATATAAGTTGTATTCTAGAAAGATATTTTCAGTTCCACAACACACAAATATCGATTTGCACATTCGTTACTTTTTCTAACATGAGTACACTTCCAGTTGTTCAGGTTGCTTTATGTATGTATATCTAGTTCCCAAAGGATTTATATGTCATTCAATAATTGTTCTTTTCCCGTATTATAATTTTAAATAAGACTTTATTGGTGATCTTACATGATCTTCTAGATACGAATTGTCGACTTATCTCCTTTGGCAAAAAAATATTTTTAAATAAGGATCTAAATTTCCAAGCAAACGTGTGCTCTGCAGGTGACATTAGCATTTAACGCCATTCATTATATGCAAAAGAAATATTGTAGTGACGTTTCTTCAGATTCCACTACCCTAAACTTTGCAAATTTTTTTGCACATTTAATTGTTATTGCTATAGTAGGTCGTTTAAGTTTTGGCCTCTCTGCACAGTTTGTGAAACTGTCTACCAAAAATAAATAGTATAAACTATTTAGTATATCATCAAAGTCTTATGTAGTCCTGCTTACGGTTCATCAATGCACAGATTTGACCAATAATATATAGCAAATCATTTTGCTTCAGAATTACATACATTATATATTTAAATATATCTTGAATAACTTTGTTCAAATTTGGTTAAGTTGTTTAGCTTCACACTAGGGATTTCATCCTCACCTTTCCCGGATATCCTACCTGGAATTCTGTCAAAATCACTCTTGTAGTGATAATTACTAATCTTTCAGTGTACAAAATTATTACATCCCAAATACAAAACGCTGTATTTTTGTTACCAGCTTTACTCGAGGTTTTACTCCATTTCGACTTAACGTCATTCACAGTTTTTAATAAAAGACTCGTTTTAAGAATTAATTGTGATATCGTATATTGTGACTGGCAATTCCTTAATAGTGCTAAAGAAAAGGGTAACAATGTCTGATTCTAATGAAGCAATTACAGTATCTTCATTATGTATACATTTCAATATCAGTCTAGACAAAACATCTGCGTATCCTAATTATATTTTGGACTGCAGAAATTTCATCTTGAAATCATCGTCCGATATAATCGCCATCCAGCGTTATAGAATGTTTGTAGTAGACTTACGAATTATTTTCTTGGAAACGAATATACGTAAGAATGGAAAAATTTTGGTGTGCACTATACCCTCTTCGAATTTATGACCTGTTAACGCACCTGTATCGTATTAACAAGCCCCCGACGCTATTATTATCAGCAATAACTAAAAATTAATGGTTTCATTTTAATTACTTGAAAATTGTTTTTTAATATCACGTTGCCCATTTCCATTTCCTGCTTTTCCTAAGTATAATATTCAGAATTGTTCGCAATTTGCACATATCTGACACAAATATAATAAATTTAATATCCAAGAAATAGTTTTATGTTCACCAAGTTTGTCGTGGGAGTAATGTCTTTAATGACTTTTCTCTTAGAAGGTATGGCTTTCTTCTTTTTGGTCGATTATCTGACTTAAATATATAATATTATCAGTAACTTTCTGATATTTCTATCCACTAAATTTGAAATTGTAATCATGCAGTCTCTGAAATACGCGTTGAATCTAATATGTTTGCTGTATTTTTGTATCGCTCTTATTAAGTATGTAATTTACGTAAGTGACAGCACTGTCTATTCCAGCTAACCTCGTATACATTATTTACTGGAAAAACCTCGAAAAATATTTAGACCGAAGGTTGTCTTCAAACTTATTCGTGAATTAATAGTCAAATACTCCTGGATTTCCTCCTCTACTTAGAATTGAATATATGCTTCAGACAGATCAATGTGTGAAAGAAAAATTCCGACATTATATTTGGCTAGTATATTCTTTGGTGTTGGTATGACATATATATTTTGAAAGATCTGTAGATATACGAATCTTATTAAGACTGAAACACAACAAAGGGTATCTTTCTCTTCGGCATAACTGGAATTATATATTTTTTAATTTGAAAAGTGCCTCTGGTTTTGTTAATTTTCTCAACTTTTTTGAAGTTATCGTTTACTTTATTCAGTATCTCTTTAGCTAGAGTCTTCTTCTCTGACGAACAATTTTTCCACATAATGAATTAATCGGAAAATTCTGTAGATCAAATAATTCTAGCCAATGGATGACTAGTAAATTTGAGTTGATATTTTTGTAAATGCATAATCATCTGCTTTTTCAGATTTATCCGCAAGAGAGATGTTGCAAATAATTTGCCAAATAAAAGATAATTTCTTAGCCAATATTCATCTTGCGTGTATGTATTTTTTAAAGATAGACTTGCCAGTTCTGTTTCAAATTTGTTCTTCAATAATTGTAATGTCGCTAACCGTGAACAGATTAATTTCCACCATAGCGTTATTCATTTTCACTGCTCTCAAGAGTTTTATATTATTTGAACTATTTTAGCTGGTAACTCACTCAGTCAGATTATTTGTGTATTTTTTTTTATATTTCGACATGCAGTCGCTTCGTTTATGGCCTGCTTTCTACAATTCAAATATTTTCTTTTTTAGTTTAGAATGGACAGTCCATTCTGAACTTAAGCATATCACAGCAGTTGCATGCGTTATGTGTGGCAGAATTTTTTCTCATCTTTTGGTTCCAGTTTCTTTTTTTAAACTAATTTACTGATGATGTTTCATTTTGTTCTATTTTCACTAACGTGCCTTGAATTGACAAATTTTTTCGGTCATTTCTACCGCAGTCAATGTAATTAATTTTGAATCCTGTTACAAGTATACGAGGTTTCTAGATAGTATTTCTGTATAGTTGTTGAATATTAAATCTTTAATAAAATTGAAATTTAAATCTGTCTGGGTATAGTTCATTCATTTTAAATTTCTCGCTCTCACGGTTGACTTTACGAGCATCTGTAACAAAAAAATTTTGTTTTTAGTAAAGTCATGAACTAACAACGTGTATAAAAAATGACTCATTTATACACAAATTTTTCTATATTACCGTCACTAATTTGTTAAATAAAAAAGTATTTCGGAATATTTATCAAATGGAATTCATACATTTTTCAACAAATAACAATTTTCATAACAGAAAAATGTACACTTTTCATCCTACCGTCTTTGACCCTCTACAATGAATATTGCCTTGTACCATCTGAAGTACGCTAAGATTTTAATGTTTTCTTCTGGGACGTAATTAAATTCACTAATTGAGTTAGCGAATGAGTCCGACGACAATGAAATTGAGTCATGAAATTATCACCTTGCTTGGAATAAATGATTAAAACAAGAAGATAAAATATGTATTAATTCATCGGATTCATTCGACAAATACTGCGAGTCAAATACAAAGAGAAATTTAATTTTTTTCAGGATTGCTTATTCATGAGAACAATCATAGTACCAAAGAAGTAGAGGTCACCACGTTGAATATAAACACAAAGAAAATTACATGAACTCATAGAAGATTTTAGTAGATAATTGCATAAAGCTGGATCTAAATGTTGTGCATAATAATAATCAAATATGACATGAATTACAAACCGGGGACATAAAACAACATGCAAAAACTACACACGCTAAATGTTTTAACAGTTGAGAGAGAAACGGGACTACGAAATTCAACGCTGCACTAGAATATGGAAATAGAAATCTAAATAATGTATTTGGAAACAATATATTTGGGGTTTAACAAAACATTCTGTTGTGTTACTATGAAATATAATTCCTCCTATATATAATTCCTATAGTGTAGTGACTGCTGGTCAAATGCCGCAACATTTAAAGGAAAGTGTTGCGGCAACAAAAATTTTGTTCTGCTGAAAGATGGTGAGAATATCATAGACAGAGTATGAAATTAATGTGGGAGTTTCAAGAAAAATGAAAAAACTAGATACTTAGTATAAGATATTTAACATTATTTGAATATAAAAAAGAAAAAAAAGAAAAAAGAAAGTAAAAAGAACTAACAATGAATGAAAAGAACTATATAATGAAAGAAATTACCAAAGAAATGTCTTCGCTTCAATGTTTTTAAAGATTTCAAAAATGGTCATCGAACAGTCAAGAAAATATGTCAAATGGGAATTCAACCAAGGAAAATGTCTCAGGCCGAATTCAGGATTTGAACAAAGTGAGATCTATCACATCTCTGAAGAAAATTATTAAGAAACCCAAATACCTTAAGTGCCTTCATATTTGAGGCCGCTGGAGCTCCGATGGTGTCAAGGGAAACAAGGTGTAAAGCATTAAGGAAGTTTGCTGATGTAAATAATTAAATAAAAGAAACCATTTTACCAATAAACATGAGAAAAGAATATTGCAGTGAGCAAAAAGTTCATGAAAACTTATTTCAGTAAAGTGTTTTATACAGACGAATTAAGGACCACCCACATTGGGCGCGATGGATGGGCTCAAAGATAGATTTGCAAGCAACAGGACTCAAGAAAAATTTTTAAACTCCAACAATTCAGCGGTGGGATCATGATATGGGCTGGGATTATTGGTAATGAACTCCTGGGTCTATTTAAAGTGAAAGACTGGGTTAAAATGAATTCCAAATGTTACTGTGATTTTCTAGAGCAATATTTCTTTGAATGGCTTGATAACCAGTCTTTAGCCCGGCTGTAGACCTTTATGCAAGAAAAAGAACCAAGTCATGCATCCAAGGTTAAAAATCCTGGTTGAAAGAAAAAGGATTTTTTGAAGATTCTCTTATGTACTGATCTTCAAATAGTTGTGACTTGAATCAAATTGAGAAACTGTGGAGCATCCTCAAGAATGATAATTATTCTAAAGGCAATTCAACAGCAAGTGTGATCTCTGGGAGGCAGATAAAGTTGCTGCAAACAACCTACCAGCCGCTAAAATTGCTAATATAACATCAGATGTTGGCAATAGGCTGCTAAGTGTCATTGAAAAGAAAGGAGCATTTGTGCAATAAATTTTAGGAGGTTCTTATCTCCTATTTTTAGAATAAAATGTTTTTTATGTTATTTCTTTAAGAAATTGACGAATTTGTTCTAAATTTTTTCATATTATTTTATTTACATTATGTTTAAGGTATATTAATGTAAATGTATCAAAATATATATTTGAAAATAAACTAGTGATAGGCAAATTAGTCTGTTTTGTTAACTAGCAAAATTTCAACCAAAAACAATAGTTTTCTCTATCACTATATATCTAATTAAATAATATTGAATAGAATATAAACAACATCATGATAGGGCTTTTAACAGTACAGACGCAACTCTTTATAACAATTCATAACTTGCATATAACCTCTAGATGCAGTTCATATTTAAATTGATCTGCGGGAATATTACTTAACAGATCCAGGCACATTGCGATATTTAGAGTACTTTTAAAACAATATTTTAGGGATAAAATATGTTTAATATCCATCCAAAATCGTAGTTTTTCCTTATTCTAAACAAACTTTTAGCAGCAATTCCATGACATTTGGAAAGATTTACAACATTGAAGCGATAAGATACATTGTCTTTGCATAATTATAAACAGTATTAGGAAATGTTTTCATAGAATCAAAGGAATAAACGCTCGTAAAAGTTTTTAATTCGAAAATAATTACACAGCAGAATTATTGAAAAGATATGACGGCTTCAAATTCACGATTCCAAACAAAATGTAAAAGAAGTTTTGGTACTAGTTGAACTAAAAAGAATGGCAAACACGATAAGCTGTCGTTACTTGTAAATGTGAAAGGAAATGGGTAAAATTTTAGCGATTTTAGAGATTTCGAAGAATAACAGCAATTCTAATAATTTAAATTTGGCTTGAATTACAGCATAGAAATTAGCTTATTAGAAATATTATATTCAATTCGGTAACATGAAATTAATAAAACAAAGTAAATGTTTAAAACATTATTCATTTTAAAAAAAATTGGGTATCAATTTTGGAGGTAATTCTCTCTCTCTTTTTCTCTCTCTCTCTATCTCTATCTATCTATCTATCTATCTATCTATATTTATATATATATATATATTTGTGTATGTGTGTGTTTACATATTCTCAGATGGAATCTGTAAAATATCAGATATGAATAAATTGTATCTTCATATATATATATATATATATATATATATATATACATGCAGTAATCAGTTCTAACCATATTTATTTTTTATTTGAAGTAATCATTACTAACCTTTTTATAAAAGGGTTTCATACAAAAAATGCTAATAATTTTCATCGATATGAAATTAATTTTGCGTTAATTATAATTACCGTATTTAATTAAAAAGACAAATTAATCACCCAATAAAAATATGACAAATATTTAATTTTAAAATGAGTTTTCAATTCAATTATTATAAAAGGAACTATGCATTAAATACAGTCACTATATTTAATGAAATAAAATTAAATTTAATTAAACACACTCTAAAATTGTTTTTCAATGTGTAAATTAAAATATTTTTAAAATTTTGAATAATTAAATTCACAGTAATTATAACCATCATATTTACATACACTGAAAGTAAATTTATTAATAGTACTACAAAATTCATAAGATTTAATGGTAAATGTGTTTGAGTTTGAGGTTTGTTCAACGGCATATCAACTTCTGTTGTTATTTAATGCCGAAAAGCTACTTTTTTAAATGTTCGTTTAAAGAGAGAATGTTGATTTAATCAGATTTAATGAACTTTTTTTAAAGCTTTTATTGCTTTTTATTTTAGAAAAATGAAAATGTCTTCTAGTTTTGTATTCAAAAATATTTTACTGAGAATTATTATTTTCGTTCAAAAATTATTTTATGGTAATAAATTATTCTTTAAAATGTATTGTTGGTAATATTTTTCTTCAAAAATGTATATTTTTCTATAACAGTTTGTTTTATGTATATATTTCCATAAAACTGCATTTTTATTCATTCATAATATTTTGATTCCAGTTTGAGGTTAGCTATTTGTCCATAGCTGGGACTCTAATTTTTTTCAGTTTGAATAGTTTTTAAATCATCCTTTAAGGTTATATTTTTATTCTTTTTATTTCACCAAACGCCGATTAAAAATTTTAATTTTAATTATGGTAGCATGCAATAAATGTCTTCCAATCATATTGGCGCGGAACATGTAAGTTTAAATGAAACAATATATGAATGTAAATACATAAAAACCAAAACATGGGAAAGGCTTTCTTGTAATGCATCACCATAAATATAATTTTAGTATGATGAAAGCCTAAAAGGTGAAAAGTAGGACAAAAAATTTACTTTGTAATAAATGTTCTGTACACGAATGCACAAACAGACACACATACACATTGCACGCACGCGCGTGAATGTTGAGCTGAAGCAAATAGCAGATAGCGCAGTCATTTTCATCGTTTGACATAACCTTAAGACCGTATGGAGTAGTGTTGGCCTTGGTGCCTACATCTTTGTGCGAATTATATTAAAAAAGGAAATAATGTCTGTTTATATTTCACACATTCTCTGAACGTGTCAAAGTCGTCTTTTGACGTTGTTTTGCTCATCCCGCCGCATTTTCCTTTAAGTTTTAGAATGATGGATCCAGTTTGTTTTCTTCGGCATGATGACACAACTGAGATTTGAAAACTTACACTAAAATTATCTGCGATCTCACCGCAAGTCTTACTAGTGTGTTCGTGCAGCGTTACAATTTTCTTACGCTTCCTTCATTTAACCTCCATTGCAATGGCCGTAAGATAACTAATCGACAGTCGAGATAAAGGTTCTGGGCGTAATGAAACTCTGATTCAATCAAGGCTGATATAATGTTTTTCCAGTCTAAATAAATTCAATCATACACCACTAAAATAGATTCATATTACTGCACACCAATACAACGATTTAATCTGAGGAAAAAAATATGAATCGATAACAAGTTTTTACTTAGGTGAGTTCAAAAGTAATCGTATGGTGTAAGAAAGAAACATAAAGCAATTTTTCAATTAACTTGCACATCGGTGTACGTAATATCAATGTTTTACAAATTTTGAGCTCATTTCGCCATAGAAATAAGATTACATAAAGGTACAAATTTTGTCATATATATATATATATATATATATATATATATATATATATATATATATTTGCCGGGTAGTACTATCTCGCCGTGCTATTTTCTTAATTGATCCGACAGGGTTAAATGTAATATTTAACCACTAGTTGCTAAATATCTGAATATAGATATGTCCGTATATTAGAGCATAGAAACATAAATTTTATGTTTTAGAGCGTTCATGATTTTAGACGAAAATAAATGTATAAGGAGAAAACGGCTGAAAAACAAACACCCGCATTCAATATAGTACGTTACATTCACTTCGATAAGATTAACTAGGCAGAGTTGACAATCTATCCGTGTTTAGTAATCAGTCTAGGGTAATAATAATATCAATTCAAAACCGTACTAGAAGTTAACTGCGGATAATGATGCTTAAATCATGATCATAACTAGGTTTGCAACTAATGGCTTTGTAACCCCGCTATCGCAAATATATAAATCATTACAGAGGATATGAATTGTATTTTCGAATTTTCACTCATAGAAAATGAATCGAAAGTTAGCAACTTTTCTATCAATTGTATGTTAAAAGCAAAATTATTAAGTAGACAGTATATTCGTTTTCTTCATGCGTTCTTTTCATTAAAGATTACTTAACCACACGTTTGGTGGTAAAATGATTTGGTTTATACAAATACGCTCTCTCCCCTCTCCCTCTCTCACTTTATCTCTCTCTATATATATACATATATATATATGTGTATGTATGTATATATATGCAATAATGTTATATAATTACTAGTTTTTACTAATATATTATATATATATATATATATATATATATTTGCGTCTGACTATATATATATATATATATATATATATATATGTTTGCCGGCTAGTTCTATATGTATGTATGTAAAATCTAGCAATTATATAACATTTTTGCATATATATATATATATATATATATATATATATATATATATGCGTGTGTGTATTGAATAATACTCACTCAATTTTCCTCTAATAAGGCTTTGACGTATGTCACGTTTTTCCTCCACATTATATAGTTAACTTTTCAACCATCTGATGATTATTCATGAACCTTTTCTAATTCAAAATCTGATATAAAAATAACACCTTGCAATTTTTATAAATTCATGTAACAAAATGAATCCTATAATTGCTTTGATTAAGTTTCGGATAAGAATAGTTATTGAATGTATCTTTCTGTTACTTCGGAGATACACATTATCGGAGATATTTCACACCCACCCACCCACCCACACACACACACACACACACACACACACACACACATGAACACACACATGAACACACGCACATATACTGCGCTCGCACTCTTAAATTACGTACTGGTTTTCTACTTTTGAATGTAACAGTTTGTAAAAGGTAAATGTTATCGAAATATGAGCGTATTTGTTATTTGTAAATCAAAAAATTACACTAAAATTAAGAAAGTATGTCACAAACATAATAATAAAAATAAATGGATATAACATACACTTTTAAGGAATTGTAAAAAAACAAATTAAAATACATACCACATAGAAAATAATTTAGAAAAACGAAAAATATCAAGAGTAAAGAATTGCAAACAAAAAATTACTGTTTTTGGTAGAATATTAAATTAGAAACATCTAACAGGCTACTTGCCAGGAAACACTAACTGTATAAATGTTTCAAATTTTAATTTTAATTTGAGTCTTTGTGTTTTTAATAATCATTAAAATTAAAATTAAAATATCCTTTATTATATCATCCTGTAGACATTGTTTGCTTTGTATTTTATAATAACTACAATGAATGCCATATCCTCGATCAACACAGCAGCAAAATTAAATAAATGCAACAAATTCACATATAGATAATACAAAGATAAGACAAAAATATCTGTTACTAGAAATGAAAAACACAAAAAACCAACAAAATATTTTCCATAGAAAAATATTCAATCTATGAATTACTACGCTGAATATATTCAGCAAAAAATGAAACAATTAAAAATAAATATTTTTAGAAATGACGCTTATTTATTTGGATCGAATACATTTTATCGTTCTTGGGATGAAGGGTTTAAATTCTTTGATAAAACATCATTGAGTACAGAAAATTTAATCAGCAAATCACCTTCGATCTTCACATATGTGGTCACTTCAATGTTCATACAAAGATTGCTTCGTCTACTTTAACACAAACGACGAGGAAGACCGTTATTGCAAAACTCCGTCATGGCTTATGAGCATATCATTAAAAAATCAACCAGAATCGCAGATGTTACAAGGCAGAGAACGAACCTTCTCGAACAATTTCTATCATCTTCTCCGACAAAGGCAGAGCGAATCTTTTACGCCCCACCATTTGCACATCTGATCATTCTCTAATTTGTGACTTAAAACTAATTACGATCCCTGACATTCCGTTCCATATAAAGGTTTTTCACTATGAGAAGGAAGATTAGGACATCTTTTGGTCCTACATGACAAAAGTGCTCACCCAAAATACATTTGATATGCTACCTCTAATACTACTCCCGTAATCTGCAAATAATTTTTTCTGGAAAGGTGGCTTTTATACACCCACACGAAAAAACTCATCAAAGACACAACTGTCTGTTCGGTTTCACCTCAGAATGTTTAGCAACCATAGCTCACTGGAACCAATTATTCAATGTCTATCGCAAGGAACGGTGTAGTCTGGCCCTTAATTCATGAAGAACCACACTCAATCACCGTAAGGAAAACACAAAGTGCAGCTATATGGAAACTGTCGAGGTCACGGTTTAAATGTGAGTTCCCACTAATATAATTGACCGTGAGGTCGTATCTTATTCGACTGGTAATGTAAATAGTTTCGCCTCGATATTTGTCTCAAATTTAACGTTCGATGACGTAGGCCGTTCCCTTAGACAACTTCTTTTTTTCTCACTGAGTACAATCTTAGTCATATGCACTTTCTATAAAAGAAGTCGCTTGACTTATCAAAAGTTTCGACCCAAAAACTGGCCAGGATAAAATTATAGTTGTCGTCCTAAAGACTATCAACCAAGACATACCAGTGATTCTTTAAATCAGTTAAGCATTTGTTGAAGGAGAATTTTTTCAACAATGTGAAAGCTGGTAATCGTACTCCAGATCTTCAAGGACGCGAGAAACCGATTCCGTTTTCATTAGAGACACCATTTTTAATTATCAGAATAATTTTGTGGCATTATTAACAAGAAAGCTGTTGAACACTTGTATAAGAAAAACCTGCTGTGCAATGATCAGTACGGATTTCAATCAACCCCGTCCATTGTTGATATTATAATTAACATTACACACAAAATTAGTGAGGCCCTTGACGACACATGTAGCGCAATGAAGATGAAATTAGATATCTAGAAAGCTTTCGACAATGTGTGGCCCCAACATTTGATAAACATGCTCTGCCTCTAACGAATAACTAGAAGATATTTTTCTATTATAAAGTCCTACTTAACAGGAAGATATCTGAATTTGCTTTTACAAGTCAATCCTTCAAGACACTGGCATTTATAGCAGATGTACTTTAGGAGTTTATTTTAGACCAAATCTTTTCCTCATTTAGAGAAGCGATCTACAAAAGAATATACTCCGATCATTTATAAAGTCAGTCAGTCAGTTAAGTGCCATTCGTGATACACGCTTGGGCGATCACGTCTCGAAAGAGACATGAGTAACTGGGCAGACGATTATCCCGCAGTAGGTTGCCATTGATTTCTGCGGTAGACTGGTTGCCCTCCAAGGCTATAGAACCCAATCTGTCCTGCTATTTAACCCATAACTGGAAGGAAGAGGCGGATTAATACCTTTCCCAAGGGTATTTGCTCGTAAGTGAATATAATGGATTCAACTGGAATTCGAACTCGGCTTCCCGGTTTATCGTTCCGAGCCGATATCCACTGTACCACAACGCACATCCTCATTTATAAAGACTATATGCAAAATGTCATGATAATCAGAGATTGGCAGTTCACAGTGGGAAGAGACTGGCTGGATATTTTTAATGAATTCAAAAGCAAGCTGGTTAAATTATTTCACCGCCGATCAAACTCCAAATTAACACCAGTCACTATGAACGGCTGTCCTTTCAAGAATGACTCATGTCTTCGGAGGATATTGTGCTTCAGACTCAGACCCAACCTCAATTTGAATAACTATATACGAACCATCGCTAAAGATACTGGTATAATGACCGGTTCCTTACCTCGCTCTAATACATACCAGACCCCTCATTCTAACCTCTAATTTTATAAGAACCAAATCAGACTGAAAGGGGAGTACGGTAGCATAATCTAGGCAAAAGCAGTGCAGACCTCATTTTCCAGTCTATATAGAGTTCGATTGAGTCCCTCAGTCCTTGTTTGAGAATAATTATTTTTCACACGCCAACATCTCACTCACAGGCTGGATGTAACGAGTCTCTCACTGCATTACTTTGTACTAACACGGAGAGTGCATGGATGAACTGCTTCAAATGATTCTAGCAGGTCAGATTTTCATGGTTAAGTCGCATCATGCCACTTACATAGCAGCAATCTACACAAACCCTCTGTGTTCCATTGGTCAAAAGTAAGTTCCTCTCAAATCGCTTCTCGCGAGCAACGCACCATGCAACAGATTCAACAGATTATATGTTTATATATATTTATTTATACATATGTATTAATTCATATATATATATATATATATATATATATTAAAAAAGGATTAATTCAAAGATGTTGAATGGCCATTTCGATATGACGATCCCCACGGGGAGCGACACATCACCTCAGCAACAGAAAAAAACCTTTCAGAAACTGGAGAAAAATTAGTCTACTTTTCTTTCCTTTTTTCTCCAATTTTTCTCCAGTTTCTGAAAGGTTTTTTTCTGTTGCTGAGGTGATGTGTCGCTCCCCGTGGGGATCGTCATATCGAAATGGCCATTCAACATGTTTGAATTAATCCTTTTTTAATATATATATTTGCTCTGTAATATTTTATTACATGGAGCTATCTTCCTGTATCATTTTTTAATATTAAAATAAATTTTTAATATTAATTAGGATCGGGTTTTTTGGAATTTAACGTCCTGCTTTTTTCCCTTGGATTGAAGTATCTGAATTAAAATATATATATATATATATATATATATATATATATATATATATGAATAAATATATGTATTGACACATGCACACACACACACACACACATATATATATGTATATATTAATAATATATATATGTATATATATATATGTGTGTGTGTGTGTATATTATTTTTTTTAGAAATACAATGCACTTATAACATTATCAGAACATTCTTTGTCAATAAACGTTCATATATCGCATAATTATACTCATACGCATACATCATGCTATATTCTAAAATTACATAAGTAAGAATCGAAATATTTATTCGTTTGCGCAACTATACATAGGAAGAGTGACACACGGACAAATGCCAAACAAACAGATTTAATTGACTTTTCGAAAGTTAAGTGAAACATGTTACATCCTTATTTTTGTTTATTTATGATCCGTAGTTTTTCTTTTTGTCCAAGAGAGAAAGTCAGTGACGTTATGCTGAAATGAAAATGACTTCTTTTATCCATCTTTTTAATTCTGTAGATCCCTTTTTTTATTTCCTTCTTTATTAAATTATCCTGTCTCTTTTTTCTTCGTTTCTTTCATTTGTTTATATTTATTTTCTTTTTTTTTCTATTACTCTTTCGTCTTTACTGTGTTTTTAAAATATTTCATTTTCATATTCATATTTCCTCTAAATATTTATTCTTTTTACCTAATTTATGCAATTAATTTATGAGGAACATTTTAATATTATTAAAATATTTTTTTAACATTTTCCTGCATCCCAATCATGTAAATATTTATTTTGTTAATATTTTTCCTTGAAACAGTTTTATTCACCCTATTTTCTGCCATTTTTTCCGTGTATCTGGTTCTACAGGAAGAAGATCTTACTCTCGCTCATTCATTTTTATTGCTGGTATTCATTCCCTTCTTTGTTGTTATTTTCATTGATATATCTTATTTTCTTTATTTTACATTTCATTGTTTTTACTATTGAACGTTTTTCCCTATTTATCTCAGTCTTTGTATTTTTCTTCTTATTACTTTTTCATTTCTTTGTCACTTTCTTTTTATCTTACCTTTATTTCCTTGTTCTTTTTCTCGTTCTCATTTTTTATCATTTACTTACTTACTTTTTAATTATTTAATTTTTTCCTTAATTTAATTCTTATTTCCTTGTTATATTATTTCTTTTTTTATTTGTCTAATTTCTTCTTTTTCCTTTTTTCTTATTTCTGTTTATTTTTCATATTTTCTTTCTTTATTCTCCTCTTCTATTTTAATTGTCCTTTCTTTCTAAAATTATTTCTTATTCATTTTTTTCTTCAGTTTTCTTCCTCCCCTCTCTTTTCTGTTTATTCATTCACTACATTCTTCTCTTAATTTTTTTAATACGTTTTTTGAACATTTTATCTTTCAGGACTCAACTTTTTATTCATTTCATTTTGCTTTTTATAATCCATCTAACTATTTCTCTTCTATTAATTTTAGCTTTTCCCCTTTTTTCAACATTTATTTCTTCTATTTTTAGGTTACTTTTTCCATTCTTTGCTTTTATATTTCTGTGTTTTTCGTTCTAATAATGGCTCATATGTCTTAAACTTGTAGACGAATCATTTTATACGTTTTGTATTTTTCTGTTATCCATTAATTTATCTATTTTTCTTTTTTACAATTTCATTCTTTTCAATCTTTCCACTATCTTTCTCTCCTTCTTTGCCCTTTTATCGTTTTGTTCCATCTTTTACCGTTTTCTCTACTCCATCGTTCTTTCTTCATTTTATATTTTTAACTTCTTTTCGCCAGCAATTACAAAATTATTTTCGGATCCCAGTTTCACGGAGACTGCTTTTCAATATTCGGAACGTGTACGGGTTTGCTATTTCATTTATTTGATTCATAGCTTTTATCTTTTATTCTATTTTATTTTCTCTAGATTTCTTTCCATCTAAATTATTTTCCTTCCGTTCATCATTTACGTTCGTTTCAATAAATTCATGTTTAGTCGCATTCTTTCTGTTCATTTAAAAAAAAAACGTAGGGTCCCATGTTTGGCTGGCTTGTTATAATGTGTCCAGAAATATCTTTCATTTAGTATGCTTTTGCTTTTATGAATCTTAAATTAAAAATATCTTCTGTGGGCAATCAATTGTTGACTTTTTGATATATTGATTTATTTTTCTGAAATTTATCAGATATGGCTCAATAGAAGCTCTGTACATTATCAATTTGTGTTCTATAATGTAGACAGCTGGAAAGATGTCAGCACAATTTAAGATATATATTTCTATAAATCACTATTTATTTTGATGGAAGCTTGACGCGGATGGCCATTTCGAAAAAAAAAATTCCCTAACAGAATACTGTCATAATTCTAAATGTTGCGTGTATATAATTAATAGGTAATAGAAAATATGGTATTCTAATGGAATTAACTTGAGTAACATTGAGTTACTTGTGTCAATATACTAAAATACATATAATGTACATTTAAGAGACAGTAAAAACGTAATTGGACTTTTAGCAACCAGGTTTCATGCATATAAAGGAAATTTCGTCAGGAAAATATTTTCAGTTAGAGAATTAATATTTTGACGGACCCAGTCCTTTTTATTGTTGATATTTATGTGTAATTCCATTAATTAGTGTCAGTTATGTCTCATACGTGATACACACTTTGGCGACAATTTGTTGAAAGGGACATGATTGACTGGACAGAATATTATCCCGCAGTAGGTTGCCATTGTCTTCTGTGGTAGACTGGTTACCAGCCAAGGCTATAGAACTCAATCGCTCCTGTTATTTAATCCATGACTGGAGGATTTCTATTCCATGGCTATTCGCACTTAAGTGAATGCAACGAATTTATCTAGAATTCGAACTCGGCCTCCCGATTTCTCGTTCCATGCCGATATCCTTGACACCACAAACCACATAATAAGAGATAGAAAGATAGGTAGTTAATCTATGTACCTGCCTTATTTTATAAAACTATAATGATATATACAACACATTTAAGAGTACAGCAATTATATCTGTGTAAATATTAATCAATCTCTCAGTTAAGTGCCATACAAAATACGCGCTAAAGTGATCATGTCTTTTTCGATCCATGACTAACTCGACAGAAAATTTCTTCATTAGACAGGTTGCCAACGAATGCTATAGAGCCATATCTGCCCAGCTATTTAACCCATAACTGGATTGAAAAGGGGTTGATTTATACATTTGCCAAGTATATTTGTGCGTAAGTGAACGTAAAAAATTCATCTCGAAATCGATATCGGCTCTCCTATTGCTCATAGTACCTCATCTTGACAAGGATATCTGGACGCGGAATGATATATTATGACCTGAATATTATATCCAGATATATCACATGAAGACGGGATAATTTCAATCCGGAATTTTTTAAATCGATAAACGGTGTTTTTTAATTTTTCATTCATTGTGTGAAAACAAGACTTTTTTGTTATACATACAATCACACGCAGACACACACACACACACACACACACACACACACACACACAGAGAGAGAGAGTGAGAGAGAAAGAGAGAGAGATATGTCATTAGATACTTTCATTGTCATTTGCGAAGTTCATATTATTTATAAGTAATCATTTTGGGGCTGATCTGTTTTTTGCCTCCTCAGTTTTAAAGACAGAGGTACATTTCTCCTAGAATGAATGTCATGTATAACGTGAAAAACTACTATAATTTACGATTTTACACATACATGGGGAATGTAGTGGTGTCCGAAATTGGAACTGGGGCAGGAGAGGAAGAATTATACGTGAACGTAACCAACCTGACTGGAATTAGATCTTGGCTTTTCGATTTATCATTCCCTGACGTTATCCATTACACCATACGCACATCTCAAGCTTCGATGTTGCTTATATCGTGTGCTTGTATACTATCCAAAGTTTCAATTTTTAAGACCAAATAATTGTACACTTATGATCTACTGAATCTTGACTTTTAAAAGAGATCAAGAGGAATTTTGTAATTTGAACATGCAATATTGAACATATATATGAAAATGATATGGAAATGTGGAAAGCCAAATCGACAACATTCTTAACGAACATGACACATCGAATACTACTACCACTACTACTACTATTACTATTACTACTACTACTACTACTACTACTAATAATAATAATAATAATAATAATAATAATATTACAACTATTTTTTTAAAAGTTTCACTCCAAGTAAAGCAGTAACGCCACTGATGCACAGGGCACCACATAAAAAGTAAAAATTTCGGTAGGTGAAGAGTAAAGAGAAAGACGAACCAGTTACAGAGTGTGTCAATGAAAAGGACAAGAGAAGGATGGGAATACAGTTGTGATTACGGTTACAATGCTAGAGAGAAAAGATAAGATATACAAGGTGATGTAGAAGAAAATGGAGTCAAATGGATAAGAGATGTGTATTGACATTGCATTTAAATTCCTGGAGTTTGCAGCTGTCAGGAAAGCAAGAATATGGAAGACAGTTACACAGGTGGGAAGTGCGAGAAAAGAAGCTGATGACAGAATTTTCGGCTGCATTTAGTTGATCTAAATGTGAATGTGAGGGACCAATTTGCTAGTATGGTTGCACGAGTAAACTCCTTTGGCAGGGGCACCAGTGACCTAAGTTCTTCGGAGCAGAAACCATGAAAATATTTACAGAAGAGACAAAGGAAAGCGACAACACGTCGGTGAGAAAGTGGCTGGAGTCGAGCTGACAAGTCGATATCTATCACATTACTGATTCTTCTTTGGTGCCTGTCAAAAACACTGAGATGAACAGCGGGGCGCCTGACCATATATTAAATGCACGGAAGGATGGTTGATTTGTAAATGTACAACATGGATTCAGGCGGAAAAAAACCTCCTGGCTCGACACAGTGTCCCAATCTTCCTAGCAGATTCAATGAAATGGTCCCACTAAATATCGGAAGATGGTGTAAGGCAAAGGAGGCGCAGTAAATTGCTCTCAGGGTGACTCGCTTGGACCATCGTTATGAGAGGCAGGAGAGGTTGCCTGTTATGATTGACAGTTAGCAGTTTCGTTTTAGACGGAGTGAAATTTACAAGCCACTTCTTTCCCCAGACTACCACTGAATGTACATTCTTCCCAAGATCAGCAGCGAGGTTATGATTGTCCGCCTCGTCGGATTTCTTATTGATGCATGAATAAATTGTCGTGTGATCTGCCTAGATGAAACTTGGTCAGAACTGGGAAATCATTAATAAAAATCAGGAAGAGCGTCTGGCCTATGATAGAGCTCTGAAGGACACCATCGTTTGTGCTGTAGGATGTGGAGTCTTGCCCATTCAAGACGGTCTTCATTATGCTGTTAGATATGAAAGATTGAATCAGATCAAGCATGCATCCTGTGATACCATAAACCCGTACCTTGCGTAAAAAGCCAGCGTGCCAAATCCTATCTGAAGCCTTGGAGATATCCAGGGCAAGAGCACGAGTCTCGCCGGAATTATCAAGTGCCTCATATATGTACTCCGTGAGAGTCGTTATCATATTGTCTGTGGACCTGGCTAAGCCGAAGCCGTACTGCCTGTCTGAGAATAGTTAATGGGCAGTAAGATGTTGAACTATTTCGCATGGATAATGGCCTCGAAAACTTTACCAAAAATTCGTAGAAGTCTGATAGAGCGATAGTTGGAGAGGTTCGAGTGTTCCCCAGAGTTCTTAAATACAGAAATCATAGAAGAGGAATTCCAGCATTTAGGAAAACAGGAAGCAAAAAGGCAGTAATTATCGAGTCTAGAGAGGACGGAGGAGAGTTCAGTGGCACATTTTTTAAGGACAATGATCAGCATACCATCACCTCTGCTCGCCTTAGTGATAATAATACTATATATAGAATACCCAATATATGCTTTTGACGCATCTTTCAATATCCTAGATTGGGTTTACTGAAGTTTGTTCAACATTTGATTTGTTTACATAAGCCACCTAATATTCACAAATCATAAATTCGGTCAGCTTTGGTCATTAGATCTTCCCACGAACTTTTCTGTAGAATCATTTAAGGAAAATGCATCGATATGGTTGATAGAAAACAATAATATTACAAATCATTTGAGAAAAATCAATTACATGTGACTAGTTAGATTGGCAAATGTTAAAAATATACATATAAAAACTTGTAATGAGCATGTTTATTTTAGACAATTTACTATATGGAATACAGACAAAAAAAAAAGAAGAAAACTCTTCCATTATAAAAAGTAGACCGAGATTGAAGCGAATTAATTTCAATAACCTATAAAACGAATTATTATATGGCAAGCGAAATAAATTGTGGAAAAAATATCCTAAGCGAGGTTTGCACCAAAAGTATTCGAAACGGCAGAAAGAATGCTAATTTTAGCCGCTTTCAGTGAAACAAATGATTCATTCAAAAAAGTAACGATGCAAATAATCTAAAATAATGCAGATCAATGTGAGGTATGTAACAAAACCTCAATGATCTTAAATGGCAATATATATATTACATAGATTTTTAGCAAAAGAGATGCACTTTCTAAAAAATTTTCATGTTATATCTTATTACATTCATTGCGTTTTCCGGATATTGTACCATACAATACAATTTTTTTTTCGGTAGTCATGAATTTTTAAAGAACCGTTGAATATAAAAAAGTCGACATTTGCTTGTCTGAAAGATGGCAGTAGATGCAAAAAAGACATCATATTATACTGTTTTGTATGTAGTCGAATTGTCTTTCCAATACAAAATGGCATTATCATTACTGACACCAATTTTATGCAGTATATATATATATATATATATATATATATATATATATATATAGTAATTATTATCATTACAATTATAATTTATATGTTGTAATGATAATAATAGTAATAATTAACATATAATCATGTTCTATATTTTACTGAGCACTTCTTATAATTTAATATATAATGTGCTCCCATTAGTACATATCATTATATCATATTAATATATATATATATATATATATATATATATATATATACACACATGGACACATACATAAATTTGTACAACTCACACATACACACATACACACACTAACATATATATATATATATATATATATATATATATATATATATGAATATACACATGCACACACACACACACAAAGCGTAATACAATTTAAGTTGTTTTTTTATTATTTAAAATTAATATATATTGCATTGCGACACGGAATTTTCTTCGTTTCTATATTTTTACTTCGTTATCAGTTAATATTAACTCATGCTTTTGATAACGATTTTCATTTGAATATAAGAAACATTACGTTTGTTTATTTATGGATGTTGGAAGACAGAAAAAAACTGAACAATTGTTTGACCTAATCCAGTCCTTCATTTCAAACCGTACAATGAGAGAGGTGTTGAAAGATCAAGCCTCGCAATACTATCACATGAATGCGGGTGTTCCTCAAGAGTCTCTTCTCGGCCCTACGCTTTTCTTTATCTATATTAACGATCTCCGTGAGGTAATAAGATCCCAAGGGGGCATATATGTTTACTCTCGTCTCGATCAAAAATCTACCGAGGCTGGAAAAGCAAACTTCGCTGCCGAGCTTGAAAAAGACCTCCAATCCGTGGTGGACTGGGAGAAGAAACTGCTCGTAAATCTTAATGCTTCCAAAAAAAGCTGCTATCTAATAACCACTACAGACAATCGTCTCTCCCGCCCATTAACAAGGATCAGGCTTCACTCTCTGAAAGCGAAACACTGCGCCTCCTCGGGTTAATTCTCACCCCAGACCTCAAGTGGAATAACTATATAAAATCCATAGCTAAATCCTCTACTATGAAAGTCGGTTCTCTGTGTAGGACCAGGAAGATTTTCCCCTCCTCAAAAAATCCTGCTCATATATGAGTCTACCATCCGCACGTGCATTGAGTATTGCTGCCATATCTGGCCCGGTGCTCCTGCTATACACTTAGGTGTCCTCGACCAAAACCAATGGAGAATCTATCGTGTGATCGATCCTGTTTTGGTAGCTAGGATACGGCCTCTTTCTCGCCGACGCAGTGAGGCTTCCCTGTGTCTTTTCTACAAATACTTTCATTGCTTCTGCTCCGATGAACTTTGCTCACTGGTACCCCCTATATACGAATTTCCTCGAGCCACAAGATTAGGAACTAGGTTCCAAAATTTTTACTCTGAAACCAATAAATTGTAAACACATATTCTACTGCAGCAGCTTTTTTTCTTGAACTTCCAGCCTGTGGAATTCTCTTCCGCATACTTTACTTTCCTGACAGTTACAATCTCCAAGAATTTAAATTTAAAGTTAATAGTCATCTCCTGTCTAACTAATTTACATCCTCTCTCTTATGCTTTTCTACATCCATCTCAATCTCATCGGTACACTCTTCCCTCTCCTACTCTCTTCCTGACACCCCCTGCAACCTCTCACTCCCCATAAAATTCATCCTCATCCACCCCGCTCTCATCAGTAATCTTTTACCTCTTCTACTCTCTTCCTGACACATCCTTGCAACCTCTCACTCTTCATAACATTCCTCCTACATAACCCCATGCACAACTGTGGCATTAAAATACCTTACTTCGGGCGACACGATTAAAAAAATTCTGATCACAATAGAGATTCACTTTAAATTAAAAATAAAGTTATATTTTTGGGCAATACTTTAATTTTTCTTTTATGGTTAATGGCAATAGTGTCAGTCGTTCTTAACTCCTAGACTGCATTGCCGATGATGAATCCAATGTTGTTACTAAATTATTTCCTAAGATTAATCTGTATCCTTTCATTTATTAAATTGAAAAGAATGAAAGAAAATGTTATATATTTCTGATCTGACAGAATTAAACCTTTGAGTGTAATTATACTGATTTGATTTTGATTCAGAAAGCATTTTAATATAGTTTTTCATAAAATTAGTAATTTTAAATTTTTTAATATCTATTTATTTATTCAAAATTTTAATTTCCCTTTTTATTATTTTTATATTATTTATTATATTATTGTTATTTTCTCATACAATTTTTAATATGATATTACAAATGTTTAATATTTGTTTAATTATTAACAATTCAAATATCTGCTTAATTATTTTCATATCTATCTACTATTATATCTATCTATCATATTATAAATCAAATAATTAGACATATGTAACTTAAATATTTTTATAAAGAATCTTTTAACCATATACTAAGAAGAATTTGCAATGTTCACATATGTCTTTAATTTTATTGCGTTCAATTAATAGATTTTATTCTCAAGAAATTTAATATTATATAGTCATTCATATATGAATATATATATGTTTTCCTTCTTTCTTTTTAGTTTTAAGAAACGATGGGATGCAGAAAAAACTAAGAGGATATTTTTGTTACAATAATGGATACATAAACAGAATTGCCCTCTAGACATGGAGATTCGATCGAATGTCAACACTGCCTTCAAGTTTGAAGGAAAAAATCATGTATTACCTAAAAAATATGAACTTTTTAAAACTTTAAAGTAGATCTCTGTTCTGATGAGTTTAATTGAACACACGCACATTTTGTGGTCTTCCTTCATCCATAAATAAAAATACTTATTTTTTCTTATATTGAAATGAAAATCATTTTCACAACAATGTGTTCACATTGCCTGATGACGAGGTAAATTCACGAAACATAGATATTTCCGTGTCGCAATATAGAGCATATTAATTTTAAATAAATAAATATAATTTTAAGTATATATATATATATATATATATATATATATATATATTCTGTTATGCGAAGCTAACCTGGCCAAGGTATCAGCAGCCATTAGTTACCCCTCCCCGCTATGTTCTGTTCTTTGAATCGGAATTCACCTAGCAGCTTAACTTGATGTTGAGTTTGGGGAAAAGCAAGAATTGAAGAATGAAATTTAATTCAAATTTCCTGTGTTATACTGTGAGTTATTTTTCGTTTTTTTTTCTTTTTTTGTATATATATATCCGTATTTTTCGCTTTTTTTTCCCCTTTTTGGAGTTCATGCTTCATTTGGACTTTAACTAAGTTAAAATTTAGTTAACTCTCCACTTTTGGAAGGTTGTGTTTTTTCGAACTTTGTGCGTGTTTTTTTTTTTTTGTTTTGTTTTTTTTAATAGGAGTAGATAGGTCACACTATCGCCCGGTCAATACTCCTCCCACCGCTATTGGACTGGAGTAGAGGCTCGCCCCTTGTTTCCTGTTTAGGATGTGGTTTCCCGTTTTCTCTACTCTCTCTTCAGACCTTGGTACTGGTGCTTCCGTGAGTTTCCTGCGATCTGGCCGGTTGGTGGCAACGGCTCATCACTGTGAGGGTACCGGGTTGGCAGTTTCCTGGTTGCTGGTAGTTAGGAGGCCTAACTCTTGCGTAGCGTCAAGATCGGCTTCTCTGATCAACAGTTGTATAATATCGGGGTTCTTGTAGTGCCATGTCGCGGATGGATAGGTGTCCCTGCAAGCGCTTCCGGTGGGCAACCACGAGGCCACACCTTGTTGCTGCCCTAGCCAGTTTCCCTCCCAGCACAGATCGTGGGTAATGACCGCCTGTATCCTCTACCCTAGGTCCCTTTCTACAAAGAGAATCATGACTAAACAAATCAGAAATGACCCTAAACCAGTTAAATCCAAACCACCTAAACCCAATAACCTCTCCTTCACTAATATCCGAGGCATTCGTACTATCTTTCCTAGTGTAGAAGCGTTCCTGCATGAAAAGTCCCCTGACATCCTCGCACTCTGCGAAACTAACCTCAACTCAGCTATTCCCTCCTCTGACCTCTTCATCCCTGGTTATCTTCCCCTTTTAAGGAAGGATTCCACTGTCCACATGCATGGGCTGGGTGTTTATGTCAGCGAACACCTCCCCATAACTAGGGTGACTTCACTCGAATCTACTGACAACCACTTCATATGTCTCCGCTTGTCTCTCCTCAGTTCGGTTAGCTACCTATTCTTCCTTTACCGTTCTCCCTCCTCTCCTGACTGCTCCCTACTAGATAGCATTGCCGGCGACATAGATAAGGCTATTTCCTATCACCAATTCGCCCACATATTTGTATTTGGAGACCTCAATGCCCATCGCTCTGAGTCGCTTGAAAACGCCGTTACTGATCCGGCGGGCATTCATGCCATGAACTTTGCTATTTCCCAATCCCTTACGCAAGTGGTGGACTTCGGGTCATTCCTCACTGCTAGATATATGTTTCACCTCTGCGCCTGACGCCTGTCAAGTCTCGCAGCTTTGCTCTCTCGGCAACTCCGACCACGCTGTAGTCTCCCTCAGTATTTCTTTCCAATCTCACTCCCCCCAGGAGCCCCCTACTTATAGAACCTCCTACCTCTACCAAAAAGCTGACTGGGATGCCTTTCGCGATTTCCTCTGCGACGTTCCTTGGGGAAAAGTTTTTGACCTATCAGTTGATGACTGTGCCTCTGAGGTCTCCTCAAGGGTGAAAGCTGGTATTGATGCCTTCATACCCACCAGGAAGTATTGCTTGAAACCTCCTTCCTCTCCGTGGTTCTCTCCGGCCTGCTCAGCCATCATTGCCCACAAGAACCATTACTTCCATCTATTCCGGAGACAGCCAACTGATCACAATAGGCGCCTGTTCACATCTGCTCGCAATGAGTGCAAGAGAACCCTAAATGACGCCAAACAGTTGTTTGCTGAGAGAATGCGACAGCACATAGCTGACCGCAAGTTCGGCTCCAAGGACTATTGGAACATTTGTAAACGAGTGCTCAACAATAGGAAACCCTCAATACCTCATTTAATCCATGGATTTGAGGTTCTCACGTCATCTGCGGACAAAGCTGAGTGCTTTCCCGCAGATTCTCATCCAACTCCACATTCGACTCGTCCGGAGTGCACCCACCCGACTTCCCTATTAGAACTGAGGCCAAACTGCACGACGTATATATTACCCCGACAGTAGTATCCAGAGTAATTTCTAAACTCGATTCCCATAAGGCGTGTGTAGACGATTGAATCCCGGTGATAGTCCTTAAGGGGTGTGCCCCTGAAATTTTCCCTGTCCTCTCTAAACTGTTTAACTAGTGACTTTCTGCTTCCTGCTTTCTTGCATGCTGGAAATTCTCCTCAGTCGTTCCTGTCTTTAAGAATTGTGGTGAACTCTCGGACCCATCCAACTATCGCCCTATCAGTCTTCTACCGATATTCGAGAAAGTATTCTAGGCTATAATCAATGCTGAAATAGTTCATCATCTCAGCGCCCACAAACTGTTCTCCGACAGGCAATATAGATTCCGCTTTGCCAGGTCCACGGCCGACCTGCTAGCAACTGTAACGGAGTACATGCTACAGGCCCTTGATGAGTCTGACGAGGCTCGCGCGGTTGCTCTGAACATCTCCAAGGCTTTCGACAGGGTTTGGCACCCTGGCCTCATATGCAAACTACGCGGTTATGGTATTACCGGTCGCCTACTTGACCTAATCCAATCTTTCTTAAATAACCGCAAAATGAATGTCGTTCTGAATGGGCGTGCCTCTTCGTCCTACAGCACGAATGCTGGTGTCCCACAGGGGTATATCCTGGACCCGACGCTCTTCTTTATTTTCATCAACGACCTCCCAGACGAGATCAAGTCCCAAGTAGGCATCTACGCAGATGACACTACAATATACTCCCGCACCAGTAAGAAACCTGTCGTGGCGGACAGACATAATCTCGCTGCTGACCTTGAGCGGGATCTACACTCTGTGGTGAACTGGGGCAAGAAGTGGCTTGTCAACTTCAATTCATCTAAGACCAAGCTGTTGTCTATCAACCATTACAGGCAACCTCTTCTGCCTCCCATAAGCATGGACCAGGCGATTCTCCCGGAGATTAATACACTACGCCTCCTCGGACTTACCCTGTCCTCAGACCTCAAATGGAACCACTATATTGATTCCGTAGCAAAATCGACTGCTAAGAAGTTTGGGTCATTATGTCGATCCAGGATGTCTTTTCCACCTGAATCCATCCTGCATATATATAAGTCACCCATCCGTCCGTGCATGGAGTACTGCTGCCATTTATGGTCAGGTGCCCCTGCCGTTTTCCTCAGTGTTCTTGACAAGCTCCAGAGGAGAGTCTGTAATGTGATAGGTACTGATCTGGCGACTCGACTGCAGCCACTTTCTCATCGTCGAAATGTGGCCTCCCTCTGTCTCTTCTATAAATACTTTCATGGCTTCTGCTAGGATGAGCTTAAGTCACTGATGCCTCCTCAACAGGTGTTTACCCGTGCAACCAGACTGGCAACTGGATCCCACCCATTCACACTCAGGTTAGCCAAATGCAGACGTCAATTCTACTCCTGCAGCTTCCTCTCTCGCACTTCCCGCCTGTGGAACTCACTCCCGTATTCTTGCTTTCCTGACGGCTACAACCTCCAGAAATTTAAATGCAAAGTTAATACTCATCTACTAACCACTGGCCTCTAGCTCTCTCCCCTCCCCTGTATAACCTTCCCTTTCTCTCCACCTATGTATCTGTCATCGCACCTGCTTTCTCAGGTTTCTATTGTTCCTTTCTAACTAGCTTGTACTCCTCACTCTTTTCTAATTAATCTTTATACATTTATGTAACCCCCTGCACATCTGTGGCGTTTCCGCCTTGCTCGGGGTGAAATGATTAAAAAAAAGTAATATATATATATAATATTAATATTCGCGCAATTCTGGTATTTCTTCTTAAGTCAGAGAAAAAATATACCACTAATTTTGTCTAAGTATAGAATAGCCGAACAAATTTTAATTTAAATTTTAACTACCAAGTAGAAAAAAAGAGAAAAAGGAATAAAAAATAATAAAGGAAGTAAGTGATTACTTGAATCATCAAAAGTGTGAATGAAAAAATCGAGAAGACATATATGTAAATTAATAATGTTACATTTTTGTGATCATTTGCAGAGATGACGATGGATAGTGGAAAAATAAATTAATGGATTCATATATTCTGACTGCTATGTTTTAATGCAAATTAAACAAATAATTTTGAAAAGCCAAAATTCCAAGACGACATTTAGTGACCCAAAGTATTAAAGTCGACCCCAAATATTTTCACCTATAAATATATGAAAATATCAACATATTAAAATGTCGTCATGTCTTTAAGGATAATGAATTGAAAAATGAAAAAGAAATTTTTAGTATATTAGTTCTAATTTTCTCACTCGATCTCTGTCTTTTTTTCTTTCTCTCTTGCAAATTTGAACTGAAAAACATTTTCGAAATATTAAAAATATTTTTCTTCCTCGAGATAAAACGTCTCAGCTAATATATGTGCATTTTGTATACGTTTTTTTGCAATATTTGTTTTTTACAACATCATATAATATCTTCTCTGTTTGGATATGTTGATCAGAACCGCTATAGTATATAAGACAACCGTGCGATATGTTGTAAAAACAGGATGTAATCTCTACCTCTGCTTTCGAAAATAAGCGTCATGCCGCAGCTTCACGAAAGAGAAAAACATAATAATCAGCCTGATTCGACAACACTCGTGCTTCCAAAATTTATTCAGACTTTAACTTCTGGGAATTCATAAACAAAGAAATTTCCGGAATTAGATTAATTTTGAAAATAACAGTTTAATCCGTTGTTTCAGCTAATCAAACCATTGTTCTTCTACGTGCGTTGTTCGTTGAGGATGTAGGCGATCATGGCTTTCCACGTCTCCGTATCCCTGGCAACTCTTAGCAAGCTTTCTTCTGTAACATCTCGCAACCCCCGTTCTGTCATTCACTTGCTCACGCCCTTCAGATATGTTATCCGCTGTTTCCTCTGTCTCTTTTTCCCTCTATCTGGCCTGTTAGTATCAGTTTCTCCAAAAACCTCCTTTCTCATTGCATCTTCCAGAATCTTCTGTTGTCTCTTTCTAATGTTCAATATTAATTTTAGTTTCGTTCCATTCTTTCTAACACCCCATGCTCCGTCCATGTTATCCACAGCCAGAAACTTAGTTTTAGTATTATTAGGAATTATTTTCGAGATAATGTTTTAGATATTCAAATATTACTAATTACCTTATTGCAATGCGGCAGAAAATTAATTTGTTCTTTTTCAACGGTAATTGCAAACACAGGAAACATCGATTGAATATTTACAAATCATTATACTTTTCAATTATCGCATCTCCACTGTTACATCATGAGATATTCACAAAATGTCACCAATCTTGTACTAATTATGTTTAACGTTGCTTAATATTTGTAAAATTTCGGACACATTTCTACATGAGGTTGCCCTAAATAGGTTTTCAATAAGAGGGTTGCATATTAGAATAAAAGAAAAATACAGGATTAAATACTTAAATTATCTTTGTAACAAATTGAAGAGTATTTTGATTAGTGTATATGTATTTTTTATAATTTTATAATATGTATACATGGATTTAATAACCGTATATATTACAGCAACTTCGCGTTAAAACACCGGTTTCCGTATGATCACCTAAGCAATGTCGAGCATTAGATAGGGTATCACTTAAGAATACAAGTTGTTATAGGCATGAATGGGCGGGTGGTGTAATGGAAAGCCGCTTGTTCCGTTACCTTATCTCTTCCATTAAATGTTATATTTGATCCATATCCTGAGACATTTGAAGTGTTAATTATTTTTAAAATTATACATTCTAATTTTTCATTGTGTATTCTGTGTATACGTACTAATTGTTTTCATTCGAATTACATATCATAATAACTCTTTCGCGAAACTTTATCTTAAATCAATCTTCTTCTAATCCTTTGAAGAGAATGTTGATTAGTGAATATGTAACTTCCTGTTTTCATATTTATATATGGATTTAATAATCGTAAATATTACGGACGCAATACGTGGAAACATAGGGTTGAAACATCGGGTTCCGTACGATCGCTGAAGTTAAGCACCGACGAAATAATTGAGTATTTAGATACGGAACCGCTTGAGAATACAAGGTTATCTTATCGGGGATGTGTTAAGAGCTCGGGTTTACTAATTGGTGTGTCAAGTTCAAATTCCAGTTGGGTTCGTTATATTCATTTATGTGCAATTAACCTCGGCTTATGCGTTGTGGTGCAATGGATAACGGCGCGAACCAAAGAAATTGAGGAGAAAATTCCAATTCCAGCAGAATTCCTTTCATTTAGCCTTGGGAGAGGTGTTAATCCATCTCTTCCCATCAGTTATCAGTTTAATAAGAGGACAGATTTGGTTCTACGGTTTTGGATGGCAACCAGTCTACCGCAGAAAGTAATGGCAACCTGCTGTGGGATAATCTTCAGCCCAGTCAGTCATGTCTCGAAAGATACATGATCATTTAAGTGTTTATCATTTATGGCACTTAACTGACGGACAGAATCGCGGGAAAGACATGAGTTAACATTTTCTTAGTAAATCTTGTATCACTAAAAACACTTATTTATTAAAAAGAAAATTACATTACATTAAATAACCTAGAAATTTTATTATGCCACTCAATCAAATGTATATATTAATAGGTATATATTCGTATTCAATGGTATATAAATGTACAGATATATTTTCGTGATAGGTATATACATTTTTTATGATTTTATTATATATGCATATGAAGGTCTTCGTACTGAATTTATTTCCTTTATATTCTTCTGTTATTTCAAACTATTGTTTTGTCGTAGCTGATTGAGATGTTATTATAAAGCCAAGCTCTGGACCATGTACTGTCAGGTCATTATCAAGTGTCCCTCAACTGCGATAACTTGTCAAGGTGATTTTCGTTCCATTTGAATTTTGGTACACTATCTAATCCAACGATTGAACTCATAACCAGTAGATAATAGTAGCTTCACACTGTTATATTCACTAAACCAGTATCCAAAAACAATATTAATTTTGTGATTCTGGAATCATTTTATAATTGTTTTTTTTTTTTATTTATTTATTTATAACATAATTTCCAGGCGCTAGAGTTAATACTGTCTCAATAATGAACATGTTACTGGAAGAAAATACGAGTTAGATGTAATAACAAAAAAATGCTCGTTGTGTAGCGGTTATAGCCAAAGATTTAATGGATATAATATAGAGTTCTTATTACAACTGAGACAGTTGTGTTGACTTTCGAATATGCGCCATTGGAATGATAAGAATATATCTCTTCTGAGATAAGATTTATATCAGGATAGACTGTTTACTGTAACTCTAATCAGCATATCTGTCGTGGAGCTGATAAACAATGTGGGTATTATAAGATGCACAGAGATGACGAAACAGAAATTCTGCGTTTAATTTATTGTTCTAAATGTCTATTTGAATTTTTTGTAACATGTGATATTTGGAAAATAATTTATGTAACAAGCACTTTAATTATTGCCACGCATAATATTATTCTACAATGACGCTCTGATTTATCAAGATAGAGAAATCATCTGACTCCAACTGATATTGATAAAATAAACATGTATAAATAAAAAAAAAGTATATGTACATAGCTACATAATGAACGACACACATGCGCACACATACACATTCACTTATATGTATTTCTGTCTGTATCTAATATGTATGTGTGTAGTGTGTGTGCTTCCCTGAGTGAGTGCGCGCTCGCTGTGTGCGTGTGTTTTCTTTTATGTGTTGTAATACATTAAATGTTTTGTAATACATTAAATATAAAAGGGAAATGATATAAATGGGTAAAATTTAAAATTTGTTTCCTGAAATTATTTACCGGCAAGTTGTCCTTCCTGTTGCGTTCAATTATGTAAAGATCAATCGTCATCAACGTATTGTCGGCTTTTCAAAAAAATTAAACACTGAACGAATAGAGCACAGAAATATAGGCACTAACACACACACACGCACGCATATAGATAGATAGATAGATAGATAGATAGATAGATACATTAGCATAGATAGATAGATAAATATTGTATAAATAATAGATAGATAGATAGATATTGTATAAATCATAGATAGATAGATAGATAGATAGATAGATAGATAGAAAAACACATTAGCATAGATAGATAGATAGATAGATAGTAGATATGAACAGTAAATATATCAAATCCTTTCAGTTCTTTCAGTATTGACACTGAATATTTACGGTGTTTTCTGCTCTATTACGCTTGCATGCATTGAAATCTATAAAGTATAAGCGGTGGCATAAATGAATTTCTCTAACACGGAAATAAGATTTTATCCTGAAAAACTGTATCAAACAATGAACACAAACGCCCCCCCCATATATATATATATATATATATATATATATATATATATATATGCTTGTGTGTGTGCGTGTTTTGTGTCTGTTCGTGTAAGTGTATGTATTTGATAAAATAATAATACAAAATGGTAGGAATCCTGCCTCAATCTGTGGTTTTTATTAAAGTGTTTTTTCAGAGACAGAGACAAAAATTGAAAGGTTTTACAAATAGGTATTATACAGTATATGTGCGTGTGTTTGTTTGTGTGTGTCGTTATGCCTATGTATGTGTTTGTGTCTGTGTGTTATAAGATAAATAAAGAAAAATCTATGAAACGTGACTCAAATTAAAATGTTTCGCTTTTATTAAAATTCACTTAGAGATCTACTTACAGATAATAAACGAAATATTGTATTAAAAATAACAGGGAGTACTTGATATATGCGTGTGTGTGAGTGTGTGATGGATCAATAATTAAAACGATGTCTAACTGTCATTGCAATCAGTATTTTCGCTTTTTAAAATTTAAACATTTAAAATAATACAAATTTGGCGGATATCAGAGCGACATATTTTATTTTCATTAGATCTCTTGGTGTGACTATGTACATGTTATTTTAATTTAAATTTGTTTTTTTTTCTTTTTAATCATATCACCCCGAGCAAGGCGGTAATGACACTGATGCGCAAGGAGCTACGTAAGACTGTAAAGATTGGAAAATAGAAGGACGGAAACCACATCCTAGACAGGGAACAAGGGATGAGCCTCTTCACCTGTTCAATAAACGTGAGTGGAGTGTGAACCGGGCTATAGTTTAGTCTATCTACTCCAATTGAAAAATGAAAAAAGAAAAAAATGAAAAACATGGAAAAGAGAAAGCCGGAAACCACATCCTAAATAGGGAACAAGGGATGAGCCTCTTCACCTGTTCAATAAACGAGGGTAGAGTGTTTACCGGGCAGATGTGTGTCCTACTTAACTGAACGTTTAATTTTCTTTTCTTTAACTTGTTATAATTTTTCTGTTGTTGGACACATTCTTTCTCTCTTTCCTTTTTTCTCTGCGACTGCTGGACACTTTCTTTCTTTCCTTTCCCTGTCCAAGGGAAACATAAGTGCTAGTTATTTAGCTTTCAAGACCCCCCATCTGTCACTTAGGTTCTAGCCAAAAAGTTGAAAAGAATGTATTTTTACCTTACTAGCAGAAAACATATTGGGTTGGGAGTTCAATATACTTTATAATATTCTTTAAAACTAATTAATTTTTGTTTGAATATCCTTTACTATGTATAAATTTATTTTTTCATGTGAGTCATGCTTAATTGAACGTTTGATTTTCTTTTCTTTAACTTGTTAGAATTTTTCTGGTTGTTAGACTCTTTTGTCCTCTCTTTCTTTTTCCTCTACAGCTGTTAATTTACTAGTAAACTTGACGACGAAAGTGACATGTATTTTCAGTAATTGATGTAATTTTCTAATTAGTTGCTCTTTTGGTACAGTACCTTTACATATGATTTAAATCTTTTGCATTTATTCAGGCAAATCCGGCCACAAATATCACAGGTAAGATCATTTGAATCACATAAATGTTGTGGAAAATTTGACTCAAAACTTCTTCGGAAACATGTGTTCAGTTTTACATTCGCAGTCAAAGAAATCTCGAAAACAACTTTTGTAAGATGAAACGTCTTCCGCTAGTTGCTATAATTATCACTGTGTACTGTTGTCTTCATGGTACAGTGATTCTTTAATATCATCATTATAAACTTTTTCAGATTATAACTGCCTCCATTCTGTTAGCAAGCTCCACATTCAAAGGCTGCTCTTCCGTAATGTCGAGGGTCATTCGAGCGTCATTTACAACACAGTCACAACCTGTCTTTCTGAATTTTTTATTTAATGCTATTGCATTGCCATCTTTCAAGAACTTTGTTATTATTGGTATTAATTCTCCAGTAGATTCTAAATATTCGCCGCCAGAGTTTTTAATGAAAACGTTCCAGCAAATTCAAACGATCGTGATGGACAACATCCACTTGACATGCATACAATGACTTGTAACACAAGAATTATCCAAATTTAACGTAGTCACTTTCGAAATTTCACTCTGTCTCCATATCTGCTCAAGCAGCTTAGCCAAAGCATCTTTGACCATTTGTATTCTCATTGCTATTTTAACGTTCTTTATGTATATTATCGTTATATACAAAAAAGAATTAACCACGCATATACATTTATTGCATGCAAACATACCTGGATCAATTTAAGACCTTCTCTCTTCAGTTGATACATCATTAGATTCTTTGAATATGTATGAGAAGGCCAAGAGAAGTATGAGATTTGCTTAAATTACCCATTAGATGTTGCATGTTATATTTATTAGCAGATACAAAATTTCTTATGAGAATTCTATCGAAATAGTGAACATTCTCCTTGTCTTAAATATATTAAATATATTTACTGAGTTATAGACGTCTATGTATATATATATATATATATATATATATATATATATATATATATATATATATATATATATAAACCACGATCAAAATCTTTGAATGACATGTAAAACGCCATTGTGAATGGACGAGAGATATAGATTGAAAGCCGGACTGCCTGTCTCCTTCGTTCCGTTCTTTACTATCAGCATTTAACCCACACTTTCAAAACATTGTGAAAACATCGAAGAAAATTAATAAGTTTTTTCTGTACATCCAAGCTTTCTGGGCCATTAAGCAATCGTACCGACTCTAACAAATGGCTCTGTCAAATCAAGAAAGACTAGATGCAAATTTATTTTCTGCTGCACGCAATAAACCTGTACTTGCCTGGCAGAAAAAGATCATATGCGGCTCTTTGATCTTTGATATGCGGCTCGGAGAAATATGTTGGCTGAGATTCTTTTTTCATCATAGTTAATATAAAAGAGGATTGTTTTTTTGCAGTGGATATCGGCTCAGAACCAGAAATTATTGAGCTGAGTTCGAATTCAATTTGAATTCGTTGTTTTCACTTAGGAGCACATACCATTGAGAAAATTTAAATTTCCCGCTTCTCTCTTTATGTATGGTTTGAATAGCAACGCAGATTGTTTTCTACCAGTCTACTGCAGAATATAATGACAAACTACTGTGGGAAAATGTTCAATCAGAGAGTTATATCACCTTCGAGACATGAATGACCACGCGTGTAACACGTATATAACTTAACTGACTGATTGTATATAAAATGTAAGTAAGAAAATCTTCAAGCTTTACAATCATTTACTGGATATGAATTCAGATCACACTTGATTAAAACGTAAGTTTAAATGTTAATGCGTATGCAACAAAATCGAATGTGTATATTTTGGTCTTTTCAAATTTTGTCTCATGTAACTCTTAAACACTTGATCTTTATAGTATGTGGCTCTTTCATTAAGCAAATTTAGATGCTGCTGCTATGTGTAGAAAATTGACATTTTTGAAATGTATATTTTGGTTCTTGATGCAAGATTTTAGCAATATGTTATAAGAATAGATCAAACATTAAACAAAATAAGTTACCAACGACATACACGCTACTGTGGTTACAATATATTTCTCTAACTTCAGTAATCTGTTTGAAAATAAATAGAATTAATTCCTCACGTTATTTGTCAGAAATATAATGTTTTCCCCAGGAAACTTGTCACAAAATATGGAAAGACTTAGAGACTATTTCTCCAGCATCCATTGTACCACAGTGTGTAAAGCATCCAGCATACGTGACTCTCAACTATTCAGATAGTTTTCAGTATAGCTTCTGCTTCTGAATGTGAGGGGCAAGCAAAGAAAAGTATTCCTGAGAAGACCTGTTAGAAATACCACTAATAAAATCTTCATCCTCCGTTGAATAAAGAAACAACGTTTCACCCAAAGTTTTGTACGAAATTTTTAATATATTAATGGAGTTACAGGTAAGTGTATCCCTGTATTTTTACGAATTATTTTCTCTAGATAGGACAGTTGGCTATATAACGTGTTGAAACATTTATATGTGTTGATCTTTGTGTTTGATTACCATTTGTCCTTGATAAAAAAACAAATATTCTCGTTTTTTTCATATCCTTTATCTCAGTAATTAATTTTTTTTCATGAAGTGACAGGTTATATCGTAATGAAAATGCGAAATATTCTCGATTTCTTTAAAAATTCTCATCAATGTCGGTATCATTTTCATATGACCAATCTTCGTGTTTCCTCTCTCGAAATCTAAATTCAAAACTCTTATGTCATAAAGATATTTTTCTAAAAAGTGGTTAACTTTTTACATGCAGCTTTGTCTAATTGATCCTCAAGTTCTATAGACATATGCTTAAATATCGAAAAAGATAATAGAATTGTGAAACGCATTTATAGTTTAATATGAATAATTACTCTACCACCTATCTGTAATGCTTATAAAACAAATACACACACACACACACACACACACACACACACATATATATATATATATATATATATATATATATATATATATATGAGTGTGCGTGTTTCCTTTATTATGAGCATGAAAAGAATTTCTTATTTTGTCATCAAAATTGTTAAAATGTAAATTGCTATGGATGATGTAATCATATTCACATAAAGAAAAAATGTATAAATCATAGATGTATTGAATATAACATCCCGAGAAAAATGTTCGCTTCAAATTAAAAGCAAATATGATATATAATGTGATATATAAGTATTTTTTCTGGGCCCATGAATGCTTTACAAAGTAAGAAATATTCCTACAAAATCAAAACTTGTTCGCTTCTCTTTTTACTGAAAGTGACATTCTCTATGAGAATGGATCGATATCGATATGAACAGGAAATTATGTTCATCCTTGTTTTAAATACCGAGAAAATGAAATCCTTTCAGAGAAAAACGATGTAAGTTAAATATGGTAAAAATACACACACACACACACACACACACACACACACACACACACACACACACACACATATATATATATATATATATATATATATATATATATAAAAAGAATGAAAGAAAGGGAACTAATACAAGATACGTTTTTAATACAATTAAAAAGGTTCAGAGTTATAGGAAAAGCCACAAGATGGAAATGGCTGGAAGCAAATATAAATTAATCTGATTTCTCATATTCTAGAATGTTTATATATGTGGGTAGATAACCTATATGTTTAATGTGATTTTACTGAATATAAAAAAAGTCACAATTCTCTCTCCCTCTAATTGAAAACGAGTTTAGAATGCATTTTTGAAAAAAAGATTGAAATATATATAACGCTACAAAATTTCTACAATCCTATAAAGGAAAAAATGTGTTTGAGAACATAAAGAAAACTTCCATTCAAAAGAAAAATATATTATCATTAGTTATTTCCAAATTATGCTTTTCTAATATAACTTTGTCAACTGAATACTGAAGTATTTCTGTGAGGATTATGGTGCAATATATGGGATGTATTAGAATTCTAAATTAGCTCTGTATTTTTCTGTGTGATGGACACACCAGAAACACATCTATTACGGGTGAAACGATGCAATCATCTCTCTCTCTACTGTCTATATTTCTACTACAAATGTTATGAAGAGCTACATTCCTTAGCTTCAAATGTTAAGGACATCACACGAAGTCATTGCTTACAAGTTACATAGGAGCAAATCCTCCTTATTCCGATTGTATTCCACTCAGGTGAGAAAGAACCATTCTGAAAATTTCTGCACAAAACACGCTCATTTTTAGTATAGACATTCGTGACAATGCTTGTACAATGATTAAAACATTATTCTCATCAAATCTCGGGTCTATTGTTATTCCCTTTCAATGATCCCTTTCAGGAACACTCTTATTTGAGTAGCTATTCTAATATGTATTGGTTTAACAATAGCAACATATGAATCGTTAGTAATAAATTAATATACTACCCCTGCAAGTATTAAATAATAATAATACAGAAATATATCGACAAACATATGTTAAGAAAAGGGCGTATTTATGTTCACAGGGGAGTAGATAATTCGTTAGAAGATGTAAACAAATCATATATATAAAAACAAATGGATTTTGTCAAAAACCATTGCGTTGTGGTGCACAGGGTTTTAGCACAGAACTATAAATCGGGGAGTTCAGTTCGAATTCTAGTTGATTTTCTTGCATTCACTTATGCTCAGATTATTTCGGGAAAGGTATTAATTCGTATCTTCCCTCCAGTTATGGCTTAAATAACACAACAGCTTGGTGTCTATAGTTTTGGTTGGCAACCAATCGACCGCAGGATGTAATGACAACCTACTGAGAGATAATTTTCTGGCCAGTCAGTTATGTCTCTTTGATGTCATGTTCGCCGAAGCGTATATCACGAATGGCACTTAAACGACAGATTGAAACAAAGGATATATGCTCAAATCAACATTTTTCTAACAAGATATAATAATATTTGTGCAGAAACGTGAATTTTAAAAAAACTTCATTATGTTTAGGACAAGGGAAAATGTCAAATAATTACAAATATTCACAAGATAATTATAAGGTTCGTGTGTGCCTTTGTCAGTCGGTAGCATGATAATACGAAGGTAAATTAAATGTAGATGATTAAAAGATCCAAAATATCTTTCAAGCGATTTCATCTGATTTTGATTTTTTGTGATAGATTTATCCCGATGAACGAATGAAAAAAACGCAAGCAAGACTGCGGATATTGCTGAAATTGTGTAAGGGAGATATTATCATTTTAAACTAGCTTGCAATATATAGGTATATACTGTTACAAACATTTATAAGAAATAATAAGAACAACTACTAAAACAGTAAAAACAAAAACAACAACAGAAACAACAACAACAACAACAACAACAACAATAAAAATTATAATAATAATAACAATAATAATAATAATAATAATAATAATAATAATAATAATAATAATAATCACCCAGCACTGGACGCAGAAACAGAATACATCAAAGTTCAATTAAATTAAATCATTTTCACTTTAAAAAAATTGAAGAATAGTGTCAGTCATACTGGGTGCAGTTGTAATGATAAAAATAGAGGCACAACACAAAGGTTGAAAAATCAATGGAATCTCAACCTAATAAAAATAAAAACTAAATTATCTTTATATGTAAGAAAAGAAGGATACATATAGACATACTCAAAATAAGCACACAGGCATAAACAAATATGTGGCCATAAAAGCACACAATAATAACCCACAAACAAAAATATAATGCGAAATAAAATAAAAATAAGAGAAAAAAAAAGAATGGGAATAGGAAAGGCACAGATTATATGCTTAGACTCCCAAATAAATAGCTATCTAAAAGTTCTTTGAAAATGAATTATTTTTCACATATTTTGTAATAATATAAAAGAAATTAAAATTTGAGAAAATGTTCACAACAGAAAACATTTTACAGAAATCAGAAAAGAGTTTTATAAAAAATATAACTAAATACAAAAGAGTAATATAGTAAAAAAAATACAGTCACAAGTGCCTCACATCAGTTATTCGCAACCGTTTTAAGGATAAACATTATGCATAGTTGAAAGTGTGTTTTTAATTTCATGTTCAATTTTTTGTTGCAGCTATTGCTGAATGCAGATATAGTTTCATTCAGATTTATATGAGTGTCTTTTGCATCCAAAGTTTAATTTAAATGCTGCATTGTAGACCTTAATAGTCTCGAGGTTATGCTTTATTTGGCGTAATTTTGGGAGTTATTCTATTTTCCTCTATTGCTATATTTTGTATCTGACTTATATGGCTCTTGATTTCTTCCTTGGCTTCTTGTATAATGTTCTTGTCTTCTGCAAAAATTTATGTTCAATATGTTTTGAACTCGTTTTATTGCCGTTTTTTAACTGACTCAGATCACATCTTTCCAACACTTCTAATCTTTCAGCATTATCTTCACAGGGATTTGTGTGTATCTCTGTTTCTACATTATGACCTGTGGCTTGTTTGATGTTACTACTTTTTATTTCTCATTCCGGTTCCCTTTCATGTTGTGTTGAATTGTTTTGTAATGATAATAAATAATATTTTTTTAAGAAAATAATAATAAAACATAAAAAATTATTAGAAAATATAAAATCAATAAAGTAAAGGATTAGATTCGCAATAGAGAGATGAATAACAACTGAAAATTATTGGTAAAGAAAACATAACAATCATAGAAAACAGGTAATATATGTTACTGTACAGATATATAAAAATCACTTAATTTCTTTGGTTTAAGTCCTGGATATTACAACAAAATCTAATTATTTTTATCTAATCTTATGTTACATTTACTTTCAAAGCTAATATGAGTTTGTGATTCAGCAACCATCATCCATTCGATCAGTGGAGAGAGTTCTATATCTTTTTATTTCCAAAAATATTTAGATAGAGCTGTTTGAGAATGAAGGCTGGGACTAGAGACGGTAATTTATCATTATAAAATATGTGCTTCAAATGTTTGCAAGAAATTCAAATATATACTTGTCCCTCTTTATCATATTCCTTAGGAAAAATAAGTAGCTTGGTATATTATATTTTCAGGTGAATATACATCCAACTTGACAATTATTGTTAATTATACAATTAAAGCGGGGATTTATATTTGCTGATTATTATAAATATTTTATACTTTTTTTTAATTTTTAAGAATTAATTTTATTAAAACTATTGCTTGTACAAGTATAATTTTGAAGAATTTTCAATTTAAAATCTTAATTATTGGGTTGCTTAAATTAAAATATTTATCGCTCAATTTCAGTAAATATTGACCAATATTCATTTTAACATCTAGCAAGAAGTGGGTTTGAACCACAAAAATCTTATTTTCCTATTTTTAGAACTGTAACACCAGTTCCATTTATATTGAATGATTACTGTTTAAAGCTACTTTTTGAGAGAAATAATATAAGAGATTTTAATATCATGAAATATTTTGCTAGTGGAAGATAATTTATTTATCGTAGGTTTAACTGTACTGGGGATTTCTTTTATCATTCAGAGGGGATAGTTAGAATTTATATATATATATATATATATATATATATATATATATATATATATATAAACAAAGATTATTACACGCAGAATAGATACAAAGTTTAAACAAGACAGACGTCATAATTTTCCCAACCCGAGGAACCTTTGAACTTGTCAGGGTTTACGTTGGCTTTATTACAAAGGGTCAAAAGTAGGGGACAAAAAACAATGGAAAACTTACAATACTGGGGGAAGATGTTTAAAAATAAACTTTATTCAATAAATTCAATAAATATTAAAATGTAAGTGAGTGTAAACATATAATTCCACAAGAGTGAAATAAATAAAGAATGTTACAGTCACAATCCCTCCAGAAAATGTAAGGAGCATAGAAAACGTTCTTTCTGCCTGCATCGGCTAAGCTGCTAGAGATTAAGGCAAATAGCCTCTAAAACAAGAAGTTAGTATGCCGTTCGAGCACTGTGCAATACAGTGAACCAATTGTCTTGTTATGAAGAGGCACATGCCTGACTGTCCAGCAGGTAATATCCGATTGCTGAATCCAGAACAACTTGTGTTGTTCTTGATGGTCTGATAGGGCTACCCGAAAGTCTATTACTGGGGACGTTTTGTGCAACCCGCATCTCCAACCTCAGATTAGTTAGTCATATATATTCCGCATCGCAGCGGCATTTAAATCAATAAACAACAGAATTTCTTCGAAAATAAGACAACCTATCTTTACTCTAGTACGAAACACCCACCGAAATTTTATCAGTTACAGTTTAACATTTTTTCCAAGCCATGGCAATTTCAAATACAATTTCAAATATGGTTTATATATATATATATATATATATATATATATATATATATATATATTGAATAGTTTAAATGCGAAGTCATTTGCCATCTTCTATCTCTTTATTTAATCCTTTCTACTACGCTTCTTTTTAGACGGTTTTTCTCTCCCTGTACACTAGCGATCGTCCCGCCTTGCTTGCGGCGAAATTATAAATCCTAAACAGAAATCTATTGTGCAGTCATGTGTGTTTGGCTGTGAATACCGAGTTGAATTCACAAACAGAATATCAGCCATAATACTGCTGTCATATCAGATCAGGCTCCCCTGCTGTTTGTCTCAGTGTCCTCGACAGGCTCCAAAGAGAATCTGTAATGTGATTGGTTTCGACCGGGCAGCTCGATTCCGACTACATGCTCTTTAGCAGGATGTGGCTTCCCTCTGTCTTTTTTATAAATATTTTTATGGCTTATTTTCTGAGGAACTTAAGTCTCTAGTGCCCCCTCCATAAGAATTTCCTCGGTCAACCCCACTGGCAACAAGGTCACACCATTTTATTGTGAGATCAATCAAATACGAGCGACAATTCTTCTCCGTCTGCTTTTTTTTCTCGCGCTTCCTACCTCTTGAAATCCTGTCATATACTTGCTTCCTGAGAGTCACAACTTTCAGGAATTTAAATGCAAAGAAAATTTCCATCTCCTATCCACTTAACTTTAGCTCTTTCTACATCACTCCTTGTATCTTGTTATTTTCCTTTCACCCTAACGTCGCAGCTGTCATCACTCTTGCCCTTTCTTTTTCACCACATAATGATCAAATAACAACAGATAGATTATGACTTCTTATTAATATGGAAATCCCTGCAGACTGTAAAATGTTTTACAGAATAAATTGAAAATAAACGCCAAAATGGTGAATGGCTACTTTCAATGGAATTATCTAACACAACATTCTTTTTTCACTCTATCTTTTGACCTCTCTCGACTACCCTGAGAAAGAAGAGATTAAAGGGGAATACAAAATTAGAAATTATTATCAGAGAGAAAAATAATTTAAGAAATGTAAAGTTAGACAACGTAATTTTTATGGTAGATAGATAGACATAGAGATAATTAAATGTGAATATACTAAGATACGTATATAGTGAAAATACTAAGATAATATCAATACTAAAATAGATAGATAGATAAATTTTAAGAAATAATAAGATACAATGTAAGTATAGTAAGATAGCTAATGAGAGCTATTTTTAAAATGTCAGAAAAAGTGTTCAATTGAAGTTTAAATGAGTGTTCAAAAGACATAATTCTCTAGTCATATAAGACTACCAAGTCATTTTCATTTACCCTGATATGTGTGTTGGGGTATTCACCGTCACCGAGTAATATTAGCTTTGACATTAACATATCACAAAAAAAGACCCGGGCTTAAGTTGCTCAACTTCTATAAATCAGCCAATCGGGGAAAAGAAAAATCTACCTTAAAAACAGTTCTATTTCTTTTTATTTAAACACATAGGCATGTCAGTTTGTTGTTTTTTGTTCAAAACAATAACACACTCATTTATGTATTATTTCTGCATAAGTATACGCATAAAGACGAATATAAAAATGAAGCAGAGCAAAGAACAATTATCGAAACATATATGCTATGAATTTTCATACCCATATTTTGTACACACATTAAGGTATAAACCTCCGTAAATATGTGTGTGAGTGCGTATGTGTGTGTGTGTGTGTGTGTGTGCTTTTGTGCACGCGTGTACTGACGTAAACTACTGGCATATAATCTGTATATTTTATGCTTTTTATTTAGTTAACCTGTTGTAAAATAACCAAGTTTTCCGTAGATCCTGCAAGTTTAGTCTGTATTTCCTACTGAACATTAATTTTTGACCTCTCGCTAATGTCTAAATCTAACAGACAATAATGACGTCAGTGCCAGAGTCGCCAAGCCTTTTGTCATGACAGCTGATAAATAGTGTTTTTCTTTTCCTCTATTTTTTGTTACATGGTCTGTCTCTCTATTCTGTTACATGACATCTACTATAAGCAGTAAAGTAACTAAAAAAAAGGAACGTATTTCTCTAAAAAGCTTTCTCTAAATAATCTGTTAATAATGGAATATGAGCGAGTATATAAGGTAATAATAGTAACAATACTTCTACTAATATTAACAATTTTTTGTAAAATTTTCAAATATTGATCCTTCCTGGGCCTTTATTTAATCCCAAATTGTGAGCATCATATTTTGAATGAAATGACTTTCTTAAGAATTTATTGTGAATTAAATGAAGAGACTTGATGAGTGCATCATCGACTGTCAGCTGTCGAATTTGATAGTTTTAAATAGTGTGCTACAGGAGAATAATTACATTTTCTTTCTTTTCCGATTCTTAAATCGGAGTTGAAATTCTGATCTAGTAAAAACGATATAATTAACTTTGTCGCAGCAAATTAGATAAACAATTTTACAAATATCACAAGTAAGGGGAGGATGTAATTTAAAATCTGTGACTAAAGAATACCAGATTTATATGCCTCTATATCCATATAACAATGTACCTTCAATTTTGGCATTGTGATTTATTGCATAAGTAATTATATCATGGATTGAACATGTGAGCAATGATGAGGTTTTAGAAAAGATGGAAAATAAAAGAAAATTAATGCTGAACATCAAGAATAGACAGTTATTTTTTTCCGGAACATTCAATGAGAGAGGAGTGCTTGGAGTAAATTATACTAACAGGCCAAATAAAGGGAAAAAGAAAGGGAAAAGCAGCTGATAACAGATTTAAAAGGCCTGATAAGGTAGATAACAGAACGTGAGTTGTGTGGTGTAAAAGGAGAAAGCGTGCTAAGATCAACCAGGGTTAGAGAGACATGGAAAGCCATGATCGCTTACGTCCAGAAAAAAAAAAAACTGGGCACAAAGAATAAGAAGGAAAAATTATCTTGAAGAGCACCCAATTATTTCATATTAGAAAATTATGTGTAGATATTGAAAATTATCGGCTCATCCCAAGGGAAAATATATCGGGGATTATGTGTCAGAAATTGAGATTCTGAACTCAAACTGACATTGTGTTTTCTTTTATGTTTGGGGACGATAAGTTTAAAAAGTTATTTTACTAGAAACAGAAAAAATAACTGTGACGCTTTTGCTGCATGCTTCACTGTTACTATTCATTTTTTTCCGTCTTCTTTTGTTCGTTTTCCGTCAATGGCCTTTTGCACCATACCTAAATCTACACATTGTCTTTCATAATCTACACGAATATCGTGAATAACTGTCAGACATCCGACTTGACTCCGCTCTGTCCGTGTTATGCTTGTGAATGACTAAAGTCACCAGTGTCGCTTAGTTAACTGTAACAACATTCGTTAAGAAGTTAAAAAGTAACAACTTTTATTTGTAGTACTATAATTGTTTTAGATCATGGATAATTAAATAGAATATATTTGAAAAAGTTTCCATGTATAAGCAATTATTGAACTGGTGTTTGAAGTTATTGCTAAACCGGTCAGACACTTTCATCTCTATAAATAACGAAGATGATCGAGTTATTTAAAAAATGGGGTTGATAATAGGTCCTCATCATGATCATCAGGCAGGGAGAGTGTCGTCTTACTCGCATTAAGATCAATTCGATTTTAATTATGCTCTTTCGTCGACCACGTTTTTAAGTTTTTAAATTCTACTAACACTGCGTTGAGTGGCTAACAAATAATAGTGCTTTAACAATAGTCTTGTGTCATACCCATTAAAGGCGTGAGAAAAAAGTGCCAGACAATCCAGTAGGATTCATAGTCTAACCAAATAATGGTCCTGTGTTGCAAGTATCAGAGGCGGAGAGAAGAGACTCCATCCCAGGTTCCCTCTTATTGGCGGAGTAATCAAAATTTTGACCTTCTATATCTCATATTTAATAAAAGAATTGTTCAATGGTATGTATTCCATGATCTGGAAACGCATTCTTTTTGACGTGATTATCACATGTGTCATAGTCACCTCCATTTGACAGTGTATCCTATCCCAGATTAAAACAGACCTTTCCTGTAAAGATTTTCTTTTGGTCAATTATTTATATGAATAATTACTTTATCAAATGAAAACAAAAATTAAGTTCAACAGACATAAGAACGTAACTATATTTAATGGTCAGTCCCAACGAGGTTGGAAATTTGACTTCTCACCCTATACTGCAAAATGAATCTCGCCCTAGAATTCATGTCTCATTGTTAAAACATGAAAATATTTTCCTTCAGTAGAAATAAAAATGAGATTGCCAGTCAAAATTTGACACTAGGCCTAGTGTCATATAAGATTGTAAATATAAGAGTTTACCACAAATTTTTGTGGAATAATTTATAGTTCACCGTATATATTTGCCGTCAGCAATTTGTTCAGTGCTATTGCTTTTATATCAGCTATACAACATAGACGTAATAATCAGCTTTCTTCTTATTGTTTTCACATATATTTTGCTTCTATACATGTCTAAAATCTAACTCAACATTCAACAATATATTATAGTATATGACTTAACTCTTCAGGTTTTAGCGATCAATACGTTCTGAATTTATATCAGTTTTAGCTCGAATCAGGTTATATCAAATTTCTATCACTTCCAGTCCAATATTCATTCATTTATTTCTTTATTAGAAGTTGGTCAGATACGTTACCTGATGATTTAACTTATCAGACATTGTTTTAATAATTCAAGTAGCTATCACTACTTGTATTTTCTCTTTAAGGTAAACGTAATTATAACAGTTTCTATATACAGTCACGAAAGAGTCAGTACTACTTTTTCTTGAAATTTATGAATTACAACAAACAAGAGTTAGATTGATAAGTTTCTGTTGTTTTAGGTTTTACCATTTTATTTTTTCGTAATATTTTGCTTAAGGAAGAAACACAAAAACTCTGCACGACTGAATATTATTTGTATAAAAAAGGTCTATATTCTAGAATATATAAGTAAATATATTTTGTACTCGATTCACATCAAACAAGCCGGTAACACAACTGATGTATAGGGGGGCTATATAAGAGAGTAAAAGGTTAAGCATGAGGAGAACTAACAGAAAGATGAGCCAGTTCCAGGATATGTCAGAGAGACGGCAAGAGAAAAATGGGAATACAGGTGTGATGACATTTGCGAATGTAGAGTGAGAAAGAAAAGGAGAAAATACACGGGGTGAAGTGGAAAAGAGGTGTGAAGTACTGGAGTGATGTGGATAAGAGATGGGAATTGATGTTTCATTTAAATTCCTGGAGTTGTAGCTTTCAGGAAAGCATTATACGGAAGTCCACATTTGGGAAGTTCTAGAAAAGAAGCTGATGGAGTAGAACTGTCGGCTGCATTAGGTGAATTTTACAGAAAAAGTGTGGGACCTTGTTAACAGTCTGGTTTCTCGAGTATATTCTTTGTAGGAAGCACCAGTAACCTAAGTACTTCAGAGCAGAAGTCATGAAAATATTTGTAGAAAAGCAAAAGTGGCTGGGATCGAGCTGCTATGTCTAGACTGATCACATAACTTTTTTTTTTTTTGCAGCCCTGAGATGAACAACAGGGACGCCTGCCCAAATATTACAACGATATTTTATGCACTGTCAGATTGTTGATTTTTATATGTGCAAGAAATATTCAGGCGGAAAAAAATTACTGGCCCGACAGAGTGACCCAATCTTCCTAGCAGTGGATTTAAATATTCATTCAATGTATTGGTTCCAATGAGGTCAGAAGAGATGTTGAGGTCGAGGAGGCGCAGTGTATTGCTTTCAAGGAGACTCGCTTGATCCATGCTAATGTTGCGCAGGAGATATTCTCTGTAATGGTTGACAGATAGCAGCTTCATTTTGGTAGCATTGAAATTTACAAGCCATTTCTTTCCAATATATGTAGGAGGTTCTTCTCTAGATCAGCAGCAAGGTTATGTTTTTCGGCTCTTCCAGATTTCATACTGATGCGGTAATAAATGGTGCTATCGTCTGCGTAGGTGCCTACTTGGGATTTGATCACGTCAGGGAGTTCATTTGCGAAGATATGAAAGACAGAGCCCTGAGGGACGCCATCGTTTGTGTTGTATGATGAAGAGACTTGCTCGGGCAAGACGACATTCATTGTGCTATTTGATAGGAAAGATTGATCAAATCAAGCAATCGTCCAGTGACACAGTAACAACGTATCTTGTGTAAAAAGCCGGTGTGCCAAATCCTACCAAATGCTTTGGAGATGTCCTGGCAACAGCTCGAGCTTCGCCGGATTTATCGAAGTGCTTGATATATGTACGCAGTGATAGTGGTTAGTATATTGGCAGTAGGCCGGGCAAAGCGGATGCCATACTGTCTGTTTGAGAATAGTTTATGTGCACTAAGATGTCTAACTATTTTAGCATTCATAATACTCTCGAACGCTTTTCACAAATATTGGTAGGAGACATACAGGACGATAGTTAGATGGGTCCAATGGTTTTCCTGGGTTTTTAAATACAGCAACTACAGAAGGGAACTTCCAGCAGGCAGGAAATCAGAAAGCAGAGAGGCAGTAACTGTAGAGTCTAGAGGAGACAGAAGAGAGTTCAGAGGCTCAATTCTTCAAGACAACGACCGGGATTTCGTCGTCTCCGCTCGGATTATAAGGTTCAAATTTTGAAATTATCTCAGATATCTGGAGGGGCTATATGAACATCTCTCAGTTGAACCTCCGTTCTAAGTGGGGATATCGAGTGCGGATACTCTAGCTGAGTCAAATGTGTAGTTTCAAGAAAATCTGGGAGCAATGACTCTTCCGTAGATTCAGTGAGGTCCTCAAATTTACTGATTAAGGGAGGGATGATGTGTTTCTGTGTTTCAGCACACGTTTGAAGAGTCGCCAATATTTTTTGGAGCTAAACTTGCGAGTAGCTATGTGTTGCCTAATTCTCTCGCAAACAGCAACTCAGCCTTATTCAAGATCCTCTTACGCTCATTAAGAGTTAGAGGCAAATAGGCCTCTATTATTGTCTGATTCGTGTCTTACAAATAGTCATAAGTAGGAGGGAGAGAACCAGTGGGAGGAATTAGGTTTAAAAAAGAACTTCCTCATTGGTATGAATGCATCGATGCCATCTTTCACCAGGAAGAGAACTCTATGGCGCATTTTTCAACAGGGCGGCTAAAAAGATTTTCCCAACATATGTGGTGTAGGAATCGCGAAAAGCATTCCATTCTGTTCTTTGATGGCAGCAGGAATTTCTATCGGTAGGAGGCTTCAGTTGGGAGTGAGAGTGGAGAGAGATAGTGGCATGTTCAGAGGGCAAACCTGCGAGGCTTGGCAGGAGTCAGGGAGAGAGTTGAAGAATAGATCTAGTAGTGCAGCGTGTCTCAAAAAGATACTGAGGAAGCGCTTGGGGAATTCAACCACTTGCGTAAGAGAAAGGGAAATAGCAAAGTCCATGGCGTTAATGCCAACAAAAAAAGTAGTACAATTGTCTTGCCGCTTGTCATGGTAGACGTTAAAATCTCCGAACAGAAATATGTTGGTGAATTGGTGGGAGGAAGTAGCATTATCTATATTATCAGAGATACTGTCTTACAAGGAACAGTCGGGAGAGAAAGGGGTAAGATAGCGAAAGAAAAGATAGCTAACCGAGTTGAGAAGTGAAAGACGGCGACACATGTATGGGTATTCAGGGGATTCGAGAAACGACATTCTAGTTAGAGTAAACTACAAGCCCATGCATATGTACAGAGGAATCCTTTCTCTAAGTGAGGAAGTTAGCTAGGAATTGATAGGTCACAGGAGGGAATTAAGGATTGGAGGATAATTTCGCAAAACGCTAGGATGTTAGGGTACAAAATAGCTGGTACAGACAACATTGTAATAGAGCTGCTGATAACCCTGGAAGAATTCGACATAGAGAAAATTACAGAAATAATAAATAAAAGATCAGACGACCTATGCAAGTCGATTTTCAAAACACTTCGAATGAATCCAGGTGCAAACGAGTACGAAAGACACCGAAATACCATCTTAATGAGTCATATCACAAAACTGATCCACCAAATCCTGATGACTAGAGCAAGAACCAGAATCAAGCCAAAGACAGGACAAGAACAGTGCGGGTTCGCTAAAGACACTGGGACAACGGACACCATTTTTAGGATTAGGATGTTCTTCGAAACGGCAATAAAAATGAAGCAGGACTTATACCTATATTTATCGATTATGCAAAGGCGTTCGACAAAATACGCCACAAAGAATTGATGAAGCCTCGACATATTTTGGAAAGACATAAGAGTAATTATAAAACTCTACTGGCAGCAAACTGCCTGCATGCAGAGAGGTTACGAAGTTAGGAGATATAGAAAAAGGCTTGAGACAAAGATGCGTCTTTTCACCGAATCTATTCAACTTGTACAGCGAGACTATTTTGAGGACTCTATTTGTCATCCAAGTATTTGTAATTGGAGGCCACATATTGAATAACATTAGGTACGCAGATGACACAGAGCTGACTGCAGACACGGAAAAGTAATAACAAGACCTCCTGCAGAATTTAGCCAAGAAGAGTGACAAAAAACGACTGCACATAAACTGCAAGAAAAGCGAATGCATGGTCATCAGCAAAAAGAGCAGACCAAACTGACAAAATCAGGTGGAGGATACTAAAATCAAGCATGTAAAAAAAAATTAAATACATGGAAAGGTTTTAACGGAAGACTGAAAGTTCAACACAGAGATTGAAAGGTAAATTGGCATGGTGAAGGACACGTTACAGAAGCTGGGTAAACTAATAAGAGACAGAAACAAAGAAGCGAGTACTAAGATGCTATGTCATGTCAGTTCTTCAATATGACAGTGAATGCTGGATGATATCATCAAGGATGAAGGGAAAAACTCGAAGCAACTGAAATGTTGTTCTACAGAAAGATGCTGCGGATATAATAGACCGAGCGAGTGAGCAATGATAAGGTGTCGGAAAGAATGGAAACAAGAATGAAATTAATATTAAGCATCAGTAAGAGACAATTAAATTTCCTGGGATCTGCAATGAGGAAAGAGCTCTTGGTGAACCTGATTCTAACAGGCCAGATAGAGTGAAAGAAAGAGAGAGAAAAACAGAGGGCTTGAGCAGGTGGATAACAGAATGAGGACTGCGAAAGGTTAAAGGAGAAAGTGTGCTAAGAGACACCAGGGATTGAGAGACGTGGAAGGCCATGATCGCCTACGTCCTGAAAGAATAATGCACATAGAAGAAGAAAAATGTCCAAAAGCAAGAGAAATATCTTAAATTTAAAACAACAAAGAAACCGTGTGCCGGTAAATGTTCAAATTATGAATAACAGACATTAAAATGCATTAAAACCAATTACGTTTAAAATCAGCATAGATGAAATCTGGCAACGGTTTAGTCTGGACACAACCGAAGTTGTGCGGTTTTAGAAAAAGGAGAGAAAATATAAAGAAAATGTTCTCTCATGCCAAAATTGAGACTGTCAGTAAGTATATCTCTAAAACTCATTTGTAATTTAAGAAATTAAATAAGATTTAATTTTCCATGAAGGCACGGTGGAGCAAATGGAGGCAAGTGAATATTGTATAGCTGCTCAAGTTGAGGAATTAAAAAGCCGAGTTCGAAATCGTGTAGTGTCGCTAAATTCACTTAAGTGTACTTTGGAATGATATCAGTTCATTTCCGTTCTCCTTCTTCAGTTATGTCTGAGTAGAACAGTTTGGTTTATATGGCCTTGTGCGACTAGAAGTCTAGTTGAAGAATTAAACAATCTCCAAATATTGCTTTAATTGCTTTAGCAAACTGTAATTGGTCTAGCCTTGTTAGTACGCTTACAAAACTGAAGACTTGGTATATCAGGGTGTGATTTGTTAAACGTCTTGAAACTTGATTTGGATTAAGAATCCATATGCATCACACTTTTATTTGTGCTTGTTTAACATTTTTCTGATTCATTAAAGCTCTAAAAGCTTGACTTTATGAATCCAAGCGCAGTCCACGATTAGCATCAAGGTCTAGTCATTTACATCTAAATTGGCTAAATGCAACCGTAAGTTCTATGCTAACAAATTCTTCAGGCTTGTAGAACTCACATCCTGCTTTCTAGTTCCCAGTCAACAATGATTTTTAACTCTTGATTCTAGTGTCAATCTTTATCTACGGTATTCTTTCTTCATTTACTTTTAGTTTTTTCGTTATTTAATAATGTTTCTCCTTTTTTCCTATCATGTCGCACTCAGTAACCCTTTTTGACTTAGTGATTTTATTGCTTTGTTCGGTGTAAAATGATTGTATAAGAGAAAATAAAACAGTGATTTGTTGATGTAAAATATATGACAAAAATCATAAGAAAAAGGCTATCAGAGAAAAGTGTAACTATGATTGTACTGATTGCTAAACAGATTACTCTTATGAGCCCAAATAAACATAATTTGATTCAGGCATAAACAAGCACATTAATTAAAAATGAACACAAACCTTTCTTGGCGTGGCATGGTTTGATGATACCAATTATTATATTGTAACTCTATGCGGTATTGAGACAATGTATATATTTTGTAATCATTTCGCCCTACGCAAGGCAAGACAATCACTTGTGTGTAGGGGATTATAGTGACAGAAAACACATGAGATATGGTAGAAAGAATATGACATGGATGGGATTCAAGGAGATAGAAGATGGCATTTGACTTTGTATTCAAAATTTAGGAAATATTATCTATAAGGAAAGCAAGAAAACGGAAGAGAGTTCCACAAACGAGAAGTGCGAGAAAAGGAACTTATTATTTATTGTATCTTCTCTCTTTCTTTTTTACGTCGAAACTATTAATAAAACAATTAAATTTACTTATATTAAATTAACAACTAAATTAAACTAGTGTATATGATTGTGTAACAAAATTGAAAAGTTTTATTTTTAATATATGAAACTATTTAATTGTGTGGTTGCAGTAGTTACTTTAAATTGTTCAATTTTTTTTAGATTCCATTGAAGGATCTGTTATGCATTAATATCACACATCTCATACTGTGATTCTGTATTTGAATTTAAGTAATATGTATTGATGGGTTGCCAATATAGATAGTAATTTAGATTTTCATAAGATTGCTTATATCGACCCTAACTTTGTTCATACACACATTGCAAATTAATTGAAACAAAACGAATAATGTATTCCTCGGGTCTTTTATATTTTTTCTGATCACATATACGTCGTCTCTTCTCTTTAATTTTTATATTTCGACCGCATATTTCTTAACGTTTTGAGCTGTTGGATTCAATTTGTTTAGTCGATTAACAGTTTGAAGGGTGACACCACCGATATCTGCGATCATTCTGTAAGAATTGCTAGTGTATTTTTGCAGCGACACAATTTTCTTACCTTTCCTTGGAGCAAAATTCGTGGCAGAAAATGTTCATAGGACAACTAATCGACAATCTAGAAAATAGTGTCTGGACTAAATAAATATATGACGCAATCGCAGAAGTCGGAATATTTTTATAGGCCAAACAAATTTAAACATAAAACCCGAATATAGATTCATATTGCTTCACAACACGGCAAATTACTTAACCTGAGGAAAAATTCAAATCAATTACACCCTGTCACTCTAGTTAATATAAAACGTACGGTACATTGAAAGAAGGAAACTAAAGCAGTTGTTTCAATTAATTTGCACAAGGGTGTAGCTATTAAGCAGGATTAATCCAAGCTTAGGAAATATCTAAAATATATAAAATTAGTTCATGTCTGCGTTATATGAAATTGATTTTAAAAATTCAACTTCGTGATCTTTATTTAAAAGAATATTTTGATTATTGTAAGGTAAATATTCCATACAGAAACATTATTACATCACAGAAAATTATTAACAAAGTTATATAATTTACAAATCATTGAACTTTGAATACAGTCACGTGTATGAAATAAGTAATAAGCTAAGCGATTGATGAATGTTCGTTAAATTAAACGCCAAGTTTATCACGAAACTGAAATTAAATCTGTTGTTAACTAGTTCAATTAATATAATTTATTTTAACCCATCCATAAACTAAACTGCTGATAACAACTTCCAAGAGATTAAATTATTGTTTTTCCCGAACATGACGTGGAACAACTATATTAGATCAATTGCTAAGTGTGTTGCTAAGAAATTGTATTCAATTATTTACCGAATTCATAATGCACGTTTATATATCTACCAATCGCCAGCGCATTGAATAGTGCAGCCACATCTAGACTGCATCTCCTGAGAGATATCATGAGATTATTGAGAAAATCCATAGAAATGTCTTTAAAATTCTTGGTAGTGACGGTAGTGAATGCTGGACAATATCATCGAAAATGAGGACAAAACTGGAAGCGGCCGAAATGTGGTTCTACAGAAGGATGCGACGGATATCGTGTATTGAGCAACGACAAGGTGTTAGAAAGAATGGCAACAAAAAGGAAATTGATGCTGAGCATCAGGAAGAGACAACTGAAGTTCCTGGGACATGCAATGAGGAAGGAGAGCCTGGAGAACCTGATACTGACTGGTCAGATAGAAGGAAGGAGAGACAGAAGAAGGCAGCGGATAACATATTTGCAGGGCCTGATCAGGTGGATGACGGAACGGAGTTTGCCAGGAGCAACAGGAGCAAACATACTAAGAGCCACAAGGGATATGGAGACGTGGAGAGCCATGATCGCCTACGTCCTGAAGGGACAGGGCACATAGAAGAAGAAGAAGTGACCCGGTATCCCTACTTCTGTAATTTGTCCACTGCTTTAACGTAGTTGCTCTGAATATTTATTATTATTATTATTTCACTGCAATTCTTCTAATGAGCTTTCATAATTGCAACATTGGCGTCATAAACTCAAGCTTGGTAATAGAATAACAAACAAGTCTGATTATTTTATGGTTGAATATAGTTAGATATAACCGTATGTTCTATTCTAATATTTTTTCTCTCGCACATTTCACTCCTTGAAATTTCAGCTAATTTCTTGTTAATCTCTTAAATAACGTATTCAAAAATATGAATGCAATATCAAATTTCATCTTCTGTCTCCTTGAATCTGGTTATTTATTTTCTATTTTCTTTACCAACATTATCGTATTTTCTTTCATTCCCATTAATCTCTTGCATCTTAGTGGCCTTATCACCTTTTCTAAGTTGTGATGATTTGAAAAATCTCTGCGGTTAATTCCATGTTGAAATTGTTAGAAATAATTTTATTTTTATCTTTTTTTTAACTATGAAATACTGTCAGTCTTGTGATTACAAGTAGAAATGTCTTTTTTCAGTTTGAGGTCTTAATTAAAGTTTCAAATAAAGCATAAAATTACCGAGTTCCACTTCGTCACGCAGTGCAACTAATAAGCCTATTTCTCATTATTGGTGACAGTGGATGATAGAAAGATCCTGCCAGATACAATTGAAAGAGACACTGAAAGAATATAATTATTATCCTTAACAATATCAATAAATGTCTGATTTGCAACGAATATTAAATCATGGCGCTGAGTCACCCCTTCATATTTTCGGTAATCAACTCATGTTATTCCTCATAAATCCTAATAATATCCTATGATCGTTTCACAGACAACCATCCTAGCCGCTCAGAAGGGATACACGAGTAAAATAATACCTGCATCGATAGTTTTGAATACAGAAAACGATATATTGCGCGGAATTTAAAGTAAAATAATAAAAACAATTACATCGAATCCTTATGAAGCCAATCAGTGACAGAAAAGCTGCTCATGCCAAAATGAAATACAAGTGTTCAATATATTTCTTTCTTTTTTTGTTTTGATATCAGGCTTAAGGACATTAATTAATAAAACCACATGCACCCGAAACCACTCAATTCAAATAAAGAGGCAATGATGGAAATATTCAAATAATAAAATTATGATGAAGTACAATAGTGTATATAATGAGATATAACGCACAGCGACAATAACAGCAGAATACGCTAAAAAAAATTCATTTTCTATCTGAGCTCTAAACGAAACAGAACAAATATTAATAAAGAAAGAGTTCATCTGGATCAGTCAAATAAATCCCTTTTAAATACGTAATTCGATTTGATTCGTGAAAAATTACATTCCTCCTGGATTCGCTTGGAAAGGGCCGATGCTAATTATGATTGAATGAGATAAGGGCAGCAAGGCCGAAAATTCCGCTTTAATTTCGGCTTTTATTGCTTAGTTCATTTTTCCCATTTTTTCTGAGAGTTTTTATTTTTTTCTCTCCATTTTCTTCACCGTACAACCATTGAATTTGGCATCATATTTTATCACCCTTATTTGTTTTTTTTTAAATTTCATAATTTTCTATATTTTACTTTTTAAACCATTTGATATGCTTTTGTTTTTCTTGTTCATTTTATTTAATTTTAAGAAATATATTTTATTTTAACTTCCTTGTGTTGATATCTAGCAAACATTATTCAGTAGAGTTAAATCTCAAAAGAAATGTTCATGAAGTGATTTTAAATGTTTCGCTCATATTCGCAAGGATGCTGAGTATACCATAGATTAGACACGTAAAAAGATTTAGAGAAAACGGAAGGAAAATGAACAACTACATTGAATAATGGGTGCTTATGTGGTGTAATGGTTAACAGTCATGTCTTGCTAGAGTATAGTGATTTCGATCCTCACTGGACGATCCATGTTTTTTGAATTGTGCTACATTTACTCGAAAGTTAGGAAATCTAGCATAAGGAGACGTTTTCAATTTCTTTGTAAGATTATAAGGAATGTGAAGATGGAAATTTTGACGACAACACAATAATGAAAGAAAGGGACAGCGGAAAGCAACGCATAGACTACTTAACGAACTTGTTTGTATTGTTAGCAGAACGGAGAATAAGTTATATACAGCAAAAATAAAAACTTTACTAAGGAAATGAAGTTTTGGACAGTCAAGATTAATTACGTCTTTAAGGAACACATAACACTGAATATTTTATGTCATTCAAATGTCAAAATCTGAAAGCTTTACTTTAGCTTGGATTTTTAACTCTGAAAGCTAGCAGTATTTAAATGTATATTATCAAATAATAAAGCGTGTCGTATTGAATAGTTTCAAAGTTCAAGGGCGATAGATAAAAAAATAAAAACAAGCAAAACACCTCTCATCACTTAGTGTGTTAATGAATTTTCATTTCCGTTAATTATCAATGAGGATCTCAGCCAAACATCAAGTTAAAATTTTCACTCTCATATTCTGAAAGAAACAGAGTATTTGTTATTATTTCTCAAATAATGAAAAAAATAATAATGTCTCTCTTTTGATTGAGATCTATTTTTCTTCTTTCTGTGATGACGGTCTGAATGATGGTCTGAATTTATATATATACATACATACACACACACACAGCTGATTGAGCACTCTGGATGAATGGTAGACTTTGAAAAACAGTAGCTACTCTGGCGTGTACGCATCACTAATTCAGTAAAATGAGTTAGAGCACTCTAGCTATTGGGCGCGTAAAATGATAATATATGCGCAAAAAGTCTGCCTTCTCCCACCGAACGCCCATAGCCCAGAAGTAGAATCGCCGACTAACGCCAATTCGGTCGGGTTTCAATCCTAGGTTAAAAAGTAATCGGAGTCTAATCGTACTGATTAGCTGTGACACAGCAAAACAGTCTGCGGATGATAATATTTATATATATATTATCCGTTGAATTTTTTGTCCACTGTTTGTTGTCGTGGATGAGAACTTATTTTCTAGAGTTCAGACCAAATATAAGAAAAGAGGCTTTCCATTCCTATCTACACCGCTGGTGAGACATTGAAGTTTCAATGTCGAAACAAATGTACTATTTGTAGTGGATATATAAAACACATTATGTACATGTTCTAAAATATAATTTATAACATATATATATATATATATATATATATATATATATATATATATATATATTCATCCGCAGACAGATCTGTTTTGCTGAACTTTTACCCAGAATTAATACCCGACCTAATTGGCGTCAGTCGGCGATTTAACCTCTGATATATGGGCAGTCGTAGAAGAAAGCAGACTTTTAGCGATTGATGTATCATAGAGTGCACTAATTCATTACTGTTTTCCAAAGCCTACGATTTTTCCAAAGTGATCAATCAGGGTGTGGAAGCGTAAATAATCATCCGAGGACAAATCTGTTTCGCAGTATCACAGCCCATCAGTATGGTTAGAAATCCGATTGCTTTTAGCTAGAATTGAAACCTGCCCGAATTGGCGTCAGTCTGCAATTCTACCTCTGAGGTATGGGCGCTCGTTAGACTTTTAGCTTATCATTAGTCAATCCTTATTCACTCAGATATATATATATATATATATATATATATATATATATATATATATATATATATATATATATATATATATATATTGGACCTTATGTTTGTGTTTGTATGTTAACCTATATATTATGTCCTGATCGCGCTTAGTCGATAATATCTTTTGATCTAATTGTTGAAATGAATTCTCAAGATATCTAGGCTATGTAAAATTGATCTCGGGACTGATTCGAGGTTAATAGGGGACATCAAAAAAAATGAATGACAATTCTGCGAAAATATGTTGGTATATTTAGTTTGCTATGAAGCACAATATTATTTTGTGTGCAAACAAACAGGAGTGCGAATGAGTAAAAATTTGCCCTCTGAGGACACTGCTGTTCGTTGGAGATTAAATTATTTTGTGGACATTATGATCGATATTGCAAACTAAAAAATATTCTTGGAGATAATTGGCACTTGGGAACAAAATCGCAAGTATAGAATTAAAGAAAAATATTGACAACTCAGAATGCCAATGAAGCCCCGTTAACTCATTTACGTGTCGTGACCTTTGAAGACGTGGATAATCAACGCTCTCTACAATGTTTTAGAGTTTAAAACACTTTGTAATATTGTTTTTCTTTTACTTTCCTCACATCTTTTTCTACAATTCACTGATACAATATAGCTATGTACTTTTTCTCAATGTTTCTTTTAACCCTCTTTCTTTCAATATGCACTGTGGTTATAGAATTCTCAAAATATTTTCTACAACATTAAGCCCCCTTAATGATTAAATATTCTTTTCGGTTTCTACTTCTAATTTCGTTTCCCTTTCCTTAATATTTCTTATTTGCTTAGATTTTTTATCTATGCCATTCGAAGCAAGAATTTTGGCACAAGTTTTCACTTCCTAGTAAGACAAATTTGTCTTACATAAATTAATATAAAGAAAATGTGTTGTGACATCACATTTCAAAAATCCATTTTACTTCTGACTAAAACTTCTGTTTTTCGATACTCATTTTAGCTTTCAAAATGAAGCATACAAGATACAAATAATGGATGAAATGAAGAAGTTAAAATATGATTACAATTTGTCATTGATTTTAAAGTTGCTAAACTTAAACTTAAATGTTTAAGAAGTTTTGGAAGTAAAACAATGAATTCAACCTATAAAAACTGCCAATAGCACAGTGTGTTAGCGTTTCTAGCTGCGAAAATTATACCAGCAAAAAATAAATTTAAAGGCGCTACAACAAATTCCGGGGAATTTTCAGGTGTATAAAATATTTCAGACAGTGACGTCAGACTTTTAGTTCAAGGTGCCGGGATTCGTTTGGCCTTTCATCATGAAATCGTCTGAATTTATGGTAAGATTCGTGAACTCATTCATGAATATACATTATAAACTATGACAATTAAGACAAAACGCGCTCGAAAATAAATGTTTTACTGTCTGTTTTTAACCATATTAATGTTTTGCAAAAAAAAAAAGGACAAAGAAGAACCAGCAGCATTGTCACCTCTGAGCTAGTGACTCGACTTAAGTTGCATAGATTTGACACCCTGTGTATTTTCTATGTATATATATTTTCATTGAAGCTGTTCGGACGAGATCTTCAATATGGTACGCAGTCTTTATGAATTTAGGAACAAATCTAGACTGATGTCAAGTTCACATCCATTTACAGATGACTTTGATAGAAATAAAGGTAAATTATGTGCTAAAATTTATTTTCGTCACAATTCACATTTGAAATTTAAATCAATGTCAAATGTCTATCTACCGTTCTCCTGATTAGACTTGAACTTATATTTCCAATTTTTAGTAATATGTTTCTGTATTTATGTTTTCTACACAATGTAGTCCCTTGTGTTTTAGTGGCTTTACTTCCTTGCAAAAATGAAATGTTTATATATATATATATATATATATATATATATATATATGTATGTATGTATTCGTTGAACAGCTATTTCAGCAAGAAATCTCACGGTTCATCAGTGACGATCCAAACTAAAATTTATTAATTCAGATATGTTACAAATTCAGAAACCGGATGGAGCATATAAAAATATTCTTACAAAGAAAGTTTAAAAAGTAGTGGATTGAAAATGTTCAAGATTGAAAAAATTAATTTAAGATTGAAAAAAAAAATGTGAATTTGTCATCCAGACATTAAAAAAAGGCAGAGACCGTGATTCATGGCTCGATATTAGAAAAATAATTTGATTACGTCTTTATTAAAGAATAAAGAGTCGCAATCTAACCGTGTCCACAAAGAAGTGATGGGGTAAAGTAAACAATTTGACGGGGATAAGGAAAAAGAAAGGACCAATGGGGTAGACGGGGGAACGTTAACAAAGAAATAAGACAAGGAGTGCAGCAACGTTCTCAAACTAGCACAGAAATCTTTCCAAAAATATTTTGTGTTTGTTCATTTCAATCAAATTATTTTCTGTAGCTTCATGTATCGGCCTGTAGGTTAGAAATACATATCAGTTTTCAAATTACTCTTAAGATAAAATATATTTAATTTTCAGTATTTTATGAAATTTAATTCATATTTTAAATTAGAAAGAATATACACATCTACTTAGGCGTTGTGGTGCAGTGGATAGAAGCTAGGAGCCGTGTTCGAGTTTTAGCTGAGTTTTTTGCTTTCCCTTACGCGCAAATATCCTAGGAAAGTTATTAATCCGTATAGTCACCCTTCAGCTATGTGTTAATAATATGATAGAATGGGTTTTATAGCCTTAGTTGGCAACCAGTCCACAACAGAATATAATGACAAACTACTGATGGATAATCCTCTACACAAACAGTCATGTTCCTTTCGAGACATGATCGTCCGATCGTGTGTCATATATGACACTTAACTGACAGATATTTAAGCAGTTTAAATACGTCTGTAAATTATACTTATCCCAGAAAAAAAATTACATTATGGAAACAATATTGTGCGGGAATGCTATTTGTGCCTATGTAGAAAAAAAGTGTTTTCACGCAACAATTGTTGCGGACACTAATTTGATTTCGAGAATTATAAATAACACAAAACAGTATCTTAAACAAACGGCAATGTAAGTATAAACCAAAATATTCAATATCAATAAAAAAAGAACCTATTTAAGCTCTTTTTACATACATTTAAACTCGGGTATGTTTTCGTGTGTATGACTTTTTGTGTAGAGGTCCGACAGAAAAGTAAGTCATTGAAAGTGAAGTGAACGTTCTTTAGTAGATGACACTTTATTCAACGTGCGACGATATTTTATATCCGGAGTTGTCAAACGATGAAAAAGAATGAGTGAGAATATAATTGCTTATTTACAGGCTTCAGGGGAGTGCCCTAGCGACAGTTTTAGCAAAGTCACGTGGGATGAAACACAAAACTCTCCGAACGCATATATTGTACTTAAAACAATTGTTAATACTGCAAAAATATTTTTTAAAAATCTTTAAATCACTGTAAAGTATTTATTCCAATTATTTATATTATTATATACCATTTATATACAGTTTTCTGTAATCATTTATCGAAGTGAATTTCAATAATAGCATTCATTCAGGCTTTAGGAAATATATTATCCAATCCTTCTTCATCCATTGTTTATCAGCCATAGTTTTTCTTGAATATTTAAAATAAGATATTTCACGATTATAATCTTCATTTCCTTTTACGATTTTCTCTTTCTCTTTCTACCCGGAAATATTTTACAAATATCCTATCCCTATCTTCATAAAACTTTACCGTTTTTCGTTCGATTTTATAAATGGCACATTCCATTTTAAAAAGCTTATCCTTTATTAAATCTTATTTTTCCTTTCTTTCTTTCAAAATCTTATCCTTCTTCTCTAATTTTGTTTTTTACATACAGTTCTTGTATTATTTCATGCTTGTAAATGAGAGGTTCGATCTCTACACCCTACCCTTTTCTCTCTCGCTCTCTTTATCTTCCTCTGTATTGATATTTCCTTATTTTATTGTACTTATCCAATTAAATCTTTTCACAATCTAAAAGTTTTCTTTCCCATTTTCTACTCTTCAATCTTTTCAAGTTTTCCAAATATTCCTTCATTTTATGCAACGCTGGCTCGCACTTCTGACAGCAAGTATCGATTTTTAATGAAAGAAGGCCTGCCTATAAATTGATTCGTTTAATCTCTGCCCCATAAGCACATTATCCCGTTGATTTGCGCTCCAACTATCTTAAACATTCCATCCCGAACATATTTCATTTCCTTTTAACCTCACATCATTTTCATCCCCAATACTCAAATTTCATTTGTATGCTTCACCTCACCACATTTTCCCTTATTTTCACTGAAAGAAAAAACAGTTTTCATCCAATTTTCCTTTTCTTTCCACACGTCGCTCTTCATCATTTCTGACCTAATTGTAATTATTATAATTAATATATATATATATATCAAAACTATCCTTTCCTTCTTAATCACAATCTTTACTCATTACATATTTTCCATAAAAGAATGCAAATAATAACGCATATGATTATTAATCATAAGAAGTATTTTATTATGTATTTAATCTTCTACACTAGATTATATACCTGCTAAAGTAGGGACCTTCTCTAATAATTCAAAATCTAAAGCGCAAAATGATTTTAAAAAGAGAAAAAAATTATTTCAGCTTTTATTTTAATTTTGATTTTAAGTTAATAGATAAAAAGTAATATTTCCAACAAACAAAAAACGTTGCTGCATTTAAAAATGTAATAAGTTCATTGGAATGTGTTCATTCTTGCTTTGCTTTTGCTAAAATCGCTGATTAGCATAATTTAAGCCATCTTTCAACGTACTACTATTCTCTTTATTAAAACGTCTTCCAAAGAATGTTATTTTCTGAAACTTTATTTGAGATATATTAGCTGATTTTTAAAAAAAATATTAGTAAAATTATTATGATACCAAACACATATTATTTACTTTTAGTTTCAAATTTTGCAGAAACTAATTTTGAACTCGTCATTAGCTGTGTATTCAACCGTGGTGTAGGTGATTTCGGAAACGTTATCTCTAAAATATAATTGAAGAAAAGGACTTGAGCTCATTTTTATATTATTTTAATTATTAAGTAATTTTAATTGTTAGGAAAATATTTTCCGAAATCTAATTTAAATTTATCAAATTTTAGAATATTTTCTTTAATTCAGCTATAGTTATCGCTTTGAATTTCTGATTGGATCGTGAATGGTCACCCGTCCTTACCGAAACTATAGGTTTACGCATATACAATATCAATTCAAAATTATTTTTAAAGCATTGCTGTTTGTTGATTTGCACTAGGCATTTTCACTGATAATGATTAAATATAATTTCAGTTTATAATGATATCATCTAAAGTGCTGAAATAATAACATAATTTTCAAATATTTCAAACCTATTTCTTTTTCCTAATTAAACTTTAAAAATTTGAAACAATTCTTGTTAAAATTCATTCATCATCGAAAAATGTGTTTTTCTTGAGATAATAATATCCATAATATATCTAATTAAAAGCTCAAATAAAAACTTTTCTGATAAATTAATATTAGTTTTTATTGCATTTTTATTTTATGTATCAAATTTAAGAATATGTTTCTATATGACAAAAAGAAATTGAGGATTTAAATTCGTTAAGATGTTCTGCTCTCGGTGTTTATATGAAGATCCCTAAAATCTTGAGTTCACGAAATTTAATAATATCAAGTAAACAGGTTAAACGGATAAAAAATGAAATAAATATTAAAAAATTAAAACATTCGAAAAAATAAATTTTAAAAATATATGGATTTGCGAATAAGTAATGAAAATTTCATCAAAATCCGAAAATTATCTGATTTTCAGACGTAACATTCGAAAACGTTTTAAACTCGCAAAACAGACGCTTAAATTACCAATAAAATTTTTGGCACACCTGATAATGTTAGACAGGCAAGGCTTTTAAACAAAATTTCGAACCCGCTACAAAGGGTTAAGAAATAAAATAAAATAATGAGAAAAAAACATACTTTTTCTTTCTTCTCAAAAGTAGCATAAGCACTTTAACGATAATAAAATGATTTTATAAATAGTCATATCATTTTTTATCATGGTAAGATTTTTCAAAAATTCTTAGAATCAAAAAATATTTTCTAGCATTAAATAACCTACAAAATGTTGATAAGCCGTATAAAATGAACCAGTCAATCAAACATGTATTCATGGTAATCTAAGAAAACAAAAAAATATCAGGCAATTTATTAAATTACAGTATGAAGTAATTTTGTAATTATTGTGTGAATAAAATCACAATATACAACACTCGGTTTACGCTAGATACTAGGCGTTTCAAATATACGAAAATGTATGTTTGTTTTAATATATTGCGCAGTATTTGACAAATAGAATTAAGGTGAAATTAAATCCGACTAACAGAAATTAAACAAATTATAGAAATGTTATTTTTAATACATCTTAAAACCTTTAAAACTGGAAAATTTCTGCCTCTATTAGAATAAACTATAGGTTTGCGAAATAATGTTCACTCCATGAATTCTAAGAATAACAGGAACAGACCATGTATAAATAGGTAGAGCTATGTAGAACTGAGGCTTTAAGAGAAGTCATTCCATCATTCAGAAATTGACAGCTAAAATTTCTAGGACATATAACAATTAGAGGGATTGTTTAAGGCAAGAGAACCACAAGAAACATTGCGTAAATTATTGGGTTTTCCGGAGGTTCAAGCCAATTTCTTAGGGAAATCGAAATACAAAATAAAAAGATGCCATTAAACATTTATTCAACTAAATATGAACTCGTTTGTAGCACAGTCATTCTCCATACAAAAGGCAACTTAAAGGTTTTCTCCTTCCAGGATTTTACAGGTTTCTCAGGAAAGAATTCATTAGGATGTTTTTATGTCATCGAAAGAATTCAAAATTTTACAATTAAGATTAATTTGCAAAACCTGAACTAATGAAATTCCAAAGAACCAATATCTGGTGAATATGGCGGCCGAGTTAATACATCCCAGCCAAGTTGCAACAATTTTTGCCAGTCACCAAAGGAACATGAGATCTGGTATTAATCTGATGTAAAACACCATTCCCGTTCTCTAATTCTAGGCGTTCTTTTGAATTACTGCCTTAAGTATGTTTTGTTACGAGCATTACATTTTTAGAATCAACTGACTTAGTTACTTTTCAGACGCTCATAGTAGTGCATTTCTTTCCAATCAGACAAGAATATATTTCTTAATAAGAAGAACTGATTTAGAGAGGCTAAAGTCATCTCATGTCACTTATCCCAGGAAATTTCAGCTGAACATTGACGTAACCTATTCTTTTCTCAGTACCCATCACATATTGCTTAAAAAGCCTGCATCTTCATTATGTTCATACAGCGAATCAAAGTTAGAAACACGATCCAAAATATTATTTTCTCTTTGATCATTTGTTATCCAAATATCGTACAGGCTTGATTACTTCTGTATTCACGTCACGCTCATGGATAGTAAATGTCGACAGATTTAGTGTTTCTGCCAATTCCCGGCCATGTTTAATGCACTTGATTCTCAATTAATATACTGATTTGGTCGTCATCTGTCGTGAAGTTTAGCCTGACTATTCTTTATCAATAAGGCTACATTCCCCTACTATAAACTTCTTAGCAACATCCGCACAGTTGTCTTAGCCAAGACACCTTCACCGACACAGCACATAGTTTTTGTTGCTTGCGACGCATTATTGCTTGTGCAGTAAAAACAAAACGTACAAATTTTCTAGCATGCACTTTATATACTTTCATTTCCCAATTGCAAATTTGATACGAATTAAGTAATTTTAAACTTTATTTCTCAAGAGATAGTGTGATGTGTGATCTACTTGGAAATGTAAGCATAATATATATTGACGAGTTCTAAAGTGTTAAAAAATTAACGACTAAAAATCGGCCTGTACCTTCCGGACAACACAATGCATGAATTGATTTGAAAGCATTTACAGAAGAAAGACAAAATATATTTGTTTTCTAAGTGTAAAAAAAATAAATAAAATGAATTTCAAATGATCACTAATCGCCCCCGTACCTTATGTGTGAATCTTAATAAAACATTATCTTTGACATGATGATTCATGAAGTTTCACACATACAGTATTAGACAGAAAAAGAACATGCAAAATTACAGATTACCAAGTTTGCAAATATGAATAAATCGAAGGAATAAGTAATATCATTGGAAAGACGACTAAGTTATCATTGTTATTATCAGTTATTATCATTGTTATCATTGTTATCATTGTTATTATCAGTTATTATCATTGTTATCATTGTTATTATCAGTTATTATTATCATTGTTATTATCAGTTATTATCAGGAATAAGTATTATCATTGGAAAGACGACTAAGTTATCATTGTTATTAGCAGTTATTATCATTGTTATTAGCAGTTATTATCATTGTTATCATTGTTATTATCAGAGTTTATCATTGTTATCATTGTTATTATCAGTTATTATTATCATTGTTATTATCAGTTATTATCAGGAATAAGTATTATCATTGGAAAGACGACTAAGTTACTAAGACAATATTAACGATACTTTTCATAATATACGTTTCAGAAATCGGTTATCTATTGCTTACACGTATCGGATTTGAAACTGAGTTGTTAATTTTATTCGCCAAACATTTTTTATAGTTTACTTTTATCTGCCAAAAGTGTCTTCAATCTACTTTGTTGTATGCGCTAAAAATAGAAAGTACATTTCTTTCTATGTAAAATCATATTGGCAACACATTTTAAAATTTTGAAATCATATAGATATTTAGAGATTAGGACTGAAACATAGAATTTTGCTCAACTTCAGATATGAACATTTCTGATTACATAGTGCGCCTTTCTCATCATTCTACGAATAAACATTTAGATACGAATAAGATATTATTTCATATAGATATACATCTTTACGTTAGTACAAATCTGTGACAAAATATATACACTTATATTTTACATTTTACATCATATATACATTGCATTTTAATAAGTTAAATTAAGTATCGCATATGACCAATCTGAGCAGAAAAATTGTAGTTAGACGAGTGTTTTAAGTCAATCACACATATGTTTCCTATCTTCTTAATAAAAACATTGCCTTTGAAATACTGTTTTCAATTCTAAATCGAATACTAACAAGGCGTCACCGATAGTAAAGAAGCAAATACCGCATCTAGCAAGCCAGTTAATATACTCTAGTTCTGCTTAAAAAGAAACTACTTATAAGTAGACGTTTCAGTTGGTTGTTCTCTCATTCATTAATTGTTACCATATGATTAGTTCTTTTTTACTTCTAAAATTATCAGCAGGGTTTCAGCAAATACTTTTCGCATTGTTTAAATATCTTTATGTTTTCTTATCGACATGAGAAAACATAATGACATTTTCATCATTATGAAATTGTAAGAAAGTATGGTCAAGTCACGCTGTAGTGATGTCTGGCAAATGCATGTAAGGAATCGAAGAGCCAAGTTCGAATTAATATCAAGTTGTTTGCATTTATTTACGTGCTAATATACTATGGAGAGGTATGAGATCATTTCTTCCCACAGAAAAATAATAGTACAGACAAGACAATATAAATTCTTGTATGTCTTTGAAAGGAACAAATCTGAAATCTACTGCCATACGGGTTCAATATCTGAAAGGATTCACAGGGTAACCCAAACATCCAGGAAAGAAAAGGAACAGGAAATATATTGCTCAATGTTTCTTGGAATGCCACCTTGTACCACAATTGTGAGAATGAGGGAAATAGTGAACTGAATAAAATGAATTAAATAACAACATTAATATTTGCATTAGATTAGGTTTTCCATTCTTTTTAACAAAATAATAATTATCATATTAAACAATAATTTTTATATTTGTTGATATTTATGTACACATTTAATATGAACTTAGAAAAAAAAAACTAAAATATTCATAAAGGCCGATAAACCTGGAAATATATATATGCTGTTTCCTAAAGGAAACGGGAAAAAAGTAATGAAGGAAGTCACTAAATGTCAAAACTTTTCTTGAGTAAACCAACTTGTTCGTGTATATATATATATATATATATATATATATATATATATATATATATGTCAACATTCCCTGTGGACAGAGAAGAATCCAAAGGAGTATCCTTTACATATAATGGTAGGATAAACCCCTACGAGAGTTCTAAGCATATATGCATATAAATACATATAGAGCAAATATAAGACAGACCCGTTATTTCATGGTAATTCGAAAGTATTTCCGAATTACCATGAAATAACGCGGCTATCTTAATCTTTCTTATATATATATATATATATATATATATATATATATATATATATACAAAAATCTAGAATTGAGCCACCACCTACCGCGTTTTAACGTGAACGGTTCTTCAGAGCAATCCGCGGTAGGTAGTGGCTCAATTGTAGATTTTTGTATTGTATTCTCCTCTACTTTCGTATTTTCGTATCGAGCATTTTGCTGTTTCATTTTGGGTTTTTTTCTTTCAGACGAGCACTAGACGTATTGTTCTTGTGAGCTGTTTGTTTCTTTTTTCTACCCCTTTATTTAAACCACGAGATAGTCCTCGCCGGGTTATAAGTCGGTTTATATTATTGTTAGAATTATTTTAGGATATCTAGTCTGTTATTATTAGTGTTGACTTACTGTGATTAAGTTCATTACTATATATATATATATATATATATATATATATATATATATATATATATATATATATATATATACGCCATTTACCGTATGCTATTCCAACTGATTTGCTATTAAGGTGAATAAAAAATTTACAAACATTTTTGGTGGGACATCAGTTTTATCTAACGTGGACACACCTCTCACTTTGTAATACATGTAGGCTTCTAATAATTGAAGTTAAGCAATATTTCGCATGATCAGTACCTACAAGGCTGAACGTTAGGATACGTGTTTGATGTAATGTATAACGGCTTGGAATGGAAAGTCGAAGAGCCGATTCCAATTTACAGTCTTATTTAAGCACTCACTTACACGCAAATATTCTTGGTATGGCATGTATCTAGTTCTTTTCTACTTTATATTGGTTAAATATAAATGTGTACATGAAAATCATTATAATCTTCAATATCTAAAGAATTATTCATTGAAATTAAGCCAACAGTTTGGTTTTAAATAATCTTCAAAAGGTTCAAAAGCCTTAAGAACTGATTAAATCAAAAATATGTGGCCTGCCTCAATATAGGATTAAGAAAAATTACCTGGGATGGAATTATTTATCAGGTATTAATGTATAGCAGGATCGATATTACATCATGTTTCAACAATTTTTTCTAACAAAATATTCTTGTTACTTAGTCATTTGTATAGCTTCTTAAAGACATTCATTGCTATTACAATGCGCCCTCGGATATTGGTTTTATATATTCTGTAGTCCCTTGCATTCAATATATTACTGATTTCTAGACTGAAAACCAGTGAAAACGTACAGCTTTGTGGACATTTACACGAAAGTTTCATGCATTAGAAACTGATAATAAATAAAATAAAACGTGATTTTGTTAGTTAATCTTATCCAGAAAGTTCCGGTTCAAATTGGAAATATCATTTCAAGGCGATGAACCAGCAGTAGTACTAACTGACTCAATCAGTATAACAGTGGGCAGAGGTAACTTGAAAAGAAATCCTAACAATACCAGATTCTCAACTGATTTTATAATCCGAGCCAATCTAAAAACGAATGAATCTGAATTAGAATTCCTAAGAATTAAATCAGACAGAAAACGGCGAAAATCCTTATTTCACACCCTACTAAAATGAAATTTACATTTTTAAAATGTGTAAAAATATCAGTTGATACAAGGAAGACAGGCGAAATATTTTGGGAAGGAAACTGGTATACATTGCGGTATATGTTCGATACGAAATTAAAAAAAGACAAACATAATATGCCGATAATAGATAAAACATATGTATTGATTTAAAATTTATTTACAGCCACAAACCTATATTTCGTATTTCATGAGCAATAATTTAGTACTGTGAGTTAGAGATCGATTTATAATTTGTATATATGAAAACGAATTTATTTTAGAAATTATTTATTTTTAATGCAACATCTATCTATCTATCTATCTATCTATCTATCTATCTATCTAATTATATATATATATATACCCATATATATATATATATATATCCATCTATTTATATATATATAGCTATATATATATATATCTTTCTATATATATATATATATATACAGATATATATATATATGTAGATATATATATGTAGATATATATAGATATATACATATATATATATATATATATATAGATAGATAGATAGATAGATAGCTATCTATCTATCTATTTGTCTATCTATCCATATATATAAATATCTTTTTATCTATATATCTATATATCTACATATCTATATATATCTATCTATATATATCTATCTCTCTATCTATATATGTATCTATCTATCAATATATCTATATATATATATATATATATAAATATCTATATATACCTATCTATCTATCTATCTATATATATATCTAACTATCTACCTAGATATCCATCTATCTATCTATCTATCTATCTATCTATCTATTTATCTATATCTATCTATCTACTATCTATCTATCTATCTATCTATCTATCTATCTATCTATCTATCTATATATATATATATATATATATATTTATCTATCTATCTATCTATCTATATATATATATATATATATATATATATATATAAATGTCGATCGATTCTACAATTCAGGATTTACTTAACTTTTTACGCAAAACTAACATAAATATTTCCTTAACAAAAGCAGAAATTGAGGAAAGATTGTTGCAATGAAATATAGGTAAATTTTAGGAGAAAGCATCAGTAAAATATGTGTCTGGGCTCATTGTATCGGTCTTGCATATCGACAGCGATTGAAAGAGACAAGTTTTGTCGTCAAAACGATAAACCAGTGCAGCACTAAATCGAGTGCCAAGTCAGCAGAAATACTTGTCTGGAAGAATATGAAATATGTTTTCAATTAAAAACTACTGAAACATGGATGGTAGAACAATGATAAAACTTATTGTTAGCAGATTCTCCAGTTAACAGAGACATTATGATAGATTGTGTCTTACTTTGCAATTTCAAGGACACATTGTAGAACAAAGACAATAAAAATATGATAGGACAAGATATTTTTCACATGTTCAATTCACACCGAATTTAGCATTTGAAGACATTCATTTTGTTTTCGCCGATTGTTTTTATTTGCGAAACATCCAGGAACAAAGAAATTGTAAATATTCAGTCATTTTTAGAAAGAAAATGAAAAACCAAAAATAGAGATATCTTTAAAAATGAAATATAAAACGTGTTGCTTCCCTAGATTTCTCTTGTTAAAATGATTTTTTTTACTTTTGATATATGTTATTCGAAAGATCTTGTCCAATAAACTGTTTAAAAATGTAATTTCTTTCTGAACACCATTATATAAAGAAGTATTTTTCGATATATATTTAAGTTAAATTATCTCATTTTTATTGTAATTTCAGATATTACATTTTCACTTGTATGTGCTCAGATTCTTGAAGGTTTTAGCGATCATGGTAAATTTTAGTAAATTTTATCTTCCATTTTATCTGTCCTAAACTCTGTTAACAAGGTTCATTAGATTATCCATTGTTATCATCGTTTCATTAGCATTTCATTTTTTAAAACCAAATTCTTTTTTACTGTTCTGTATAAATATCATTTTTGTTTCCATTTTTTGTTACTCTTTGTCGTTGATCATATGATCTGTCCATTTTGATCAATTTCTTTCTCGGAGTATATGTTTACAACGTTTTGGTAGATGGAAAGACTCTACTAATTTAAGTTTCTTCATTTACCTGGTATGTCTCAAAGGATTTTCGAACGGAGGGCTATACGAAGACCAGGCAGATACATTATTTTCATTCTCCTCGCCAGTTTAAGAAGTATGTCTCATCGTTTAATTCTGTCTAGAGATTTTGTTGTTTTGCAATTTATTTTCTCTTTAAAAGAAAAAGACATCGTGACATTTTCTGAATTACTGAAATATTGAGAGCCAAGTGACTAAATTCATTTAGAAATCGTCTTCAGCCAGTAAGATATATCATGTATTCGAATTCAAAATTGAAAAATGGAAATTCCTTGCCCAATTTTTAAAATTATACTTTCAAAATTATCCAATGTTCACAAAATATCACGGAAACGGTTTGAAATTTCTGGTAGTCTGAGGACAGCATGATATTAATATTTCACACACACTCACGCACACACATACATACATATATATATAGGTTGAGTAAAATGTATTTTTCTATTTTCTAGATGCATTGCAGGCATGAGTCCTGTCCTAGAAATCTGTGACATTATTGTTTGTGAATGCTTAGAGTAGCATATCTATCATACCAAATCAATAAAAAGAGAATGAATGAAGTTATATATTCTGTACCACAAGAGTTTTACATGTTTCTGGCGACACGGATCCTGAGCAGTAGGAAAGGCTAGTCACGAAATATTGTGCCCATATCAAATTTGAAATAAAAAAAAATTATGGTTTACCTTATATCCATTTATTTAAATTTTATACTTAACAAGTAATAGATATTTTAGAATGGGAAATTGTTTGTCAATTAACACACACACACACACACACATATATATAGTCATCCGCAGACAGATCTGTTTCGCTGTTTTGCTGTATCACAGCTCATCAGTACAGCTTAGACTCCATTAACTTCAACACACAGTGTGTGTGTATATATATATATATATATATATATATATATATATATACAGAGAGAGAGAGAGAGAGAGAGAGAGAGAGAATAAAATTTTGTAAGTTACGTGAAGCATAGTGTCTCTTAGGTGTATGGTTAGGTCTTGAAGGCTGTGGCAATGTGTTTAGTAAAATAAAGGAATTTAAAGAAGTTGTTGGGTATTACCTATTTATTATACATTAATATTTCGAGATCAAAATGTCATCTTCAGAATGGCAGAGAAGCTTTTGTCCGTTCGAGTGAGACCGTGCCTTTTAACGAACGACCTAACCATACACGATATATATATATATATATATATATATATATATATATATATATATATATATATATATATATAAGGATATATCAAAATTAATTTGATAAAAATTGCATATGAATATATATCAGCAAATTTTTCATATTTGAGTTATAAAATTTAAAAAAGAAATATTACGGGTAATGCCGCTGCATTTTTAAATAAATTAAGTTAAAATTGTCATTCGTTTACATTTGTGACTTGTATGTTTTAACGTTCAACATGTGCAATAATAAGATGAGAAGAGCCCTGTTTGACAATGGCAGCATATTCATTTTGTGATAAGTCAGATACGATTTATACATACGGCCACCCGAATGGTAATAAACGTGAGGCTGCACAACTGTATCTGATTGATTTCCAGACAAAGGCAGTCGAGTAATGCAACTGTTGATGCTGATTATCATCATGTTGCGGAGACAGCATCCGTGGCACCACAAACGATGGATATAACGGCTTACCACGACAAAGACATTGTAGATGTTATTCTGGACAAATGTTTATATGGCAGTTAACTTGATTAAGTCTCATGAATCTGCCGCAAAATTTATAAAAGTAACTTTTATTCACACTCTCTATATATTTATTCTGGAGTATGCGCTGGATAAACAGTCGTCTAAATTATATATGTAATAACAATAATATAAAATAAAACTGCCAGCTCATTTCATATATATTATAGAAAAATTAAATTGAAATACTAATGAGTAAATTTTTTCCATAAAATTCCCATTTTTCTAGATGACTTCGTAATCAATTGCCGTCTTGAAGCGAATGTCTTCATATTTGCTGCCGTAAAATCATCTTTGGTGTCACAAGGAATTTTGTTGCTCTCTCTCAACTGCGACCTGAACATAATAATCAAGAGAATTTCAATGTGGGAGATAGGTGACATGATGTAAGATTTAATGTTATCGCAGATAAATTCTGATATCTATACCTGGTTTCTCCGCGTGTAGCTTAGTGCATACTTCTGTTGTCTGACATATAGCCTTTCAGCATCCACCATTTTGACCGAAGCTAGTAATAACTCTTCAAGGAAATGTATATAAGCCTCTGTGCGAAGGCGGACGGAGGAATAATGTCAACATCAATAGTGATCGTTTCACACACCATTATTATCTTTATATATCTCATAAAACTCTTCCTGGATCCTATGAACTCTTCTCACATTGGCACACAAAACTTCTGAAATCTTCATATTTGAGCGTCGGCGTGAATGCCAAACAATACACTGCTTTCAAATTTCCGGTGGAGTGAATTCCCTCATTGTGCTTTTTGTTCCTACAGATTAAGTCCAACTGAACTTACTGTGCTGTATTGTCGAAGAAATCATAAACAATGCGTATGATCAAAATAAACAATATATTATGGCGACAATTTCACCATCGCATCGAGTACAATATTTGTATGGAAAATATTGATAATAAAGTAAGTTAAAATAAGTTTGAGAAAATTATATTTTCTTTGTAGGAAAACAGCTTGTCATTTTATTTACGTAAAAGTTCTTTGTGAGTAGTAGAGAAAAATGTATTAGTATGTAAGTATCTATATTAAAAAAATCATGTTTAATTTGTCACTGATGCACTAATATATTTGCTTGAAGAATTAAATAAATATATATACAAATAATTACTTCTTTACATATTTACAATTAGGGTGATTTTTTTCTAAAAGGCAAATATATGAAAAATATATGCTTGTTTGGATAATAAATATCTCTGAAATTATTCTCATCTATCAACAGGTTATTTGAATATCCTGAAGTAAAATCCATCGTAATAAAAAATAATTTATCTGTACCGATATGTAAATATGATCATTTTTAGATTATGAAGAACTATACGTTTGCACTTTCTGTAATAATTTTAATGGCAGAAATTCCAAATTTATCTTGCTTTGTATGAAGCAATTCTGATAAAACAGTACACAGATGATCAGTCAGTTAAGTGCCATACGTGATACACGTTTGGGCGATCATGTCTCGAAAGAGACATGACTGACTGGGCAGAAGCTTATCCCGCAGTAGGTTGCTATTGCTTTCTGCGATAGACTGGTTACCAACTAAGGCTATATAACCCAATCTGTCCTGCTATTTAACCCATAACTGGAAGGAAGAGACGGATTAATATCTTTCCCAAGGGTATTTGCTCGTAAGTGAATACAATGGATTCAACTGGAATTCGAACTCGGCGCTCTGGCTTGTCGTTCCGAGCCGATATCCACTGTACCACAACGCACATCCGTGCACACAGAAAATCACATTTAATTTAAATATATTTTCATGTCATTGCACGAAAGATAAAAAACTTTCTAATATCATAAATTTTGGCAGCGATTTAATTCATTACATCTTTGTAAGAAGTGACGCCTGCTCGAATTGAATCACTTCCAACACTCTGGCTTATTTTCCTTTTCTACGTGAGGATATATCTATGTTTCAGTATACGTAAGACAATAAAAGTAAAATAAACTAAGATTAAAAAAATCATGCAACAACCTCCGTTTTTATTGTCGAACTACGAAATCCAAACGCTGTAATCTTAGTTTTTATCCTGGTTGTTAATTTTTTTTTCTGCACCATGTAAATGATTCATATTGTTACAGTTAGGTTGATTCTCTTTTAAATGAAAGGAATAATGCTTCCATCATAGGGATTTCATTGATTGAACTATGATTGAGATAAGATCAGTGGTTATCTGTTTATTTACGATTTTTCTTAATTATTCAATCGATTGTATACAGCTTAGTCTTATTGATAAAGAAACAATTCTAAGAATTATTACTAACAATTAAGTCAAATATGTAATATATTAATACTGACGGCTTTATTAAATTAAAAACATGAACACCGCTAAAACAACTTCTATAACACTATCATATCTTGCCTAATTTACACATACAATAATACACTTAAACACACACACACACACACACACACACACACACACACACACACACACACACACACACATATATATATATATATATATATATATATATATATATATATGCAGGGTGTCCATATATTCTGTGTGCAATTTTTAAAAAAATATAGGTTGTATTTGTATTTACGATAGAAATAATTTGAATTTTTTTATAAAGTTTAATGTAGCTAACTTATGTACAGTTATTGCATATTTTTTACAACAAAATTTGCCACAATTTTTCTATAAGTATAAAGGCATTGACTGCAAAATCGTATTACTCTTAGTATTGCTAATGATGGAGGCAATGAGGAAACTTAAAGTGAATTTCAATGAAACGTTAAAATACAGATGTACAGCTTCCTAATTCTTTTTACAATTATATCTATACAAATACAAATAAAGTTATAATTTTTTAAAGTGCACACACGAACTTTATGCACACATTATATATATATATGTATATATATATATATATATATATATATATATATATATATACAGAAACGTACACACTTTTATTTGTGAGTGTGTCTATTTGAATGTGTTCCATATACTGGGAAACATATCACGTTATAGCACTTGTCAGTCTCATATACACGCATAAACATCAGAGATATGATGTACAATTTTATAAATAAGACGAACTGTGGGCAAATTATGATAAAATGGAAAATAAATTGCGGTATGTTACACGCTTCTTGCTTCGAAAGCCTAATAAACATTTTATCGATGGATCATATAAGTAGAATTTAGGAGAGGGGAAGAATATAACAAACTTCAGTTAAAATTCTTACGTTCAATCATTTAGAGCGTTTTCGTAATAAATCTGACCAAAATTGCGACCTACAATTTTAGATTATGTAAAAGAAACAGAATATATAATGGAAAATGTATTGCAGTAAAATAAGTTAAATCATCTTCTACGCCACGTTTAAGTACAGGATCATAAAACGTATTTTATTTGCAAACAAAATAAAAAAATTTAATTTGAAATTTACGCGTCGATATTTTTCTTCTTTTTCGCTTTAGAATTGTTAGCGACCTCAGTTATATATACGGCTCTCTACTACATGAAATAATTCCAACGATAAAACAATTTGTTGAACTGAAAAAGATTTTTCGAATAAAAAATTACGCAATGTAAGATTTTTTATTTTGTCTTTCAATTTCTCATCATCACATTCATCGTTCCTATAACCGGAAGTTATTGTTGCGTCGGCGCGCAAAATAACACCTGACCAGTTATAATCTCATCTCTGCGTTGAAAATCCTAGTGGTATTCATTTGTAGGAAGAATTGTTTCATCTCCTGGTCGTGAACAGCCCTCCCCAGGAGGATTCAATTAGTGCCAAATAAACAATCATAACAGATATAAAAAGGGATTACAAACGAAATTCTGACGTTTATTCTTTTGATCAAAATATTGAAATATATCGGTTCCAGATACTTATGCACACGCTTTTATTTATTTCAATAGTTTACTTGTGTCAATGTATTGGCATGCATCTCTAACAAGACATAAATTCCATTAGTGATTTGGATAGTGTTTAATAAACATAACATAGGTAGCAGCGTTTAAACATCTACAGTATCGACGTCGCGGCGATTTTGAAAAAAATTCTTTTTTACATGAAAAATAGAAACAATATATATAACACAGGTGATTTAATTTCACTGTCAAAAATAGCGTTGATAAGTGTGCTGTTATAATAAAGAATTCAGAAAATTAATAGACTGTTAAAAGAATAATGGTTACTAGAACACAAATGCAATGTATCAAAATTTCTCCGACCAAAATATCTGTAGAAACTGTTTCCTAATTTTGCAAAAGGAAATCAATGATAATTTCTATTCGATAATTTTTACTTCGTTCAATGATACTTACGTTCAAGGTTAAACTGAAAAGGAAAGGCCAGCAAATTAAAAAGTAACGCAAAAATAAATAAAATAAATCCAAACCCACCATAAAAGTTAATTGGCAAGAATTACGGGGTTTTGCGGCAGATAAATTCAACGAATAAGCCCTTTTTATGTCGTTCCTTATATTCGTTCATTTACAACCGCTTAATTTAATGAGACATCGATTTAATACGTTTGAGAACTTAATTATATTGCATAGAAGATTATTAATCTATATATGCTTTCTAACGCAGTAATTAATTGAATCTTGTAATAATTTTACTCAAGTTTTATGAACTGATCTTGAGCTATATAGGACTAATATCTCTGGTTAAGTATCGCGAATTTTCTGTAAATAATTATTTCAGTAATCGCTTAACGTAATCAAGAACGTTTCCCAAACGCAACAACAAGTCGAAAAGCAATAAATAATTGCATTCAATGTGTGCAATCATCTCCAGAAAGGCAATCTAGATTCTCATGAATTTGGATTTGTGGTGATTATCGAGAATTGGATGACGAACGTTTTATTTTCTACGTGACGAGAAATATTTGCAGAATCGCCTAAAATCTAGTAAATACGCATAGTGACGATTATACTGATGCTAAAAAGTAAGGTGTCGTAAATGACTACCAAAAATAACAAATCTTTATGGCACAGGCTAATTTTGTTAGAAACAACGAAAAGTATTATGAACAGTAATGTAACATTACTCATCATATATGGCATTGAATGATGCACAATCTGCTCGTACATTAAGGTTTGTCTTGTGAAAACATTGATTAAAATATTGAAATATATAAGTTCCAAGTTATTTTAAGCAAACTCTCTTACATATTTACTTGTGTCATTGAATTGGCATGCATGTCTAATATAACATAAATGCCATTAGTAATATGTACATTGATCAATATACACCACATATGTAGCTATTTAAGCATCTACATTATACACACATGCTTGGCATACCAAAGAAATTATTAGGGAAAATTCATATAGTTAGAACAAAACTTCTAGAGCACATTATGAGGAAAGAAGTCTCCCAAAATTTGAAACTCACAGAACATATTGAAACTAAATGTGATAGAAAAAATGTGATAGACGAAAATAGATAATAGCCTAAGTCACAAGCCTGTGTGTATGGTTTTTATTAAAGTAGGCTTCATAGAAATAACAAAAAGCTTATCTTACACATAGAGGGGAAGCTGTGAAGAACCATGCTTTCTCATAATCTATATGAACGCAACAAATAAAATGGGTAATCAGAGTATAAGTATGGACAAGTTCAATTAATTGATTGATCCTCTTTGGGATTGGGTATATTTTATTCAATTTCATTTATTTACTTTATGTTCAGTATAAGTTAGCAACGAAAAGCGGGATATGATATGATATGATTGTATTGATCATATTCCAAAATAAGGATGATGTATATGCCTCTTCAGAACATATATTCTGAGTATGTGCTTGAATAATGGTCAAATGATCAATGAAATAATTATTTTCTCCAACATGCAAGTCAGAAAAATATTGCATTCTTAAGATTTTTTATGCAAATATGAAAATTTATAGAATTCATGTTTTTTTTTTAATAAAATTAATTCATACGTTAAACTGATTTAAATATTTTGAACTGTAACCACTTCAAACAGGATTTTGTTGTGGGGGATAATTCTGTTAGCAACTATCATATTTTGCAACCCATCTTTTTATAATCATTTTCAAGTAATTGGGTGAAACGTCTGATGCCTCTAAATATCGACTTCTTAGCCTCTTTCCACGTTTCGGCAAGGTACTCAAGGCACTAATCATTGCTTAAGTGGTTAACTATCTCAGAACCCATGACCTACTCTCTAAAGAAAGCGTTACTTCTGCTGCGCAAGATCCCCAGCTAATGTTTTAACGGTTATCACTGAAAATGAACACCAGTTTTGCTGATAAGAATGGCAAAACTCGTACTGTGACTCTAGATAACTCGAAAACGTTTGACAGGTTTGGGTATAGTGGATATATACGCAATCACAAGGGCTACGGTATAACTAGGCGACTGTTTAATGTAATCCATTCGTTTCCATCGAATCGTAAAATTAATTCAATTTTGAACGGGCAAGATTCCATATAAATATACACGAACCCAGGTGTCGCATAATGTTATAAACTAGGGCCTACACTTTTTCTAATCTTCATTAATGACCTTCCTGATGTCATCAGATTCAAAGTATTCATTTATGCAGATAATACCACCATTTATCCTGTCCCAACTCGAAATCTGCAAATTTTAACAAAGTAAACATGACTGCCGCTCTTGAAACGGACCCGCAATCAGATGTTTACTGAAGCAGAAAGTGACTTGTAAAATGTAATGCTTTCAAAACAAAACTACCCGCTGTTAACCAACATAAAGAAATTTCCTGCCTACAGTCAGCATCGATGACGCTTATCTCCTGGCTTCACATTTTCAACAGACTTAATTTGTAAGGACTATAACGAAGCAATAGCTGCATCGAATGCTGGGAAGTTTTGGTCACCGTATCGGACAAGAATGTTTTTCTATCATAATCCACCTGGCGTATTTATGAATCTAACATTTGTCCGTGCATTGTATAATAGTGCAATATCTGGTCTTTTGCGCATGGTACATATCTCGATGTTCTCGGCAAAATCCAAAGAGTTATGTGTAATGTAATAGTGTTCAGGCAACAAGACTTCAGGCATTTTCTCTTCGACGTGACCTGGCTTCCCGCTGTATTTTCCACAAATAATTGCATGGTGAAAATATAACGAAAATTTTCGATGGTGCTCCGGCCACATGATTTTTAACTGACTCCTAAACTGTCATCTAGTTTATAAATTTTAACGTTGAAATAGTTAAGTAAAACTTCCATTTCTACTCAAACAATTTTTTCTCACAATTTACGCCTATGGAACTTAATTTTCATTTGTTGGTTCCTGCAAGCTACAATATTTAAAAACATAACGCCAGATGACATCTTCTGTGTTCTTACATTCTATGCTTAATTTTCTCGCACTGTAAACCCCTACACACTAGTGGCGGTCTCGCCTTTCTTATATATATATATATATATATATATATATATATATATATATATATATATATATATCAGCAGTGTTTGGTTTTTCACTAAGTGTATGATTATAAATTTCCAGAAGAACAATACAGGCGCTATGAGCCAATTTAGACTTTTTTTGGAGCCACTCTAAGATCGATGAATTTTAATGTAACGTGTAACGTAAATCTAAATGTCTATGAGAAAATATGACTGGAATCAATTTAGTAATGACAATACTTTCAATGTTAATAGCAAATATCAAACTGAGATCTCGCTACCTCTTTATATATATATATATATATATATATATATATATATATATATATATATGAATAGAAAGAGAAAGAAAGAGAGAAAGTTACCAACCAACATATATATATATATATTTGAATATTATTGAAAATTATTATTTCTTTCCAAATCATGACCTCGGTCATGAAAGCTGTTACAGAGTGAATCAATTGATATTACTCTTGATGAAATTTGAATTAATAATTCAGAATAACTCTTCAATAATTTAACATTATAGCTTCAGCAAGTGATCATTGTATATATCTGTGACAAAAGACCAATGGCGACAAAATATTACGAAAAGTACAAAATATGGAAACGTTATGTTTTTAGTGTTCTACATTCAAACGCCATTTACTCTCCAGTAGATCAGTAATATTATGAGAGTCTTGGGTTCGACGATAAACTACATCCGGCAGAAAGGTATCTGATAAGAGGATTTTGAGAAGAGTGCAAGCACTTTAAACTGTTGCTGTCCTCATTTCTACCCTGATCTAGTCTGGTAGTAACTGTTAAGATCCCAGAGTTGAGCTGATCATGAAGCTCCAACCCGTCAAAAAATATTATGAAAACATAAAAATATATTTTCATATTTAAATTAGAAGTAATAGATTTAATAGTAAAAAAATTAAAAAAAAGTGTCAAAGTTCCCAAGAAAGTTAAATTCGTCATTTCATGACATTTAATGCTTTTAAAATACATATGCTTTTTGCCATATGAACAACCTAATCAAACAATATCTGGGAAAAAAGATCAGACGTTAATCATTTTCTTTAGCTTAAATGATGGAAATTATTAACAACTTTACGACGTTATTCGCTTTCTGTTTTATGATTGTTCAATATTCATACCCCCATGAGATTTTGTCTAACACTCTTTTGTGAAAACTGATATATCTATATGATATACTCCTACTAAATTTTACCAAAAGGCTGCATCTGGCGTTCTAACAACTTTATTTACACCTCTATTTTCACATACACAACGTTTCGTCCGTTGTACAAATCTTCTTCAGGGAATTGAAATTTCAAAGTAAACCATTTAGTTCTAACACTCGGTTAGTTTGTTCTTCTTTCTGGATTCATCCCATATCCGGATATCTTCGTTGTTTCCATTTAAATCAACACTGTAATTTAGATTTAGTGGTAGAGATTATGTCTTTTGTGCTTAAACATAACTGGTTCCTCCACACAAATGAACAATCTCATTTGATATAATGTATATTGTTTCCGAAAATTTAAAGCAAATGATGCATTCACGTTCACCCATAAATTAATTTTGCATACTTACATCAGTCTGAAAAATTTTCTGTCAGACTTTCTCAAAATATATAAAAAGTTTTACAAAGTTGTCAGAAAGAAAATGGCAAACGTATATAAGAATGTGTATCAATCAGTCTCCAAGAATTTAAATAACTATTTTTACTAAGGCAACATGTGGACATTAAATCGCTATTTTATTAAGTAGATTAGGGTTATTTATTATCTTCTCATACCAAGCAAGGCAGTAATGCCACTGATTCGCAGGGGTCTACATAAGAAGATAGAAAAAGATTTTCTCAATATAGAATGTGTAAGAGTAGGATGAGAATACTGGTGTGAAGACAGTTACTTTAGATTAAAGTGAAAGGAAAAAAATAAGGTGTGTCACGGAAAGAATAGGAAATGATGGAAGTCAATGAGATAAGAGATAGGGATTGACGTTCCATTTAAATCATTAGAGACTTTAGCCATCAGGAAAGCAAGTATACTAATAGGAATCATACAAACGGGAAGTGTAAGAAACTTTTATGGTAGATGGGGCGGTTAAATTTCACAATTTTGACAGTAAACTAGTAAAACCTTGTTGATGGCTTAAAAGCTTGAACAAATTCTTTCAGGGGGCCACTCTGAAGCGAAGGTCGTCAGAGCAGAAGCAATGAAAATATTTGTAAAATAGAAAGAGGAAAAACACAGCTCGTGGGTTAAAAAGTGACCGGAGTCCAGCTGCCATTTTGATATCTTTTACCCTGAAGATTCTCCTTTATATTTATTCGAGTAGTCTGAGAAAACTTGCAGGCTTATCTGACCAGATATGACAGCAGTTTTCAATGCACGTGCAGATGGCTCATTTAAATAAGTGTCAGATGGTATTAGACGAGAAAAACCTCCATTCTCGAGAGAGTGTCTCAACTTTTTTAGCAGTACATTTAGCTATTAATTCGATGTAGTCGCACCACTTGAGGCTGACTGTGAGAATGAAGTTGAAGTTAAGCAATGTATTGCTTATATTGTTTAAGTTTTTCTAAAAGGCATTAGTTACATTTATCTCCTTTCTAATTGTAAGGTTTGGATTTAGCAACGATATTCCAGCTAATAATTGTTATTTTTTTTAATTTTCAGGATAAGCACAAAGCAGTGTTTTTGCTGTATTTTCTGTTGTTTAAAAACACATCTGGCTGGTAAACCGAAAATTTTACATGTCAGTGGTCAATCCAAATTAAAATTTAACGTCATCATAATTAGAATGGATGCGAGCTTTGTAAACAGTCCGTTCGGACATATATTGACCATTTTATGGGCTGGTTTTATATTTTTGGAAATATTGATTATTTTTTGATGAGTCATTATTATTATTAGTAGTAGAGTAAGTGATATTATTCAGGTTCGCAAAGTGTTTACTTGATATAATACTATTATGTATTGAAATATATTTATCTATGTTCTTAACGCAAATATAAAAAAAAATAAACATTGTTGTTGAAATTTATTTTAGTAGATGAATGGTAAAAATTATTGAGAATTAAATATAAATAAATAAAATATAGCAAGAATTTGTCACTCTTGGATGTACATTACGGCTGGAGGGTCGATTAAAACAAATAATGCTACATTTACTTGATTTCTGGTTATTACTGCCTACGTTAGAAATAATTAAACTCTAGATTAATTAAGAATTCTCCGTTAATAACTACGTAGGCAGAAATAAGCAGAATTTAGAATCTATTAAGAGGTCAGTATCTGATGATTACATGAAATTCCGTTGATTTGCATAGATATGAAAATCAAAATGTATATTCAAAATTAATAGACAGCTCATACCAATGTATGGTGCGATTTTTTTCTTAGCCATTAAGATACAAATCCTCTTGCACCCTTGCGCCATATTTCTGTCCTTTGTTGTCTTGAATTCAAGATGCTGCAATCACTCCTCTGTATATATATTTGTGTGTTAACGCCATTCTTTGTTGGTGATTTGTTTTGTTTTTCTGCTGCTACTTTTTCGAATTTGTCTTGCATATATTGTTTATTATTTGTATTATTTTCTTTTGTCCATTTATATCCTATTGTTAGTGAGTGAAAACTTTGTGAGTTCTGTTTATTAGTGTTGTCTGTCAAGTTCATTTAACCATATGCAATTACTTTTCCACCCGTGACACGTATATATATATATATATATATATATATAGAGAGAGAGAGAGAGAGCCAGAGATAGAGACAGAGAGAGAGAGAGAGAGAGAGAGAGAGAGAGAGAGAGAGAGAGAGAAACTAAATATTGAGTTCTCCATAGAAGAAATGTGCTCCATTTCGAAAACTATGTGCTAGTTATATACAGAATGTGGGCATAGAATAGTATATTTACGATCAGTTTCTCAAGTATATTGATAATCAAACCAAGTGCAACTATCCCTGTGTTTGTCCATGTATAGATATAATTCTGTATTATGGGATCAGGGCAAGAAGGAAATCGGTCGTTTGGATTTGACTGTAAAACTACTGTTCTGTGTTATTTCTTATAACAATCTCTTGAAATTTCTTTACATAATTATTCCAATCAACGTGTCAAATTTTTTTAGTTTCGAAGGTATAAACCTGTGTTACTAGATTAATATAGTAAGAATTTCTTGGTACAGGATAACGCTTTCTACTAACTAAGATATTTAATGACCCAAAAGCCTAAATAATATACCATTATCTAAATTAAGAAGCATAAACAAAAGATGGGAGAAGAGCCAGAACCTTCATCGCCAGCCTTCCTTAATCACCACGTTGCCTATATATTGCTAAACAAGTAATAGAATTTGTTCTGATGCCTGACCATGATCTCAACAATGCAATCTTGTATCTAATTCCTATTCTCTCTATGTAAAATTAATATTGCTATTCCGTATAAGTTGTCATGTACAGTTTTTTTTACATTTTATAAATAATATTATAAATATTATTAAAAACCCTTTCAAAAATACTTAATAATTAAGTAACTTAACGTTTCTCTCATTAATGCATGAACATTCGGCTAAACTGTGCACTTTCCCTTTTTCGTTAATTCTCTTTTTCTTGTTTGGTATCCAAATAGAACCACATAGTATCTCGATCTTTTGTTCTTCCTGCAATCTCTCTCTCAGTGCGCATGCCCACCAATCTAGAAGATTACAGCCTATAAAATTTGTAAGTTGACCGGATATTCTTCTCATTTCCTGATTTCATGTCTGCTTGGACAACTCATTATCTGTGAATCTCTGGCGCCCTTCGAGTGTCTCTGTCAAGCTAACTTAATCTGGTCCGACCGCGTCTGATCAACGATAGACGTTCTATTATCGAGCTCATATTTGTGGGCCTGTAACTCTCTTTTGCGCGAAATATTCCGTTATTTACTGTTTAGTTTCTCCAGTGTGATTTATCTGGGTTTTCTTTTTGTACATCACATTACGTTACATTGTACGATCGATTTCTTCACAAAATTTTAGAAGTTTTCACTGATAATTTTTCGCCATTCCTCTTTCGTTCCATTTATTATTCTTTTAGCAGTTATAGTTTATCTCTGTTAAAATAACGTGAATTTTGAAATATGATTATAATTTATATTCATAACTAAAAAGAATGATATAAAATTGAAAGTGATATACAGTTTTCCTTCATAGACAATGATGGACATGGATGTCTTTTAATATTGTATGTTCAGATGCTTATTCTCTCAATTATTGTAATGGGATGCGAATGGCGAATGAGAATTACACTTGGCCATAGTTATTTTCCATATGATTTCGAGAATTGCTTCCTTTTATATTATACATTCTTTTATTAAAATTATTTGAAATCTCCGAGAAAAATATTTTTTAACTTTAAATCTCTCCACTACATAGTGCAGAAGAATTTTTCATGGAATGTTTTTTAACGACAGATAGCGTATTTGTTTTGAATGTTGAGTAACTTAATTTCTCTTATAACAGCATACAGTTAAAATATTTCCCTTGAGGTGATTCTCGTTTCAAATATTTAGGTCGCGGAATTTGGTTATATATTCATTAGAGTAAATATGCGTTATGGTGCAGTGGATAACGTCTCCGAAGGAGAAATCAGTGAGCCAAGATTGAATACTTGTATTCACTTATGCGGATATACCCTTGGGAAAGGTATTGATCTATCACCTCTCCCTCCAGGTATATGTGATGAATGACAGAAGAAATTGGGTTATATTGCCTTAGTTGGCAACCAGTCTAGCACAGAAATTAATGACAGCCTACCGCAGAAAAATATTCTTCCCAGTCAGTCATGTTTTTCGAGATATTATCTCCCGAGTGTGTATCACATAGTACTTAATCATTGGAGTATGCATATTATCTTTCCAGGGATTTGAACCAGTTAATTTCCACTGGTTTCAACCTTTGAAATAAATATAATTTTCCGTGGAGTAACCACTGGTTTTTACTGGTGGTGATGTCGATGAAATGTGTCTAAGCTAATGAGTATATAATAAAACGATGACATTGATGTTAAAATATTCAATCAGAATCAATGGTATTGACATTTTATAAACAGCACACCATCGACGGCAATTGATTTATAATATTTATAAAGAAGTTTAATATGTAGGTGACTAACAAATCAAGGTTCAAGAGATGAATTAAATTGTACAAAATATGTATGATAAAACACTACACGCATCATTTCATCCTCAAATCCAGAAAATGAGCATACAAAATCCACAAATCCAAAAAAAAACTAAATCCAATCAAAAACATTTGTAACAAGAACAACAATTCATAATTCATAATTAACTATTCGTATATAGACATTAAATTCAAACTTTACTTTCTATTTTATTTTCACAAAACCGACAGAGATTAGAAAATATTACCTCTGACTTTTCTCTGTTCGTTAATAGCAGTGACTGCTGTGATTAATATTTAGTTGACATTGGTAAATGAATTTGCGATGTTTTCGTGGAAAAGTCGACGAGTAGAGGAGCTCAAAAAGTAAATCGCAAATATTTGTGGGAACTGATTAGCAACATTGATATTACTGTGAAGAAATTCAGAATAATCAAGAACCTCTACTAGCAGCAGTCCGCCTGAATACGGAGAGAAAATTAGTTCAGCATATAACCAAAAATAGAAAGGGTCGGGAGACAAGTATGTCTTCACATCGGAGTTATTCATCTGCTACAGAGTGTCGACTCTGAGATGATTAGAAATCCTTCGATGATTCATTATTGCCGACCACATTCTTAACAATAAAATTACGTATATGACAAAGTATTTGCAACATATCTAGAAAGAAAACTACCAAATTCTCTGCAGAATTTAGCGAAGAAAAGCCCAAATGCTCAACTACAAGATATCAAAATACACAGGTTTCATCAAAAGTATGACCTCGAAATTACAAATCTGCTATCAGTCAGTTAAGTGCCATACGTGATACACGCTTAGGCGATCATGTCTCGAAAGAGACATGACTGACTGGGCAGAAAATTATCCCGCAGTAGGATGCCATTGCTTTCTGCGGTAGACTGGTTGCCGACCAAATCTATAGAACCCAATCTGTCCTGCTATTTAACCCATAACTGGAAGGAAGAGACGGATTAATACCTTTCCCAAGGGTATTTGCGCGTAATTGAATAAAATGGATTCAACTGGAATTCGAACTCGGCTCTCACAACGCACATCTTAAATCTGCTATACCAATATCAAATAATGGAATCATTTTACAGAGGACAGAAACTGCGATAGGAGGCGCATTGTATAGGTCGATATATATTCAAAAACCTAAACAGAATATGGGGTTACATAAAAAAAAATTCTTTAGGAACAATGAAAACGTACTGAACTGTTACTTGATAAATAACTTACCGTACGTCAGTGATAAACTCCTCAAAGATGAGACTGTTGAAATAACTTCCCACCATAGTGACGAAGAAAGGCTTGGAATATTTTATAATCACAGGACAGTTTGAAAGCAAATTAAAAACAGGAAAGCAACACATATCATATAGAATAACTATGTAACACACTTGAATAAGTGGATGGTGTAATAAGGTTTGTCACTTAAATGCCATAGGTGATATACGCTTGGGTTGCCGAGCAAAGCTATAGAACCCAGTCTGTCCTGCTATTTAACCCATAATTGCAAGGAAGAGACGGATTAATGCCTTTTCCAAGGGTATTTGCGCGTAAGTGAATACAATGGATTCAACTGGAATTCGAACTCGGCTCCGCGGCTTGTCGTTCCGAGCCGATATCTACTGTACCACAACGTAATAGGGTAAACAAAAAAATTATAATAAAAATTATTATTAATGGGTACTAATTCACGAAACTGATTGGGAGCTATGATCGCCAAGGTATACATTACATAAAGAAGGGATACATTAAGTAAAGAAGGGGTAGAAAATAAACAATTTTGATTCATAAACCAAAAGCAAATACAAATGAAAATTTTATTTGGATGTAAAATCAATGTTGAGTTTAATATACGCATTATTATTAAATATATGATCAATGTTATTCACGAATGGATAGCGCTTATATAAATATGAATTTGAACTCTAAGGTTAACACCGAGCTACGAGAGCGTTTTTTTTATTATTATACTCAATCTTCAGATCATAGGAATATGTAGGGCTGGTCTGATTTGGCACTTTCATAAACACACTCACAGAAAACAAATCATAGAATTGGAGAAAGAAAGAGACAGAGATAGAGATAGAGAGAGAGATTGAAAGAGAGTGACCTTTGCGTAATCTTGCAATTATGCCAAACTGAACATTGCATTCAAGTATGAAACAGACTTTCGGCACTTCATTTACTGAATGCATTTTTTCATTCCCCTGACTATCCAAGAGGTTATATAAAAGGTATTTAATTAATTCATCATTTTCTTTAATAGATTTGAGTGTTGAGGTTTGAAAAATAATGTGATAAATAGCTCTGTATTAAACTCACGTTAATTTGATAAGCGGCTATCTATAAATATCGGTTATTCCTACAATCCCACTTTCCAGTTTATGTACTTAATATAAGTTATACCAAATATCTATTCCTAAAAAATAACTGTATTGTTTAATTATGGAAACGACTTCGTTAAATTCGTACATCCAGTTCAAATCTCTAGTGCATTGGTTCCTGGATTTTAAATTTTGATAGATAAAACAAATAAAAACAAACAGATTTCTTATGGTAATTCTTAGTTCTTTAACTAATCATTTCAAAGAAAAGCTTTATTGAATTCAGTTTGAGAATATTGAAGTTAACATACTATACAAGTTAATTCATGAAAATTGAGTGATATCAGTCTTGGCCAGGTATTCATCATGATGTTCATATATATATATTTAATCTTAATTAATGGTATATTATGTAGAAATAATATTTATGTCATTCTTTCCAACAGGAAAATAATCTCTGTGTAATACATCATATATATAAAAGTTAAGCATTGATCACACTTATAATTCTATCATCAGCATATCAGATAAATATCTTTTTAATTTGCTATCTCAAGTTCTCGGAAAATTTACCAAATAAATATTTTGTTAAATATTGAGAAGGAAATACATTAACGAAATTAGCCGCCCACTGTATTCATTTGAAGGTTAATTACTTGATATCTTTGCTTGATTTTAGTATATACATATTATATGAGTTTTATGTAATCTAGACAAATTATTTTTCTATCTACCGCGTTTCTTCAGGACGTGGGAGATAATGGCTATCCACAATTTTTTCTCCTCTTTAGCTTTTTTCAATGCATGTATTTTTTATAATCTTGTTTCCCAAAGCAAGGCGTTTTACTACCACCTTTGTGCAGGGGGTTACATAGAAGGAATGTTATGAGAAGGAGTGTGAGGTTGCATGGGGTGTCAGGAAAAAAGTAGGAGGAGAAAGAGAATACTGCTGAGTGCAAGGTGGACGGAGAAAAAAGCATGAGAGAGGAGGCAAGGTAGTGAGACAGGAGATCACTACTGACTTTACATTTAAATTCTTGGAGATTATAGCTGTCGGGAAAGCAAGTATGCGGAAAGAGAATTCTACAGTCGAGAATTGTAAGAAAAGAATTTGATGGAGTAGAATGTGCGTTTACAATTTATTTGTTTCACAGTAAAAGGGTGAGACCTAGTTGATAATTTTGTGGCTCGAGGAAATTCATATATTGGTGGCTACCAGTGAGCTAAGTTTATCGGAGCAGAAGCAAAAGTATTTGTAGAAGAGACACAGGGAAGCCACAGAGCGTCGGTGCGAAAGCGACTGTATCCTAGCTGCCAAGTTGAGATCGATGACATTAAAGATTCTCCGTGGGATTTGGTTGAGGACACCGAGCTTGATAGCTGGAGCACTCGACCAGATATGGCAGCAACATTCAATGCACGGGCGAATAGTAGATTTGTATATGTGCAGGATTGTTTCGGACGAGAATAATTTCCTGGCCTTACAAAGAGAACCGACTATAATAGCAACGGATTTAGCTATGGATTCTATATAGTTATTCCACTTGAGGGCTGATGTGAGAGTTAATCCAAGGAGACACATTTTATACTGTCTCTTCTTAAACCTAGTTGTTAACTATTTACCCAATCTCGTTTGTTAGATTATTCGCTATTTTGCTCTGCTTACCTCCTGCTCTCGATGTCAAGTTTGCATAGTCCATTTTTCTCATGATGTACCGTAAAAGTTTCAATACGCTTTTTTTATGATTCTAAAGATGTATGTCTTTTTTGTTTATATTGCTTTTAAAACTTATTCCTTAATCACATATTTAACCCGACATATTCTAAGCAATTTTCTGTAGAACCACATATCTTTGCTTGAAATATCTTCTTCATATGCAAGATGAGTGTCCATCATATTCTGCCATATTGAGTGACTAACATTAAATAGAACTACATTATTATTTTGCCTTTTTCCTAAAGAAAAATTTCTGTTTCTTTACAAAATTTTCTCTAAAAATTCTTGATAGTATTTTTTTACTGTTTCTAAGAAATATCAACTCTCTACTTAAGTTTCTAAATATCCGTTTTACCTAAGTTCTAAACTACCTCAAATAATTTTTTTACGTACATATACATAAAACTATTTGTTACTTTAATATGTCTTGATTCAAGTCTCTTCATCTGTGAGGAGATAAATTATGTATTACGAAGAAGTTAATAAATTTTTTCTGTTTGTTTATTAAAATTACTTTTAACATTGTACCTGGTATATATTTTGGCAAACATATTTTGCCAAGTGTTTTTTCGTCTTCGTATTTTCAGTTTATATTTTACGTTGAATTTACTACATTAGTTTTATGACGATGAACTACATCTGACAGCAAAGACTCTAACCGGGAGATTGAAGTTTTGTGGAGTGTGGAGCCTACTCGTAATTCCTGTTGTCTAAGTTCTATAGTTATCCAGGTAATAGCACCTGTTAAGGTAAAAAATATGAGAAAATATTTAACTCGCAAAACTTAAAATATGGAAGTATGAAAAAAACATAGAGCGAAAATATCTGTAGTGAATTTTCATATAAAAAATGACGGGCAATAATTTTATTCTAAATTACCAGCAATACATTTATGTAAAAATTGTTAATAATACCCCCATGTACCATAAAATTTTAGTGCACCCAAGAGCCGTTAAATGAATCATAAACAGTTGATATGCCACTAAGGAAAAAACAAACTAGCAAGATACTTTTATTTCTGCACCCGATTGATTTTGACGTTAAACATACCACATATGTTTGAGGGTTTCTTTGAGTGCCAACCAGATAGTATCTCTTCATATACTAAATATTTTTTTCCTTCTAGAGTTCATTTAATATATTTTTATTTACTATTATTTCTCTTGGATAAAGTATAACCCCCCTGTAAACTGTACTTATCCCTAAGGTTTTTCTGCTCGTATAAAATATACAATGTTTTTGTAGAAATTCGAGTTTAGGATATTAACCCTCATACACAAAGTATATTGGTCATACTGTTATACATAACGTTGAAACAATGCTTCTCGGAATATCACTAAAGTTAAGCAACTCAGATCCTGGTCAGATTCTAGATTTATGATCTCTTGAGTATAGCAGATGCTGTTCGTTTTAAGATGCTGATGATGTAATGGATAAAGGCTCCGAGTTGTAAATCGGAGATCTATTCCCAGTTCTTGTTAAGGTTATTACATTCACTTACAAGGACATTCTCTTGAGAAGGATATGAATCCCCCTATTCTCCATGGCTATGGTGTAAGTAGTGAGAATTGAATCACTAAATCATTATTATCACCCCAAAATATCAGGATATAGAAATGGTTTATAGTTGAAATGTCCTATAAATAGTCTGTAAGTCTCAGAAATCCAATCAGTCAATCATTTTCTTTGCTAATATCGACTAATCATTATGTCATCATATACCTAAGTGTTTTTCCTTCGTGTTCCATTTACTATTATGTTTACTTATCATTAATAGTGTCTTTTTTGGTCAAGAATGCGTAGAATATGTCTAGCGTTTTACTCTTATGACAAGGATATATTAAAAGCAAAATTAATAGTGGAATGTAGCACGTAAATTTTTAGCGGGCTTCTGTAAATGATTAGGAGAATAGGGATAATTAGACATACTTGAACGACTATATTTTGTAAGGGCTAAAAAGAAGGGGAATTTGCATAAGCCTGAAGAGAGACGACATATAAAAGAAGCACGACAAAAAATATATGTAAGTTTTTTACTTTTGTTCCAATAAAAGCTTCGTTTTTCAGTTTATCGTGCAAATCATAACATATTCTCATTTTTGATTGTCGAACAATCCACTTATTGTCTACGTTTATTGTGCATTGTAAACATATGTTACACTTGTGTCATTTGTTCCAGCAAAGCGTTGGTCTGCCTTTTGGTAATTACATGCAAAGAATCTATGTTTTTGTTGCCTTATATTTACAGGTTTTGATAGTTTGCAAAACAAATTTCAGTCTCCCCATTTTATTCTCCTGCAAATCAAACCAATATCTAACTTTCTGATTGCAGTACAAATCAAATTGATATCCACATTGTGATTCTCAGTCAAACCCAAATCTATATTTACATTTTAATTCTCGTCCAAAAGAAGCCAATTGCATGACATATATCGTCATTAATATATCCTGTAAAATCTGTCATGCACTAAAAAAATACAGTCTCTCCAAGCTAACTACCCTGAAAATGCGTGAGGCATCTACCGTAATGCAATTGTGTCATGAGTTTGGTCTTGAGGATATACACGGCTGTTGTCATCTATTTTCAACCTATGCAAATCTTTACTGAGAAATATGTCTGCCTACATAATATCAGAAATATTGATCAGTGAACACGTCGATATTAACAAAGTTTTTTTTTTAAATATTAAGTTACAAGTTTGGTAAAAATATACCACTTCGAAAAATACCCGAAATCAATGTTCTACCTACTTTTCATATTTTTAGCCATAATTTCTCCAACTATGTATTCTTTGTTCACCTTACAGACATGTAAATATATCATAATTCTATCTACCATCATACTTTCTCTTTCCCAAGATTATCTTCATCTTACAAATCAAAATATAGACCTCGACTCTCGATATCATTCATATGCAGCAAAAGCGATGAAAAACGATTGATTTCTTTTGATTGTCTTACTGACATAAACACTCTGGCTTCTTCCTTCAAAATTCTCCTTTCTATTCTATTGTTCTTTTTTATTCCAGGTCCGTGACAAGCTGTGATATTAGCATTCAGTCCAAAATTACTATATTTACAAACCCTTCTTTCCCCGTCGATTATCTTATTCACACAGCTTCTGCGATTAGTGCAAATCTAAATAAACTGAAGTACGCACCTGTCGCCTCCGCGCCCAGTGCACATATTCTCAAGTGAAGCGCAAAAATGAATGGGCGGCAAATAAAACGTTTTGATTAGCTATCTTTAATCCGGTTGATAGATCATTTATATGTTTATAAGAAAGATATTGATAGAAGATGTCGCTAATAGAAGCCGAATAAATCGCAAAATCATTACTTTACTTATTCGTCTTCTTGTTAAATTCTTGTTGTCTTCGTTTTCTTTGAAGCTTTCACTTCTTCTTTCCTTCTATTTATAACTCTTTTTTATCCTCTGATTTTTTCTTTTATTCTCCGCTATAAGCATTGTCATCAATTTCTTTTTCATATTTTGTTCTCACACAGGAAATGTTTATCATTGGTCTATTGAACGATCAATAAACATAAGCGTGTATGACAGGGCATAAACGGATAAAATAATCCTCGACAAGGTCTTCTCTATTCAAAGTAGCCTCAAACATAGCATAGTCTGCAACGTTTCAGTTTTCCTATAATTTTCTGTTGTTCATATGTTGAGTTTTTGTCAGCAAAACGGAGATAATGGGGACGAATTATTAAAAGTTGTATATTTCTGGGTCTAACGATAAACTACATTAGACAGTACGTATTCTGATCAGGTGATTAAAATATTTAAGGAGCTGGAAAGCACTTCCTATTTGCTGTTGTTTTCAGGCCAACCATAATCCGGGGAGGAAGAAACTTTTAGTGTCCCAGCTATGGTTAAATAATCCCTTCAAATGATATGACATTATAAAAATACCATTTATGTTAAAAATACTAGTAATCTATTCTATGTAGTAAATTGGCCAATAATACATTTTATTATAAAAGGACAAAGAGTACATTTTATCTGTAATTGAAGGAATTCAATTGCATTAAATATATTTAAATTTCTATATACTGCTAAACCAAGCAATCAACATAAAATAACTCTTTCAGGACATTAATCGATATAATATCCTACAATTTCTTGCAGCAAATTGTTTTCTAAAATGTAATTTCCACAAGACTACAGCATAAAATACACATATCACTGCCTCTTGTAATTTTGTTAACACTAACACATATATGCACAAACTCTTAGTTTCAACTACTATGTATTCAATTTTAAAAGCAGAGTAACATATTGTATATTTATTACATCAAAGCTCCCAAGAAAATTTAATTTCGACATCAAATGTCACATAATGAGTTGATATGCCGTTAATCAAACAAAACCATATAAAAAAAAATGTACAACTTTTGATATCTAAGACAAGATTCTTGACTATCGATGTTGTATATAGAAAATGGATACATCAAATATGCAAAAATTGGAATGGAGTGTAAGAGAAGATTTGCCTTCTCATCGGAACTATTGAATCTATCCATGTAAATCGGAAGTCTTATGTGGATCCATAATTGTGGTCATAATCATAACAACAGCATATATGCAGGTGACACAGTGTTGATAGCAGAAATAGAACGGTAACTACAATAATTCATACAGAAGGTAGTACAGGCAGCGAAAAGAAAGGGTTTAACATCAATTGTCTGTAGACAGATGGTATTGTTGCCAGCAAATTCATGCCAACATGGATGTTGCGAATTGGTGACACCAAAATCTCACAACTGTAGCAATTTAAATATCTAGAAAGTGTTTTGAAATGTGAATAAACGTAGGGTATTCATCTCAGCAGATAGATTAGAAAAGTTAAACATGATTTCCAAATCATAAACAAAGAATTAAGAAGAACGTATATTTAAGGAGAAATGAAGTAAATAGTACTGAACTCTTCTTTGATATCATTCGTCATATATGGTGATGAATGTTCGACAATCTCAGCACAAATGAAGACAATACTTGAAACAAAATAAGTACTGATATAGAGAAGGGTGCTGTAAATACCATGGATTTAACAGGCGAGCAACTTCAAAGATTTTTACAAAATGAAGATTGTATAAATTTATTTATGGGCAATTATCATTATTTAGACCATTAATATACGGACTATTTTCTTCCCCTTTGATATTCTTAACTTTTCGTACTTTATGTCTTCCAGTTCCTAAGTTGTATATTTTTTTGTTAATTTACAGATAATTCCGAAGAGAACCCTTTATTTAATCTTCACGAGTAGATGATAAGACAATGGTCAAATAGATTAATCTTTGTTTTGTTAAATTTGTGATAAAATGATAATGAGTTTAATCCCAGTGTTGAGCAAGCAATTACTGAGCATCAATAAATAAAGATCATAACTAGACGATATCCCAAGAAACGATGATTGTAAAAAGAACAGTTTTAACTCGTAATTTAAATACAATATTCAGTTCAAAATTCCATGAAAGTTTACCAGCTTGAGAAACTCCTGAGGAAGTTATGAGAACATAAGGACCGATATTTCGAATATAAAGAATGTAAATAAAAAGGACAGTCATACTAAAGATCAGAATATAAAGTTGAAAATTATTAGGGACATAATGAGGAAGGAAGGCTTGGAAACATAGATAGAATGCAGACCTAAGATAAGTGAGATACATAGAAACAACTCATGATTTGCCTAGCGGGCTTGTGTAAATAGTTTGTAGAACAGGTGTTAGGAGAAATATGTACAACACAAAAGTTATTAAGAACTATAAAAGACAAGAGAATGTAGGAACTATGTGCGCCACCGCCCTGAATGGACAATAAAACTACAATGATGTCAATTTGATTTCCTTATATGTTATATTAGTCCAGTTATTGTAACCAATAAATAACACTGTAAGAGATCTACATAAAAATGATAAACGAAAATGAGTTACGAAGTAATTAAATACCTTAAATAATTTTACCATTTAACACTCTGTCAAATTTGACGTATTTTTGTTAGCTGACACATACTTGAAAAAACAAAAAACAAAAAAATCAATGGCTTACAATTACATCTTAAAATGTAATCACTAATTCCAATTATTAGTATATACAATGATTATTTGGAAGTATATATCAGAAAAGTTTAATGATATTGACACATGTGTACCTTTTAGAAAGAAAAGGAACTCATTGAATTGAAAATATATTAATCATAACAGTTTTAGCAATATATTCTAAACAGCGTAGAATGTAGAGGTTTAACATTGTGATGAAATACAGATTTTAATTACAAACACAGTTCGGGGATAGTAAAATTAAGCAGTTAATGAAATTTGTATGACTGGGAAGTTAACTTGCATGTCCATTGACGTATATCAAAAGCTAAGCAGGGTATTGAGTTACAGGAAGATATCTTTGAAAACAAAGAAAATGTTACTGGAAGGTTATGTGATAGCTGTCGACCTACATGGTTGCGAATGCTGAATGATATCCTCAAAGATTAAGAAGAGAGTCGAAGTCAGAGAAATGTGGTTCTACAGAAGGATGCTGAGGATACCATGGACCGAAAATGTGAGTAATGACAAGGTTTAAGAGAGGATTTAAAAGAAAATAAATTTATTCTTAGCATCAGGAAGAGATAGCTGGGATTTCTAATACAGGTAATGTGGAATGAGGGCTTGAATCTAATTCACACAGCAGCTCACAATTACATGATGGACTAGAGCAAATGGATGGGAGAGCTGGGTTTGGGAGAGATACCAAGAGGAAATCTTTTATTAGCGACATGGGATAGGGGTGAGTGGAATTCGATGATAGCCACGGCAATTAAAAAGAAAACTCGAGAATATCTTGATGAGTATGCCGTTAAATTTTGCATTGCAAATGAACAGACGTTGCTACTAATAAAAATAGGCACATAGTTTTATGTTACATATTGAAATGCAATAAGTTCTCGGCTGGCATATATATATATATATATATATATATATGTGTGTGTGTGTGTGTGTGTGTGTGTGTGTGTGTGAAGCGAAAGCTTAGAACCAACTTAATAAAAAAATTATCTGAATTTTGGAGTCTTTATTTTCACCTGAAAATAAAGCCAAAATACGATGTTTAGAACGGCTCATGATTAACATAATAAACATTCATTGTCTCTTATTTTTAACATGACGATCCGTTTAGAAGAAACCTAGGTAAGTTCGTCTGGATCATGAGGTGCTATTAAGTTCGCTCTATCTTTGTATTGAGCGCTTTTTGTTAGTTAATCGTGTTGGTTTTTTTTGTGGGGTGGGGGGCTTTGTGCTGATTTCTGTCCGAACGATTATGACAGATTTTCATGTCCTAATACCTGTCTTCATTTAAAACCTTTTTTTCCCTTCGGGCTTGTATGTGGATGAGTAATATATATATATTACAAATGTTTATAATAAAATATATTTTTCTTCAACACAAGTGCTGTTGTGCTTCCTCGTCTTTGTATTAACACTTCATCAATCAGTACATTTTGTTTTGTTTTTTTTTTGTTGCAAGGAGTCATTAATGTAATTTCAGTGTCAAACAAAGTGTAATTAAGCATGCACGTACACACACGCGGCTACTGTATTGCAGTAAAATATATTTTTATCATAAACAGTTATAATAAAATTATTACTATATATAACGCTTTAAGTACCGAGACACCCCACCTGAAATATTAAGGGCACTTTGATTATGATAGGACATCACAAAAATAGTCCTACATACGTCTTTACGTTTGCCTGCATCGTGTACACTTTATAAAATAAAAATACTACAAAGAGTGGAACACTAACCCATTAGATTGTTCTATTTCGAAGATATATATATATATATATATATATATATATATTATTTTTTATTTTAAATATGCTCGAACAAACACTGTTTAATAGTGTGTAAAATCAATCCGGTATTTATCGCCTTGCATTTTAAGGACACACTAACACACACCGTATCACAAAAATAATCTTTACTATCTCCTATTTGTGCTCATACTGTGACAAATTGGACACCCACGTAGAAATGTAAAGGGTGGTTTTATTTTTTTAAAGTCTTTCTGCTATCAAGCAAATGGATCCTTTGAAAATTCGGTCATTGTTGCGGCATCTACTTTGACTGAAGGGTACAGGAAATAAATGTGTGGATGTTTTTAAGAGATCAAGTGAAAATAAAACAGGAAATAGGTTATATCCGAATACTATATTAACTGTCCTGCTTGGGATCGGGGTGAGGTCTGGTCGATGTTGGCAGGAGACAGATTTGTCATTTGTGCTGTTCCTGTGCCGTCCATTCATATTGCCACCCAAATGTCGCTAAGTACAGATGGGTAAATAGTTGTAAGGTAGAAGAACTGATATGGCAGAAGTTGTCCGAAGTATCATTTATCTATCCATTCCGACCAATAAGTGTGATTTTGAATAACAATTCTAAATATAACATTGGAAACAAGGATAGCTTTGTTATTTCTGAATTGCGTTTGTCTTTCATTGTCATGTCATTGTTTTTTTTTCTCTTTATTTGTAAATGACTTCCTAGTTCTGTACTGAGACAACTACATCTATTCAAAAATGTCTTTCATTATTAAACAGAAATTGCCATAATATTTTGGAAAATAATATATACATTTGCATTCTCCAAAATTATGTTATTCAAGTAATTATTCTCTTAAACTTATTTCCATCCAGGGCTATAAAGCCGAGTCTAGCTTTCCTTTTAGTTCATGGATGGGTGTGTAGGAAAGTATATTTTTCATGACATTTAAATTGCATCATTAAAAAATGTCTCTCATATACTGATAAAAAACTAAAACTTGGTTCGATTTCCGTTCCAATTTTTTTGTGCAGAAAATCAGTATGTATAGTAGAAATACTGTCCATTCAGGTCAGATCTATAAATAAGTAAATAAAATTTATTAATAAAAATTAATATATTTTACAAGTAAGCTGTATGATTTATAAACTAAATTGTTACCAAACCAAATTGTTTCCAGAGTTTGCACCGGATAATGGAATATTTCGTAATTTAATTTTTGTCGGGTGAAAACATAGTAATTTTAAATTCTAGAAAAAATTAAATAATTTTCAGATTTTAATGAAATTTCAGGATTTATTCATACATGAATAAAATCATTTTGACCTTATTATTTAAGAAAATCTTGAAAAGAATATATTTTACCACCCAATTCACGTACGTAAATTCATGAGATTTAAAAAATTATAATTTCTTTTGAAAAATTTTTTTAGTTAATATATATATATATATATATATATATATATATATTAGAATAAAGAAAACATTTTGATGAATAATGAATCTTTGCAAGAACAGTTTTCATTTTTTTGTATTATTATAATTGCTAAATTTTCAATTTCTTTTTAAACATTGCATAAATATCCCGTTCCTTGTTTCAATTTCTTGGCGAAAGCGAATTGTTCCTGTCTGATGCAAAGATTTACGGAAGGGAAACTTTAAAATTAGTTCATATAACACCATTTGATGAACATTTCATAGACAAGATTTCTGAAAGATAATCTTACAATGTTTTCAATGAGAGCAATGATTTAAAATTGCGTAAGTTGACATAATCTTTTTTAATATAAGTTTATTTGTGTGTTGACACTTGCACACTTGTCTCATAGACAATAATACACTATGTTATTTTGCGACATAACTTCTCTACTCAAAAAATATTATACAAAAATCCCGAACTCTTGCGTAACGTCTTGAGAGGCTGTTCTGATCAACAGTTGAATAATATCGGGGTTCCTGTAGTGCCATATCGCGAATGGACGGTCATCCCTATGAAATTCCGGTGGGCATCCCCGAGGCCACATTATGTTGCAGGCTGCACCAGTCTCCATCCCTCACATGCTTCAAATAGTGACCGACTGATTCTACTCTAAACCTCTCTCCTCAACTAAAACACAATGAAAAAAAAAACAAACAAAATAGCAAAACCAAACCAGCTACTCAGAAAACGCCCAAACCTGTCTGCGTCTCTTTCAGTAACATACGAGGTATCCGCACTGACTTGTATAGCTTAGAATCATTCCTTCAGATTAACACAACTTACATCTTAGCAGTATTTGAACTGACCTTGACCCTTCTATCCCCTCTTCTGAGTTTTACGTTCCTGGTTACCTTCCTCTCTTCAGGAAGGATTCAAATGTCCATAGGCATGGGCTTGGTGTATATGTTGGCGAACAGCTCCCCCTAGCTAGAGTGACATCTCTTCTTGATTACTGAAACATTCTTTCATGTGCCGTCTCTCACTTCTAAGCTCGGTTAGCTATCACTTCTTCTTCTACAGCTGGGCCTACTCCTCTGACTATTCGGTACTTGACAGCATCTCTGACAATATCGACTAGGCCATTTCTTCTCATCTATATTCGCATATATTTGTGTTTGGTGACTTTAATGTCCACTACACTAAGTGAACACCATTAATTTTTCCATCTCCCAATACCTTACGCAAGTGGTGGACTTTCCCACGCGTTTCTCCAATAGCCCTAACGGAAGGAACTCGCTACTAGATCTCTGCTTCAATTTCATCCTAAACTCTTGCACTACCAGACAACTCTGCCTTCTCGGAAAATCTGACCACGCCATAGTTTCCGTCAACATCTCATTCCAATCCCCCCTACCCAAGAAACGCAGACCAGCAGAATATCCTACTGTTACCAAAGAGCAGACTGGGAATTTTTTCGTGACTTCCACTGTGACGTCCCTTGGAACAACGATTTTAATCTTCCCGTCGAAGACTGTGCATCCTAGGTCTCCTCGTGAGTTAAGGCTGGCATCGATGCTTTCATCCCTGGTTCTCGCCCGCTTGCTCGGCTGCCATTGCCCAACGGAATCATTTCTTCTGGCTTTATCTTAGCCACGCCTCGAACCAAAACAGGCGCCTCTTCGCCTCAGCTCTTAATATGTGTAAAAAGATAATTAACAAAGCTAATATGTTGTTCGCTGCCAGAATGATGCAACGCATAGCATCCCCTAAGTTCGGCACCAAAGACTACTGGCGTCTCTGTAAAAGCGTGCTTAACAAGCGTAAGTCCTCAATACCCCCAATAATCAATGGATTTGAGGTCCTCACCTCCTCAGAGGACAAGGCTGAATGCTTTGCTCGTAGATTCCCGAACAATTCGAGACCTGACTTCCGACCTAGAACTGAGGCTCAATTGAATGACGTCCACATCACGCGCTCGGTGATTTCTAACATAATCTCAAAACTTAACCCTCACAAAGCGAGTGGTGCGGACGGAATCCCAATCAGAGTCTTGAAGAAATGTACCCCTGAATTCTCCTCTGTCCTTTCTAAGTTCTACAAGTTCTGCCCATCTTCTTCCTGGTTTCCTGCCTGTCGCAAGTCTTCTTCTGTAGTTCCTATATTTAAGAAATCTGGGAACCCTCGGACCCCGATATATACCGCCCTATCAGCCATCTTCCGATCGTTGTCAAAGTGTTCTAAGCCATTATCAACGCCGAAGTCGTTCAGCATCTCACAGCCCACAGACTCCTCTCGTACAAAAAGTATGGCTTCCGCTTTACCAGGTCTACTTCTGATATGCCAACGACCATCACCGAGTATATATACTAGGCTCTCGACAAGAATGTTGAAGCCCGAACAGTTGCCTTGGATATCTCTAAAAGGTTCAACAGAGTCTGGCATGCTGCCCTGATACGGAAACTGCAAAGCTACGTTATACCTGGACTTTTGTTGGACCTAATCCATTTCTCTCTAACCGCACAATGAAGGTGGTATTAAACGGACATGCCTCTCAGAACTACCCTACAAACGCGGGTGTCCCTCACGGCTCTATCCTAGTTCTTACGCTCTTTCTGATCTACATCAATGATCTTCCCGATGCCATAAGATCCCAAGTAGGCATGTACACCGATGACACCACAATTTACTCTCGCCTCAATCAAAAATCTGGTGTGGGCGACAAATCGAACCTCGCTGTCGAGCTTGAAAAGACATTCAATCCGTGGTGGATTTTGGTAAGAAATGCCTCGTAAAATTCAATTCTTCCAAAAACAAAGCTGCTATCAATTAACCACCATAGACAAACCGCACCTACCTTCCCTTAGCATGGAACAGGCTTGCATCCTAGAGAGTAAAACACTACGCCTGCTTGGCCTGACACTCTTAGCGGACCTCAAGTGGAATGACTACATCGAATCCATTGCGAAATCCGCTGCTATGAAAGTCGGTTCTCTGTGCAGGGCTCGGAATTTCTTTCCGTCTGAATATATCCTGCACATATTTAAATCTATCATCTGCCCGTGAATTGAATATTGTTGCCACATCTGATCGGGTGCCCCTGCTATTCTCCTCGGGGTCCTTGACAAAATACAACGGAGAATTTGTAATGTGATCGATATCGACTTGGCTGACCGCCTGCAGTCACTCTCTCACCGGCGTGACATGGCTTCCCTGTGCCTCTCCTATATATACTTTCACAACTTCTGCTCCAATGAACTTAGATCACTGGTGCCCCCTAGGTATGAATTTGCACGAGACACTAGATTAGCAACTAGGTCCCACCCTTTTACAGTGAAACAGATAAAATGTAACTGCAATTTCTACTCCAACAGCTTCTTTTCTCACACTTCCCGCCTATGGAATTCCCTTCCGCATACTTGCTTCCCTGACAGCTACAACCTCCAGGAATTTAAATGTAAATGTAAGGTCAATAGACACCTCCTAAGAAACTAACTTCCACCCATTCTCTCAAACACTCTTCCTATGTACCCCCTTACTCGTCTATCACCCTCCTTTTGATATTTCCTATATCCAATCGCTCTCTCAGCACCTTCCCCTGCGCTTTAGTGGCAATGGAATGCCTTGGTTGGGGTCAAATGATTAAAAAAAATTTGGTATATTTGAAAAAAAGATCTCTCATTTTAATGAAGGACCTAAGGCCTTTCAGGATAAATCCAAATCTGCTTTCGAAAGACAGCACATCAATTCTGTATTATTGGTTATCTTACAAATGTTGTTTGTCAGAAATACATTTTGCTAAATTGCCGGACGTATATGACAGTGAATATTTTTTTTAAATTGACACACTAATGAAATTTTAAAACAATAAAGTACGATAATAGATTTCAAATAAAAAACTAATAATTCCATAATTTTAATACAAAAATGCAATTTCAAACCTATTTTGGCAAGTCAAACTTCATGTACAGAAATAACAATCATACCTATGGATTGGATTAATGATCAGTAAAACTAGATATATGCAAACACGCACATAGAGGTAATCTGTTATAAATTTCTGAAAAATTAATACATTTTACTTCTTTTTTAATTATCTAATGATTTCTAATTCATAAGTTAATGCCTGAATATTATACTTGCAATATAAGAGATAATAAATTATCCCTAAATATTCCATTATCGCAGCGATACATATTGTAATAACGATAAAAATATCAATGCTAAACTTTATTTAAACTAGACACAAATGCAAAGTTTTGAAATTTACAATTCTTTACGATATCGCGTAAATGAACGTAATCAAATGTAACTGCCACTTCTAGTCCCACGGATTCTTTTCTCAAAAGTTGCCTGCAAAACTCTCTACCATATCTTTTCTACTCTGATAGCTGCAATCTCCAAGTTTGTAAGTGCAACGTCAATTGCCATATTTAATTGCTTGATTCCCATTTTTCTATCATCATTTTTCTGTGTCATGTTTCTCTTTGCATTCGATTTCCTCTGATGTAACCCCTTCTGCGCAAGTGGCAGTAATGATTACTTCGAGTTAAACGATTTCAAATAAAACATTTTCTCACTCAAATCAATTACTTTTTCTCACATGTATTTTCTTTTTTTTTACATAATGTAAAATAGTAAATTAATTATTGTGTATTGGCATTTTTCATCTAAGGGTGGATTAAGTATAAATGTTTATAGTCAGTTCACTGTTTCAGGCGAGACAATTTTTTCTCACCGGAATATTATTTACATATCCACAAGTCTACTACTTTACATATGGTTCGGTGCCCCTTCTCATTACTTCAAGTTCCTTTATATGATCCAAAGAAGAATCAGCAATATTATTAGTCCTAAACTGGCCTCACATTTCAGTCGCTAACTCACCGCCGTAAAGACGCAACGCTGCGTTTTTATAAAAACTTCTATGAAAATATTTGGGTGTGTTATTCGCTATATTACGTAGACTTTATGAATTTAAGCGCACCACTAGACTGGCGTCGAGGTCTCATGTGTATAATGTGGCTGGGTAGATGTAAACATAAATTCTATGCTAACAGTTTGTTTGCTTGCCCTTCCTGCCTATGGAACTCTTTTCCAGTTCCATGCTTTCCAGCCAACTTCAATCTGTAAAAAGTTGCATGCAATGACAATGGCTATCTAACATTCCCCTGAATACTCTTTACTGTTCACATCCATAATCAATGTCCTTTTTTTCCAAATTCATCCACATGCAGTAACCCATAATATTTTCGTGGCTTTACTGCCTTTCTTAGAGTGAAACTGATTTTTAAGAAATGTATGACACTGTCAGTAGCGAAGGCGTTCATATGCAAAAATGTTTCATATCAAATTTTAGGTTATGCATTTAGAGTTTAAATTTAATATCTATCTGTGTCTTTCAACCATATCTCTCTCCTTTTTTCTTTCTTTCTATCTATCTATCTATCTATCTATCTATCTATCTATCTATTTAGATATATATCTATATATAATTTATTTTTGAAAACTTATTTTTATTGATACTCATTTACAAGATTAAAACATGCACCGTATTTTAATATTAAGCAGTATCACATTTATATCTACTTGCCTAAATATTAAAGGAACCTTGTTAGGAAATATGTATTTCCCTGCAGAATTCGAACCTGCTTACCTTAGAAAAAATTACCTAAACCGCTCAGTTAACTTTAATCATGGCTTTCCACTAGGAGCCAAGGTTTGAATTCTGCCGGAGAGCATATATATTTCTAAAATTATTAATGAAATAATCCGGCCAGCAGATCTAAATAAATAAATATGCTGTTTAATATTAAAAAGAGAACTTCAACTCAAACATTAGTATCTATTAAAAATGTGTAAGATTTAATTCATTTCATCGTATATATGCATATATCTACGCATAGTTCATTCAGCAATAAGTTAGAACACTCTCAGCTATGGGGCGTGTATAATTATAATATACACGCTAAAAATCTTCCTCCTTCTACCTAGCGCCCGTAGCTCAGAGGGAGAATCGCCGAGTGATGCCAATTCTGTCGGGTTTCAATCCTGGCTAAAAAAGGCAATCGGCTGTCTAACCGTACTGATGAGCTGTGTTACAGCGAAACAGATCTGTCTGCGGATGACTATATATATATATATATTTTGTGTGTGTAAATTATGTTTTGTCAAATGTTATACAAATGCGTGTTTCTTTGTACAATAAATGAATCTCTTTGTTGGAATGCGTAGCAAGAATTTGCTTGATTTTGTATTCTATCCACTCCATTATAATCATGTCTAATAACATATCAGATGAATCCGTGAATAGTATGAAAAGAATACTTATATTAGTTCCAGTAAGTTCATGTATTTGTGAGAATAAACATTTATGATTTTTATACCTTCGTTTTTAGACATTTCCAACTTATTAGCATCTAGGTAGTCTCTGAATGTCACTTGTTTTTTTTTATAATTCGTTACAAAATTTCCGCTGGTTAAAAATTAATTTCTTCTAATAATGCCAAATTATGTTCAATCTTTGGCAATTTTTCTTTTATATACGCTTGTCAACTTCATTCTAATGTACAGTCTTATTGTTCTATTGGAGCCTACATATTTTTTGTGTCTTACATCTGTTTCATTTTGAACACAGCTCTAGTTAATTGTATTTCTTCTTTTATATTTTTTCAACAAATCATAGAAACTTGAAGTCTCTTTCTTTTTCTCTCTCGTTCTTTCCTTCTCTGTAAAGGGTCTCCGCCTCTGTTTCCACTTTCAGCGCACGCACGACTAGATACGAACATTAAGAATGACTTTAAAAGTCCACCAATTCTCCATTCACTTGCACACATTCGCAAAACACGCTAATGTTACTCATTGAAACAGCGGACAGCCATCTGCTAATAAAACACGTTTAAATAACGCATAATTATCGATTCGGCATCTTTGATGTTCTCTTTTATGCCTGGCACAAACCTAAAAGACAAGTTTGAAACAAAATCACATTTTTCGAAAAGACAATGAAAAGAACAACGGAAAGCGATAAGAAATATCGCGCGCTAATGGACTGCGAACGATGTTGAAATGTCGGTCTCAAACTCTGCCAAACACATTTATTTAATTAAACTACATCTTCGATTTTTCTCATGTTTCTTCTTTCCAACATTTTATTTTGAATTTTTTTTTCTTCATATTTCGTTTGGATTTCTTGGGTCCTTTCTTATTTTTTTCATTGTAAATTCTATTTTCTCTGTCAATAAATTAACAAGTCTTGAGGAATAAGAATCGCCGGGCTGACCGATAATGGAATCTTGTCAGGTTGATGAGATTTCTACGTCCATTAACTCAGACAAGCTGATACAACCAGTCTGTGTGAAGCAGGTAGATTTTAGCAAATAAAAAATGTAAATACCATTGAAGATTGTATTTCACAAAATTAAATCGAATTTAGCAAGATAAATCTATCTATCTATCTATCTATCTATCTATCTATCTATCTATCTATCTATCTATCTGTCTGTCTGTCTGTCTGTCTGTCTGTCTGTCTGTGTTTGTGAGTGTATGCGCGTTTCTGTTTGTAGAAAAAGGAATAGAACTAGATATGGAAACATAATGATTCAATTTTTATATCAGAAGTTGCAGGAAAATTCTAATTTTCCTTTATCGTTTTCAGTATACCTTATTCGATCAGGATGTGGGGGACTATAGCGAGAGCCAACTTTCTGTCCTTAATATTGCTTAGTAATATTTGCATTTTTATTATTAATTTAACTACCTATTCTGTAGTTCATTTATACAACCTTTTTAGGCAGCTTATCTGTGTCCCTAACCTCTCTTTTTCATCTTTCAGTATAACTTGTGAATGTAAACTGTTCCAAGATTTACGAGTATTTACTCATTCTGTGACCCACTTCTTCTCTGTGTGTCTGTGTGTCTGTGAATGTGCGCGCACCCACAGCTGCACGCGGGGGCGAAAGATAGTACTATGTCTGAAATACTCGTGAGCATTTAGAAAACGAACTCAATAATTACACTGTTCGAAGGAATCGAACCAATGTTTTAAATCGAATTGTAGAAATTTCAGATGGAGTGAAAGCGATGAAATGTAACCGCAATTTCTACTCTTTCCTCGCACTTCCCGCCTGTGGACTTCCCTACCACATTCTTGCTTCCCCGACGGCTACAACCTCCAGGAGTTTAAATGTAAGGTAAATAGACACCTCCTAACAAGCTAACAAACTCTCTCCCTATGTACATCCTAAGTCTTCTATCACCCTCCTTCTGACATTTCCTATACCCAATCTCTCTGTGTAACCCCCTGCGCTATAGAGACAGTGGAATGCCTTGCTTGGGGTGACACGATTCAAAAAAGTGGCAATTTCTGCAGATAAATATAAAAGTTGTGATTCTCAGAGGCATTATTTGTGTGAACGTCGATTTTGATCACTAATGATAATTAATCTTCTTAGTAAAGGTTTGTGTTTCCTGTCGTCTCTGGATTCCCACCTCACTACGTAAAACATTATCAGCTAAAAGGGTCATATATTTTTGTTATTCGTTTTATTAAGAGTGACAGCTTGGATTCTAAGAGTCAGTAGAAGGAATGGCGTCACAGAAACGCATGTCTTACTATGGTTGAGCTTTCGTTGCACAATCATAAACCTGAGTGTGGGAGTCATAAGGACGCTCCAGGGTTCTTAAGATCATCTTTTGAATTTGCGCTTTTTGGAAATTAGACAAAGGGAATACATCACTCTCAGCATGCCCTGCTCACAAGGCACTCCGGCCAATCTGTGACCATTTTGGCGTTAGCCAACGCATTCTGTAACAGTGTCCCACATTTTTCTTTTCAAAATACACAGTAGTATGTATTTCAAATCATTGCACACAGGCTTGTAGCTTATTCGGCCATCTCTTGTCATGCCTACTCACCAGGCACCATATAAACAAGTCAAAACTATTATACAACCTAATATATATTAAGTCATATGTTAGAACAGCAAATATGTTGTTACAGAAATGCACAACGATATAAACCATGACAATTATGATTCCATCAACACTCGCATAAATACATAAGTGTTAACAGCATCTCTTGTTTTTACCGGATCTTGGTATATTCAGTATCCCACAAAGTCGATTTCACGAGTTGGGTCATTTTATGCAATTTATTCTAGTGGTGAATCATTCTTTATGATCCCTGTTGCGGGAACACAAAACGCACATATGGCTGTTACATTTTTCTTAATTTTGTGGGGTGGATATGTTCGCACAAATGTAAATGGGTACTTGGAAATGTCATTTCATGTAACAAACTCAGAATTGTTAATTCATTTTTTACTTTCTTAGACAAGAGTTTATTTGTATAGGTCTTCAATACAGAGTTCAAGAGTGCGTATGTACGCGTGAGCTCGCATGCGTCCGTGTATTGCAGAACCATGTATTTGGAAGTGCTCTCTCTACTGTGTCCACAACAAACAATTTTATTTATGGTCTACTGCTTTTATCTCGTAAAATTGATTGACTCAATTATACTTACATAGCAAGATATAGATTCGTTTCAAATTATTCTGTGACCGTGTAAATTAAGTCTCTTATTTTATAAGATGCTACACGTAACATTCCATCCGACAGTAGTTGGCCTGTTTTAATACTTCGTATTAGATGTTTATATAAGTTTAACATTTTCTTCCTTCTTTTCGTTTCACTAAAATCGTGAAGTTGAAATGTTGGCTACATCTGCGATTACCATACACACGTATATGTGGGAGTTGTCTACATTTCTTCATCATCGTTCTGAATCTATACCTACTACTGCGATTAATATAACATTATTACTATTTACCTATTACCCAATATTGTTAGAATTTCATAAGCAACAACAAATGTTGAGACTAAACTATCGCCCGGTTCACACTCTACTCACGTCTATTGAACAGGTGAAGAGGCTCATCCCTTGTTTCCTGTTTAGGATATGGTTTCCGGTTTTTCTCTTTTCCAGTTTTTTCACTCTTACGTAGCCACCTGCGCATCAGTGGCGTTTTTCGCCTTGTTTGGGGTGATATGATTAAAAAAAAAAAATTCAAATAATATAGAGAAAAACAGACAATTCTCAAAGGTTTTTTTTTCTCTCGGCGTGTTCACAAACTTCTGCTCCATTTTATCGCACATACCTCCTAAACCTTATCACTATTTGAACCTTACGGCTATTTCCAAACCTACTATCACATTGAGCCGTATCAATATCTTCTGCTCTTCTTTGACTCATAGCAATATAAGGTTCCATCATCGGAATATTAGACTCATCCTCCGAATTATCTCATTGACGTCTGCATGGAATTTATGAGTACTTTTTCCTTCGTTACCTGGGTCGTTCACAGATTCATCGGAGAATCCAGGAATACCAAGGATTATCTTTCGTAGTCGCCTGTTGTCAGCAAGAAATTACCTTTCCTCAATATTCGCTGCCCAATCGTGTTCAGATTTATTCAAAACTGCCGATCAAGTTAACTGATTCTGGACCTTGCATGATAAAAGACGAGTTTTCTCAATTAATACATAACAGACCTCCGCCACATATCTAATTTTCCCCGCTTGTGATAGTTCATATAATAGAAAAAAGTCTCTTCCATTTATGTCATCGCCGTTAATTTAAACATTACACCTTTCGATCGTCGTTTCCTCATTTTCTTCAAATTTTTCCTAACTAGTGTAAATATCCGATTCTCTTCATCTAACGCAATATTTTGTTCTCTATGACAAAGATGGCGTGGTTTTAAGATAATATCTAGCAGCAGAACGTGGTCCATTGTAATAGAAAATGTTATACAATGAATATTTTGCTAAAGTTAAACACAACTGCCACGATCATTTGATCAATATCTAAACTCCATGATTTAACATTATGGAACATTTCTACTTTACTGTTAAATTGTTGCTACATTGTGCATATTTATGCATTCTAGCGTCTCTTCTATAACTTTATTGCTAAGTAATCTATTACTAGTTGAAGAGAGGCGACATGGAATAGTGACTATTTTATTTGTTAATAAGTGGGTGATAGTCTGAGCTATATTATTTGTTACAGCAAATGTTTGGAACCAGCCTGAGGACATATCAATAAAATTAACTACGTACTAGATTCTGATAGTCTGCGGGTAATGTCCGGAAATAACTAAGGCTATCTCAGCAAAATGAAAATAGGGCATATCCTATTCCTGCATGTAGGGTTGAAGCTTTTATAAATTTCTCATTTGTCAGAATAGATATTTCCTTACAAATTACACAAAATTTGAAAACAGATATGGCTAGAAGTACTTCAGTTTGATCGGTTGCAACATCTTTAAATATGTGACCATTATCAGCTTGGTAATGTGCGTTGTGGTCCAGTGGATATCGGCTCGGAACGAGAAACCGGGGATCCGAGTTCGAATTCCAGCTGAATCCATTGTATTCACTTACGCGCAAATACCCTTGGGAAAGGTATTAATCCGTCTCTTCCTTCCAGTTATGGGTTAAATAGCAGGATAGATTGGGTTCTTTAGCCTTGGTCGGCAACCAGTCTACCGCAGAAAGCAATGGCAACCTACTGCGGGATAATATTCTACCCAGTCAGTCATGTCTCTTTCGAGACATGATCGCCCAAGCGTGTATCACGTATGGCACCTAAACTGACTGACTACACGAGGACGCTCTTCGTATAATAGGAGATGGCTTGTCGTTTTGGGGTAAATAACACTACCTCGGTAACAAAGGACAGTGAGTCTGAAACAGATGGAGTTAGACATCTGTGTATTTATTACAGACGAAACTGCGAGTACGTAAGGAAGAGTTTATATTTTAACAGCTATAACACGAGTTAAAACAAGAGTTACGATGAATCGAAATTCATATGAGTTATATTTGGAGTTACGAGGATAATAAATCATATTCTGTGAGATAAGAAAATGAAAAAGAACTTGTTTCTTCGGAGCACGGGATGCCATTGATGACAACAATTTGCCCAACGTTTATTTAAACTTTTTTTGTGGTTATAAAAGAGAAAAACATATTCTTGCAAATATGGAGAAAACATTGCCTATTTAGTAACAATCAACAAGATCAGCAGCAATATTAGCAGTTGTTGGAACTCTAGAAACAACAACAAATATTGATTAAAATAATAGAAACAAAAAACAGTCCTTTTACTTTCGGTGTGTTAGCAAATGTCTCTTTTTTTAATCATTTCACCCCGGGAAGGGCGTAAATGCCACTGATGTGCGCGGGGCTACATAACTGAAAGAAAATTAATTAGAGGAGGGAGAAGAGGATTACAAACCAATTAGAAAGAAGCAAGAGAAAAATGAAAATGCAGGTGTCGTGACAGTTGCAAGGGAGGAGAGAAAGGGAAGGATATACGGGTGGGGGAAGGGCCAGAGTCAAGTGGTTTGTAGATGAGTATTGACGTTGCATTTAAATTTCTGGAGGTTGTAGCCGTCAGGAAAGCAAGAATATGGGAGCGAGTTCCACAGGCGGGAAGTGCGACAGAAGAAGCTGCAGGAGTAGAATTTTAGTCTGCACTTGGCTAACCTAACTGTGAATGGGTGGGATCCAGTTGCCATTCTGGTTGCACGAGTAAATACCTGTTGAAGAGGCACCAGTGACTTAAGTTCGTCCGAGCAGAAGCCATGAAAGTACTTATAGAACAGACAAAGGGAGGCCACATCTCGTCGGTGGAGAAGTGGCTATAGTCGAGCCGCCAAGTCAGCACTTATCACGTTACTAACTCTCCTTTGCAGCCTGTCGAGAACACTGAGGTGAGTGGCAGGAGCGCCTGACCATAAATGGCAGCAGTATTCCATGCAGGGTCGAATGGTAGACTTGTATATATGCAGGATGGTTTCAGGCGGAAATAACTTCCTGGATCGACACAGTGACCCAACCTTCTTAGCAGTGGATTTAGCTATGGATTCGATGTAGCGGTTCCATTTCAGATCCGAAGAGAGGGTAAGGCCAAGGAGGCGCAGTGTATTGCACTCAGAGAACATCACTTGGTCCATGCTTATGGGAGGCAGGAGAGGTTGCCTGTAATGGTTGTTCTTGGACGCATTTAAGTTGACAAGCCACTTCTTGCACCAATTCACCACAGAGTGTAGATCCAGTTCAAGGTCAGCAGCGAGAGTATGTCTGTCTGCCATGCTAGGTTTCTTAATGGTGCGGGAGTATATTGTGTTGTCATCTGCGTAGATGCCTACTTGGAACTTATCGGATATTACATAGAAACCAGATAATAGACCTAAAATTTCTACGTATTTTCGAGGATAAATACATAGAAAATGCAGAGACTAGAAAGACAGAGAAAACAACGACAATTTTCTCAAAGATTTAACACCGGTCAGTCAGTTAACTGTTATAAGTGATACACGCTTAGAGGATCAAGTATCTTTCGCTCCATAACTGACTAGGCAGAAGATTTTCCCGCAGTAGATTGATATTATTTTCTTCCTTGAACCGATTGAAAACCAAGATTATAGAGCGTCAAATGTGCTGTCATTTAACCAATAAAAATAGGTGGATTAATACCTTTCCCAAGTGTATTTGTGTGTAACGGAAAAAAAACGAATTCCACTGGAATAGAAACTCGATTCCAGAATTCTTATTCCGAGCCGATGTCCCTTATACCCAAGAGCACATGAAAATATTGCAAGACTACAGAAGAAAAAAGACAAAAAAGAGAATTAAACAGACTAGAAAATATGTGTGTAATTTAAAAGATAAACTATTCAAAATGGGCAGAACCAGCAGTGTATGTAAACAAAAAGAAAAAAATTAGTTACTCTACAGATTTTAGAGCCGGTTAAACATTCAAATATTTAATGACTACACATTTCGAAGTACAGAGAAAATTTTTGCGATGTTAGCCCATGGAAAAATTATTTCGAACGTGTAACTTTCTGATTGTGCGTTGTAGAGTAGTGGATATCTAATCGAAACGAGAAATCGGGGTGCCGAGTTAAACTTCCAGTTGCATTCACTTACGCACAAATACCCTTGAGAAAAGCTATTAATAAGTCTCTTTCCTCCAAATATGTGTTATATAATAGGACAAATTGGGTTGTATAGCCTTGGCTGGCAACCAATCTACCGCAGAATGCATTGGCAAAATACTGCGACATAATTGTCTGCCTAGTCAGTCATGTCTCTTTCAAGGCATGATCGCACAATGCTTGTATCACTTATGTCACTTAACTGACTGAATGAACTTTGTGTAGCGTATTTACAAATAGAGTTTGTAAAATTTTTAGACTCAACAACTATAAATACGCACGAGGTATTTTATTTGTTTAATCGAGATTTTTTTATGTAAATATGGCTTCATCTACGTTTCTGCAGGCTATGGATAAATAATAGCATATTGTTATTTTGCAGTTGATTATCTAAGTGATATATTAATTAAAATTAAAGTGTATTTAAGAAACACGTATCTGGAATTTGACAAGACATTATTTAAATATCCGTAAATGGGCTCAAACTCGGTGATAAAAACTGCAATTTGTTATTACGAAAAAATAAATACCATAGACAAATCATTTACAAAAATAGTTGTCAACTAGATCAAGGGCAACTTAAATGAAGAATATGTCACTCCATCAATAAATGTTACTAGGTTACAAACATTTCTAGGACGAGCAAATTATTATCAAATGTATATAATTAATATGCAAAAATTAAGATTTCCACTGAACGATCTACTTAAAAGAGGCTTAAAGATGAACTGGTCTGATAAGTGTCAGAAGGCGTTCGAAGAAATAAAAGAAAAGACTAATTTCAAACTTATCAATAGCAAACTAAGCTCCAAAAACAGAGATGGTGGTTGCTTCAGATGCTAGTGATAATGGAATATGAGCAGTAATTTTATATAAATACGATGACGGTAATATGAAACAGTTAAGCGTTCGCTGCTACCAGCAAAAAAACAAAACTACAGTCAGATCGAAAAAAAATCGTTAACAACCATACCTGCTGCGAAAATTTTTCATAAATTTTTACATGGAATATTTCGTTTGCAGACAAACTATACACTTCAATTATCCATTTGAAAAGAAGTATTCCTATGCATACAGCGAATAAATTACAGCTCTATTAAATCTAAGTAAGATACAATTTTAGGATGGAAGACCAGCCGTCCCAATGTTAACAGCTGTGGAGGGATTTTCAGGAGTGATGCCATAATTACTGAAAGGTTCGAGGAAACATTAAATCGCTGTTCGAAAAGTTGCTAACAAGTCAAAAAAGAAAACAAATGACAAAAAGAGACTAAATTTTAAGTTTGGCAAAAAAGTGTTTTTCCGAGTGTATAAATATGGAAAAGAAATTCAAGAAAATGCTCGCACGTAAGACACCTCCGTGCGATAATCCAGGACTGGATCAAACCGACCGCATACAGATAGAATGTTAATGCAGTAAAAATACAAAAACAGAAAGGTATGTTAGAAAAAGTTGTGTCTTCTAATCGTAATTATTCAACTTTTAGTGGGAAGGGTTTCTGAAGGGCGTTTTGTCTATCAAAATAGCTCGACTCATGTCTTCCCGTATTACACAATTATTTTTGTATTTCAATTGCTATTTCTCTAATCATTTTGTTGCTCAAATCATGTGAAGTTGTTAGCATCTCTATAACAATTTCTTATGCTTCTGCAACTTTGTTTCTGTTTAATTTAGCCAGTGTGGATGTAACTTTTTATTTACTATATTTAGTACTTCGAGACATCATTCTTTTGCGAGGTTTTAGAAGTTTAAGTTTGGATTTTCTCATTTATATTCTGTCTAAAATTAGAGATTTTGCTCAAACATATATGATGGTATGCTATCTCTTCACAGGACTTTGCAAGCGCTGATATTAGTATTCTGAAGCTATCAGCAGGTTGTTCGATATAAGTATTTGAGTGTATCTTCCTATGGAACTTCTGTTTTATCGCATAAAATAATGCTCTACATTTCCTACTTATTTTCTAAGTACAATATCATTTCTATCTAAATTCTGTATCTCGTTGAGGTAATTCGGCATTCTCAGTGAGTAAGTAATATTTTAAATCTCTGATGCGAGACTCTGAATAAAAATCTGTTCTGTTCTGTGTCTTCTCTCTTTTCCCACAATACTACATAAAACTGTAAGAAGAAAAAGAATTATTTATTTTTATATTCGTTTTATTTTATTGGCAGCTTGGATTTTAAAAGGCATTAAGAGAAATGACGTCACAGGAACGCATGTCACACACTGGCTAGGCGTCCCTCCCCGGGTGGTATTAGCTGGTTGGGAAACTGTGTGTGAGAGTAATTCAACACTTATCAATTCTTGAAACCCACCGTCAAACTCGCGACTTTGTGGAATTACATTCAAAACACAGACAAAGCCATCACAGTCAGAATGTCCCACCAATAAGACACTTCGGCCAGTCGTTGTCAATTCTGGCTCTGGACTTCGAATTTTGAAACAAAAATTGTAAATTTTGAAGTATTGTATTCATCTTTCTTTGAAATAACAACAGCAATAACATAAACAACAACAACAACAACCAAATATGCCAATATCAAATTTAGGAGGCTTATATTTTCTTCTTTTAAAAGTCATGTTATATCTGGAAGTTAGTAATCATAGTTCTTCACAATTTTCTAACGTTTGCGTCTCTGATTAAACGTCATCCCTTTGCCATATTTCTGAACCAGATCTTCCATCATTTTGCACAAACACGTGAGGTACGTTTTGCGCTGTTTTCTTCTGTCCTTCTTAAAATATCTCCTCCCAGTGTAAATTTTCCAAGTAATTTTCCTTATTATTTTTATGCTCTTGCTAAGTAGAAATGTTTTTTATTTCTATGTTTTCTAAAATGTTGTCTTTATATGTTCATTAATTGAATTCTCAGTATCTTTCAGTAGAATTACATTTATGTTGCTTCATCTATTAAGAGTTTTTCCAGCATTCACTACCAGAAAAGATGACTGATATCATATAAGAGCCCAGTACTATATCCTTTCTTATATAACAGTAATTTTGTATTTTCTTTTTCTTAAAACGTTGTTTAGCGTTTGAAAGGCATTTTCTATCATAATGCGACTGCGAATTCAAATTTTTGAACGGATTTAAATTGTTGTACTTGCTTGATTTTGACAAACATAATTTGTAACGTCACGTAGGTTTGATCCTTTTTTAACATCATACATTTTATTTTCTTGCAGTTTATGTATAGACTTTCCTTTTGCTTTCTTTCACTATTCAGTAAGGGTCCTTGTAGATTAATTTTTGTCTGCTATCAATATTTTTGTCATTTGCATATTATGTTGTTAATTATCTGGCCGGAAATAATGAACCCTGACAAAACGTCCTTCAGAATCGCTTCCATCTATAAGTTGAATAATTCCGATTAGAAGAGACAACTTTTTCTAACATACCTTTCTGTTTTTGTATTTTTACTGCATTAACATTCTATCTGTATGCGGTCGGTTTGATCCAGTCCTGGATTATTGCCAAACATGTCAAGGTTAGCATTGATAGTTCTTTGTGAGTCATTTTTCAAACTTTTTTGATGAATTTATTAAATCTATGTGAAATACATTACCACAGACATTCTGTTTATGGCATCATTCTGACCATAAATGTTGTATATATTGTTCCAGTGTTTTAACAAACCCACACGGTCTTGGTTAATTTTCAGTATAATTCAGCTTTTGCTCTAGTCATCATATTGTTTAAGGTAATTTTGTAATAGAAATTATAAAGTTGATTGTCCGATGGAGTTCCAATTTTTTAATTGAATTCCATGTTTTTTCTATAAAAATAGTTCAAATCATGTCTTCTCGTATTCCACAATTTTTTTGGTATTTCAATTGCTATTTCTCTAATCATTTTGTAGCTCAATTCATGTGAAGTTGTTAGCATCTCTACAACAATTTTTTATGCTTCTGCGACTTTGTTTCTGTTTAATTTAGCCAGTGTGGATGTAACTTTTTATTTTAATATATTTAGTCCTGCAAGACATCATTCTATTGCGAGGTTTAGAAGGATTTATTTATTTGAAATCACTGTTCATTCACTTAGACGTCCTGATGATACACATGTATTTTGTCTTGTTCTGTTAACTTATGCATATCCACTTTTTTCTCGATAAGTAACTATTTCTATTCATGCATACGTTTTTAAACAACGCATCTTTAGCAACCCTTTGTAAAATCCGAATTTCTTTGTGCAGTGTCTTGTATTATATGTCATACTATGTCATTTTCTATTGTCTACTTTTCATTATGTCAAAAATTGAATCATCCATTCCTCTATTCTTTGTGATGATCCCAATCTCACCCTTCCTTAATGTCTGATTGTTCGAATTTAAATTAATATTTTCTTTATTTTGGATGCTCTTCATAATCCTCCTTTCATCTTCAAATTTTAGACATGTTTAATTGCAGTTTATAAACTACATTGACCTTCTTCAATTTCCCTTACTTCATTCTAAGTGTACATAATACCGGATGAAGGTAGCATACGCGTTCACTATTTTCGTATGTTTTTCAGTCTAGAGGTGTAATCCCTAATCTCTTATTCCTACATATTTAGTCGGTTTGTTTTCTTTTAGTTCTTGGGCTTTCCCGTGTTAATATACTTATTCGGTTTTCTTCCGACCAGCTGTTGGCTTTTACCGTGCACATTTGGCTAATTTTTATCTGAGTACATTATGAGATCCGAGTTTAAGTTTGCTAAATTTTGATGTTCCCCTTTTTGCCTTCATTTGCATTAAGTTTACATATAACGATTGTAATTTCGTACAATTTGCGTTGAGCTTTACCGTTGTCAAATATACAGTAAATTATTCAATATATTTTCTGTATTTTCTGTTGTCGGTGCATTTGCGACAATGAAAGTGATGGGAAAAGACTTCCCATTCAGTTTAACGTTAATATTTTTTCCGATATTTGGTGGTATTCCAGAAAACATTTCTTCATAATTTGGTCTAATGTAAGTATTACCCTTCTTTCATTTCTCCCTTAGTCTAGATATGTGATCTTGTGTTGTTTACTGGCGAATAAATCATTGTTTGCTAACATTGTTTGCTTACGCTTACATTTATTTAACGTACTCTTTCCTGCTTCATATTTTCTAATTGGCCGTCTACTAACTTTCCCTGTCACAAGAACTATGTTTTTTATGTGAACAGTTTGTGGATGTATGTCTAGTAAACCTTTACTGGGTGACGCATCACTTCAAAAGAATTTGACAGCATTTACGCGGTCGTTCACAGTTTGTACATCGTAGCAGCTGCAGTAGTAACGGGATGTAAATTATATATTATTAAAGTGTCAATGTAACTC